>LR750714.1:14853-199698 GCA_902729485.2 Mus minutoides | reverse complement strand
TACACCGTCAAGTCTGTGGTGTGGCCACGGTTAGACATACATGCTATACTAACCAGTGCAGGAGGGAATAAGATCAGTTAGGTAAGTCAACATCGCTCCATAGATAATTGAAAATCATCTACTTGTTCATAAGATGGACAAGCACTTACTACAAAGAGGAAAAGTAGCTCCCTGGAGCCTTGCTCAGAGAGCACAGCTCCGAGTTAATCTTGCCTTTGAACATTGCATTGAGGAGCTGGGGTAAGTTCCTGGGGCTATTTTTCAGGTGAGACATCTGTTACTACAAGCCTGTTGATCGCCTTCTATCCAGGTTCTGTTAGATAAGGGATGAATGACCTGAACCCTTTCCTGTCATCTGGGACTCACTGGGGAGGACACTAGTGTTCTGAGCCCCACACAAGCCCAGCGGAGCATCTGCTTCAAACTGTTATTCCAGGTGGTTGGAAGACAGTTATGAGACAGCTACACGATCTTCTGGGAGCTGAGATACACTGACATCAGGGCTTCTCAAAAATGGTTGGCATCTTCAGAGATGCTTCTTAAAAATCTTTAATCCCAGCACTCAGGAGGCAGAGGCAGGTGGATTTCTGAGTTCAAGGCCAGCCTGGTCTACAAAGTGAGTTCCAGGACAGCCAGGGCTATACAGAGAAACCCTGTCTCGAAATTTTTTCTTTTATTGAAAATGCTTTTTTTCTCAAAATATATCCTGATTCCACTTCCCTTCCTCTATTACTTCCAGTTTCTCCCCATTTCCTCTTCCATCTGGATCCTTCCCTTTTCTGTCTCTCATTAGAAAACAGTCTTCTAAGGGATACCAATAAAATAAACTAAAACAAGAACTAACACATCAGAATCCACAAAACAAGCAGAAGGGAAAGAGCCCAAGAGAGGGCACAAGAAACAGATATAGACAGAGAGTCACTCATTCATGCACTCAGGAATCCCATAAAAGCAGTAAACTAGAAATCATAATATATACGCAAAGGACTTGTACGTTAAAAAGAAGATAAAGAAAATATAAATAAAAGAAAACATAAAAAATATGATAAAATTGAAAAACATTAAAAAGGAAAAGTTCTGATATTAAAGACAAGGACCTCCACCCCCCACCCCACAAAGGTGCCCTTGAGTTCATTTTCTTTGTTTTTCTCGAGACAGGGTTTCTCTGTGTAGCCCTTGCTGTCCTGGAACTCACTCTGTAGACCAGGCTGGCCTCAACCTCAGGAACCCAACCCGCGTACCTCTGCCTCCCGAGTGCTGGGATCAAAGGCGTGCGCCACCACGCCCGGCGAGTTCATTTTCTATTGGGTATCTACAGCTGAGCATCCAGCCTATTCTTAAGAGTAGCTTGTTTTCCCAGCGAGACTCTCTTGGAGAAAAGTAAATTTTTGTTTGCGTGCTTATCACTTGGCGATAGCTTTGTGTTCAGGATGGAGGCATGTAGTCCTTTCTCCTTTCAGCTCTAATTTCCCATCTTGTGCGGACCTGTGAAGGCCATGCACAGGCTGCCTCAGTCTCTGAGAGTTCATACGTGCATCCAACCTGTCCATTTAGAGGGCCCTATTTTCTTGGAGTTCTCCATCTCCTCTTTCCCTGAACTCTGAGGGGAGGCATTTGATGGAGACATCGTGTTTAGGGCTGAATATCCCATGGTTTCTCACTCCCTGCATCATGTCTGGCTATGCCTATCTGTCCTTGTTCTTGTCTGATACAGGGGGAACATTCTCTGATGATGGCTGAGCAAGGTGCTGATCTATGAGTACAGCAGAGCGCCATTGGGAATAAGGTAGACTTCTGTGCTTCTTTTCTAGGAACTCAGACACAGAAGGAATTCACATCTAAGGCAGGTAAGGAGTCACGCTGAAGGAATTTGTCACTGATCTGGTAAGACTGGCACTGAAATTCCTCAACAATTGTCACTGTAGGAGGTTTCTCCTTTTGTTTTCTGTGCATCTTTGCCATGACATCTCAGAGAGCTTACCTGTTTTAAGGACTGTAGCTATTCCTAATAATCATTTTCTATTGCTAACTCTAGAAATAGTGAAATGTATATTAGGTCATGGCTCATGTTACTTTCATGCTAAGAATTTCAGGTTTAGTACTGTATCCAGAATGAATGGCCCATCTTTTTCTTTTCTTCTTTCTTTCTTTCTTTCTTTCTTTCTTTCTTTCTTTCTTTCTTTCTTTCTTTCTTTCTTTCTTCCTTCCTTCCTTCCTTCCTTCCTTCCTTCCTTCCTTTCTTTCTCTCTTTCTCTCTTTCTCTCTTTCTTTCATTTTGGTTTTTTGAGGCAGGGTTTCTCTGTATATCCCTGACTGTCCTGGAACTCACTCTGTAGACCAGGCTGGCCTTGAACTCAGACATATACCTGCTTCTGCCTCTCCGGTGCTGGGATTAAAGGCATGTGCCACCACTGCCTGGCCAGCCCTCCTTTTTCTAATGGTACTTTTTATCTGGGTTATTCTTGGTTATCAACTTGATTGAATCAAGAGTCAACTAAGAGATAAGTCATTGTACAGCTATGCAAAGGTATTTCATGGGAGGATTAATAGAAGGAGGAAAACTCTTCCAAGGAGGTGGCACTTTTTGTGTGTGTGTGTGTGGCAGCCGAGACCTAAGAAGATAAGCGGCTGCACTTTGCCTGCCTGCCTTCCCCCAATGCTGGTAAGTTGATCCACTTTATTGTTGCTTCTGCTAATATCCTTCAAGTGACATTACAGCCTAGCCTAGCTTCTTTGGCCTTCCAATGTAGACCGAGGAGTTGTTGCTGTCCAAGAATTCTTTAGGCCTTCATATTTAGATTGGGACTATTGAGGTACCAGCCTGTATACTGAGCAGCTACTGTGTTCTTAGCCTTTCCAGAGTTCAGACAACCATTGTTGGACTAGCCTCACGTCTCATGCAAACCAATCTAATTCACTCTCTATATATGTATACATATATATGTAATATATATGCCATCTTTATCTCTATTTCTTTTTACAATCTTAATCCCTTCTTAGGGTTTCTAGTTCTCCCATAATTGTGTCATTGAACCCATTCCATCACAGTATGGCAACGTGGATAAATTCCTCCTAAGATCAGCCAAAGAATTCATTTCCATAATTCTAGTCTTAGCTGAGGGCTTAATTACTTTGTCTGGGTTGGCCTTGTTGGACTTATGCGTGTAGTTACAACCACTGTGAATTCATATTTCTAACTTCCCTGTTTCACTTGGAAAACAGTTTTCTTGTAGTCACCTATTGCTTCTGGCCTTTACAATATGTATACTTACCCCTCTCCCCCGAAAAGAAAATCTTTAAAAAACTAAAATGTGTATACTCCTTTTCTGCAATGATCCCTAATACCTGGAAGAAGATGGCGCGATGCAGGTGCTCCCGTTAGAACTTCCGAGTAACGCACAGTCTCTTGTTCTCCACACATCTACCCATTGTGGGTTTCAGTCTTACTCATGTATTGAAGAAAGAAACTTCGTTGATGAAGGCTCAAAGCTACACTAACATATTGGTATACTAGAAAGTTATTATGACTATGTCCATTTAGTGGAATAATTGTAGTAGTGTCATGGCTAGAGCTTAAGATCTATATAATTACAGGTTCTTGGAACTTATATCAGTGCCAGATGTGGGCTTCTATTCATAGGCAGGTCCTTAATTCCATTAAGTATGTAATTGATTACTCCCAGGATATTGATATCACAATTGCTTCAGTGGGTGTGTCTTGCCAGGCCATTTATTGTTGTAGTTCACAGAATTTATGGATGGGTAAGAATAGTGATTATTTTTCTTTACTGGTATTATTGGGGGTGGGGATATGGCTCAGAGGTTGGGAGCACTGGCTGCTCTTCCAGAGGTTCTGAGTTCAATTCCAGCAACCACATGGCTCCCAACCATCTGTAAGGGGATCCGATGCCCTCTTCTGCTGTGTCTAAAGACAGTGACATTGTACTCACATAAATAAAATAAATAAATGTGTTTAAAAACTCATATCACATTCCATAAATATGAAAAATATCCAATATGACCAAAAGGTATACCCCTACCCTGGCACTTCAAATTTATGCAAAGCCAGGCACTTACTCTACTAGTGAGGCCAGACAAGGCAGCCCAGCTAGAAGAACTTATGCCATGTATAAACAACAGATTTTGGGATAGCCCCCAGTCCAGTTGTTTGGGACCCACATGAAGACCAAGCTACACATCTGCTACATGTGTGTGGGGAGACCTAGGTCCAGCCTGTGTATGTTCTTATTTATGGACTCTGTTGGTCTTCCTGTGTAGTTCCTATCCCATTTGTGGTCTGCAATCCTTCCTCATATTCATCCATAAGGGTCTTCAAGCTCAATCCACTGTTTGGCTGTGGGTGTCTGTCTGTTGGAGCCAGCTGCTGGGTGGACCCTCTCAGAGGACAACTTGTTTCTGTCTGCAAGCATTCATAGTGTTATGGATTGTTGTTTGCCCCTGGGATGCTTCTCAAATTGAGCTGGTTAATGGTTGGCCATTTTTTTCAGTCTTTGCTCCATCCATCTGCTCTTGCATTTCTTGTCAACAGGATAAATTTTGGATTGAAAGTTTTGTGGGTGGGTTGGTATCACTATTGCTCCACTGGAGTTCCTGCCTGGTTACAGGAGGTGACTTCTTCAGGTTCCATATCCCCAGTGTAATGAGTCACAGATAAGGTTACCCTCATTGATTCTTGGGCATGCCCCTTATCCCAGGCTGTGTCTCATCCTGGAGATGGGCTGCCCCCTGCAACTCCTTCTCCCCATCAGTTGCAGATTTCCATTCATTTTCATGGCCACCTAGCTCTCTCCTGTCCTTCCCTACACCTTATTTTGAACTCCCCCATTCCCTTCCTTATTCCTCTCTCTTCCAGTTCCCTCTATCGATCTGCCTCTTATGATTATTTTATTCCCCATTCTAAATGAGATTCAAGCTTCCTAGTTTGGCTTTCCTTCTTGCATAGCCCCATTGGGTCTGTGGTGTGTAAAATAGTATCTGTATTTTATGGCTAATATCCACTTATAAGTGAGTACATACCATGTATGTCCTTTTGGGACCAGGTTCCCTCACTCAGAATGATATTCTCAAGTTACAGTGATTTGCCTGCAAAATTCACTGATGTCTTTGTTTTTTAAGAGCTGAATAGTATTCCATTGTGTAGACATACCACCTTTTTTGTTACCCATTCTCCAGTTGAGGATTTTCTAGGTTGTTGCCACTTTCTGGCTATTACAAAAAAGCCCCTATGAAATAGTTGAGCAAGTATTTTTGTGGGATGTTGGAGCGTCTTTTGGGTATATGTCCAAAAATGGTAAAACTGGGTCTTGAGGTAGAACTATTCCCAGTTTTCTGAGAAAGCACCAAAATGATTTCCAAAGTGGTTGTACAAGTTTGCACTCCCACAAGAAATGAGGAAGTATCGCCCTTGCTCCACCTCATAACTGCATGTACTATCTCTTGAGTTTTTAATCTTAGTAAGTCTGATGGGTTTAAGATGGAACCTCAGACATGTTTTGATTTCCTTGATGACTAAGAACTTTGAACATTTCTTTAAGTGTTTCCTGGCCATTAAAGATTCCTTTGTTGAGAATTCTAAGCTTAGTTCTGTACCCCATGTTTTAATTGGATTGCTGGGGTTGTTTGTATTTAACTTCTTGAAATTTCATATACTCATTGTTTCTAATAGCTGAGTAGTACTCCATTGGGTAAATGTACCAATTTTTTTGTATCCATTCCTCTGTTGAGGGACATCTGGGTTCTTTCCAGCTTCTGGCTATTATGAATAAGGCTGCTATGAACATAGTGGAACATGTGTCCTTATTACCAGATGGAACCTCTTCTGGATATATGCCCAGTAGAGGTATTGCAGGATCCTCTGGTAGTACTATGTCCAATTTTCTGAGGAACCACCAGAATGATTTCCAGAGTGGTTGAACAAGCTTGCAGTCCCACCAACAGTGGAGGAGTGTTCCCCTTTCTCCACATCCATGCCAGCATCTGCTGTCACCTGATTTTTTGATAAATTGTGGATCTTAGCCCTCTGTCAGATGGAGAGTTGGTGGAGATTCTTTTCCAATCTGTAAGCTGTGGATTTGTCCTCTTGATTGTATCCTTTGCCTTTGAGAAGCTTTTCAGTTTCATGAGGTCCTGTTTATTGATTGTTGGTTAGAGCCTGAGACACTGGTGTTCTGTTCAGCAAACTGTCATCTATACCAATGTGTTTAAGAGTATTTCACAATTCTCTTCTATGAGATTTAGGATATCTGGATTTAGGTTAAGGTCCTTGATCCACTTGGACTTGAGTTTCATGCAGAGTGTTTAGTATGGATTTATTTTCATTATTCTTCATGTAGACATTCTGGTAACCCAGCACCATTTGTTGAAGATGCTTTCATTTTTCCATTGTGTGGTTTTTGGCTTTTTCATCAAACAAACAAACAAACAAAAACAAGTGTCTCTAGGTGTGTGGGTTTATTTTTGGCTCTTTGATTCTATTCAATTGATCAAGATGTCTGTTTCTGTACCAATACTATGCAGTTTTTAACACTATTGGTCTGTAGTACAGCTTGAGGTTAGGGATAGTGATTCATTCTGAAATTACTATATTGTTCAGGATTGTTTTGGCTATCTTGAATTTTTTTGTTTTTCCATATGAAGTTGAGAATAGTTCTTTCAAGTTTTTTAAAAATTTGTGTTGGAATTTTGATGGGGATTGTATTGAATCTGTAGATTGCTTTTGGTAAGATGGCCATTTTTACTATGGTAATTTTACCTATCCTTGTACACTGAAGATCTTTCCATCACCTGACATCTTCTTCAATTTCTCTCTTTAGGGACTTGAAGTTCTTGTTAAACAGATCTTTCACTTGCTTGGTTAGAGTTATCCCAAGATATTTTATGGTATTTGTGTGTATTATAAAAGGTGTTTTCCCTAATTTCTTTCTCAGCCCATTTATTATTTGTATAAAGGAGGGCTACTGATTTTGTTGAGTTAATTTTATATTCATCCACTTTTGCTGAAGGTTAACATCATAGTTTACCACAGCACAGTGCTTGCTTAGTGATGGGAAGATCAGCAGGCTCCCAATTAATGGCTTATTTATGTCAATGTTTAAGTGGCTGACTGGGACTTTCAAGTCCATTGATGTTCAGAATTGAGACAGAGTACCATCTTGCTAGCTAGAAACTCACAACACTCCCCAGCACTCCACTGTGATTTCTACTGAGTGCCCACTGCTTTGGCACCATCAGGAAGTTGAAAAATTGTAATTCAACTATTATGTTGGAATCTGTTTATACCAAGGCATAAAGGAGTCTTGCTGGCCGTGGTCTGGATTATTAACTCACTTCTAACAAGTTGAGAGTGGTAGAAATAATGAGGCATAGGTTTCAAGATTGAACTGTATAAGGATAAAAGGTTTGGCTTCCATCTCAAGTGCTCACTCTTGCTGTTTTGTGACTGACTACCTGTCTCTCCTTTTATTTTCATTTCTTTTGTACTTGGGAAAGAAGATTCCATGTTGTCATCACTCTGTGTGCCAAGGCTTAAATGACAAGGGAGCCTCCAGTTGAAACTAACAAACAGAGGTACCTCCTTGTGCCTGCCATAGACCAGTGAATACATTTGGAAGTCAGTCTTTCAGTTACAGCTTCCATTCTGGCCCACAGCTTTGCAGGAAACTCATGAGAGAATCTGTCCCTCCACACCAGCTGCATCTGAATTCCTAACTTCANTGTGCCAAGGCTTAAATGACAAGGGAGCCTCCAGTTGAAACTAACAAACAGAGGTACCTCCTTGTGCCTGCCATAGACCAGTGAATACATTTGGAAGTCAGTCTTTCAGTTACAGCTTCCATTCTGGCCCACAGCTTTGCAGGAAACTCATGAGAGAATCTGTCCCTCCACACCAGCTGCATCTGAATTCCTAACTTCACAAACATCCTAGTGTTAAGCCGTTCATTTTTATGCTACATTATGCAACTAATTCAAACATGAACACAGAGACTGAGATTTCTTACCACAGAATAACATATAAGCTACAAAATACTGGCCTCGTTGGAAAAAGGGACTAGCAATCTTTCTGGCAATAACCAGATAACAGAGTCAGCTAACTATTGGCACCAGTCCTAGGTTGTGAGAATAGAAAAGCACTAGGATGAACAACTGCTTGTTAATAAATGCTACAAAATTATTAGGGGTCTGTATGCAAGTGTAATTTGTCATACTTCGTTGTGCTGGTCAGTTGCTTCAGCATAGGGAGTCATCGTTGCTCACCTATTGCCTGATCTAAACAAAAGCCTAGCGTATTAGACTTTGGTGAGGGCCAATGGTGTGTGTAAGAGTCAAATTTTGTGTGTTTAGAGACAAGGGCCTCAGCCACTGTTCTCCTGGAGCTTAGGACAGGACAGTTTAGCATCAGGGAAGAGAGAAGGAAGACGGAAGAAAGGACAAAGGTTAGAATGTGTTGTGATAGTTGAAAATCACAGGGAATTTCAGAAAGCTCTCATGAGAAGTCTCTGAGCTATGACTTGCTTTCAAGTTTTTGGATAGTTTAGGAGTTAGGTCGTTAAGTTTAGGAGTTTTTAGGGAGGCATTGGTGGCATAAGAAATTTCAGGAACAGTGAGAAACATGGTTTGGTTGTCTCAGAGGTCTTCACTTTCTGTAAATGCATCTCTTGTGTGTTTAACTATTTTATATGGTCGATAACACAGGTCACTTCACATTTATATGTTTTGGGGATTATTTTAATGATAAATTGATCAATGTCATACATAAGCCTACTATAGTAAAGCTATTCACTTCTGAAACATGACTTCAGTTTCTAATACTACCATACATTGGAGTAACAGGGGAAACGTCATGTACAACATGGGCTGAGGTGCTTCCATGCCATTGAGGATTTTTTCGTTTAAGGGTCAAGTTAAGGGAAATGCTATTTGAAAACATTTTAAAAGATTGGCATCTTAACTTGTTTATCTAAACGAGGGTAATTTTGTGTGCCACACCTGCATGTCAACAGCTGTTATAATTCCACGAAACAACTCATAAAACACAAAGGAGGTACCAGGAATAAAAGAATAGTGGAGAGAACTTTAAGAGCCATTGAAATAGTGAAAGGGGCAGCACAGAACACTGTGCTTCAAACAGATCTGAGAGATGCAGCTTTTGCCGACAGTGATGTAGACGAGAAGTACTTTACATAGTAAATCCAAGCACAAGGAGTGTGGCTGCGTGGCTATTAAATAAAAGTGCACAGGGACAAATGAAAAGAAAGCATGCTTTATACCATGAATGTCATGGTATTTACTGAAGGAAGCTTATAAGGATTCATATACATTTGCAAATTACTTAATTGAGTAAAAGCTAGCAGGCAGGTGTGGTCCTTCCTTCAAACTGAAATTCAGGTTGCTGACAATGGTGAAAGTAAATTAATTTTAAAGTTTATGAGCATTATGAAGTTAACACTTTCCGAAAGATTCGTATAATTTTGAGCTGAGTTCGGATTTTCTATAGTTGATGTTTTAGACAGCTTTTACCGTAGCAGCAAACATTTTTATATCACACTGATATACAAAAACAAGTATTTCTTTCTTACCGGATTGCAAGGCACTGGTAGGTCAGCCATGGTGCCTTGTATGGGCTCTTGCTATTCATGCTCTCATCTCTCCCCTTCCAGGGCCAGAACTGAAGAGGAGGCATCTGCATAGACTCTGCTAGTCTCGTGGCATTGGTCAGTCCATGACAGTCTAGCCTAACTGTGTGAGCAGAACCGTGCTGCTGCTGAAAGGGTTTGGAGTCATGATTTTATTTTTAAATTTAGTTTTGAGATTATAATATAGTTATAACATTTCTTCCTTCATGTTCCTCCATGTAACCCTCTCTCTACCCTCTCTTTCAAATTCATGGCCTCTCTCTTTTTATACTAATTGCCATCACATGTGTGTGTATGTGTATACAACATATCTATCTATCTATCTATCTATCTATCTATCTATCTATCTATCTATCTATCTATCTATTTATCTATCTATCTATCTATACATACATATGTGTATACACACACACATATATATATACAAATGTATATACACATATATGTATATATATATATATATATATATATATATATATATATATATATATACACAAATGTTCCTAAACATAACCTGCCCATAATGTATAATGTACAATGTATAATGTGTAATGTATAATGTTAATTGTATGTATAATTTCAGGAATGACCATTTTGTACTAGCCAACCAATTGGTGTACTCTTCCTTGGGGAAGACCATCTCTTCTTAGCCCCATATTCCCAAGTCACTTACAGTTCTTTGTGTAGGGTTGAGTTCTTGTGGGCTTTCTCTATCAACTTTGGCGTGTCCATTGGTGCTGTCCTTGTTTAGCTCATATTTGGGCACTCATGTCAGTGAGGATTTATGGGTAAAGTTTCCGATATTACTAGGAAATACAGTTCTGCTCAATAAGAGGGAGACATTTTTGGTACTGAAAACCTAGCTAACTACTTGGTTCTAGTGAATTTGTAGGGTCATTGGAGGAGAATCTACAACTGCTAAATTAGAAACCAGCATAGTACCTAATAAAGTCTATAAACATTTGAGCTTATACCCGTGGATAAGTATAGCCTTTACCTCTCATCAAGAAAACTTCTTTGCAACAGACTGAGTCATGTTTGCTCCTAATTTTTAGTCATAACAAGCAACAAGGCAATCCCCAAGTTTATAGGGTTAAAAGCTCATTTGGCATAGTCAAAAGTGGGGAGGAGATAAAAGTTAAAAACAAAGATTACAATCCAAAACTATTGACCAAAGGCAAATTTTAATACTCTGAATGATGAAAGGATTAATTTAAAATTGTTGTGAAGAGGACTACTTGTCAGATGATTTAGTCTGCAAAGTGCTGTGATAGCACGGGATTGGCATATGATACCAAACACTTGTGTGAAAACTAGACCTGCAAGTACATACTTGAAATCTCAGCTCTGGGGAGCACCTGTGGCTCTCTGGTCAATCTGGGGAGCACCCGTGGCTCTCTGGTCAAGTAGCCTGGAATAATTGACAAGCCTTGTGTCTTAGTTGACACCATGTTTCCTATGGTTGACACCATAAGAGAAGTTTCTGAAGAGCATCTGCTGAGGTTGGCCTCTGAGCTTCATAGTCATGTATATCTGTGCACCTGCACATAGTCATGTGTCTCTTCTTTTTGGAGGTTTCTGCAAACCTTTCTTGGTTATCTTTCTTCCACATGACCTGAAATATAAGTTCCAGGTGATGATTTGTCTGTCTTACTGCCAATCTTTTCCAAAATCTTATTCCTGCACCTCCAAGGATTGTTTCAAGAAACAACTGAAATGAGGTTCTCCTGAACTGAGCCCCAGAACTCTCTTCCGCCTACCTTCTGTGATCTCCATTCTTCCGCCTACCTTCTGTGATCTCCATTCTTCTGCCTACCTTCTGTGATCTCCATTTATTTATGCTTTTCTGGTCTTTGGATTAAGATTGCCACCAGAAAATCAATGTCAATCTAAAGGTTTCTTTCACTTCCAATTTCTCTATCATAACATTTTTTGCATCATTCTGACTCAGATCTATGAATTATATTTGACTCACTCTCTCTTGTAATTCCCACTAACCAAGTGCCAAGATATGTACAGTGTTCTGACACCACCAGGTTCCTTGTAGCCATCCACGCATTTCTGATCATCATTTTCATTCTGCTTTACATCTTTGAGTCATCTTAATTTTATGCTCTTCTGCATTATTACCTCTACTCTAGCTTCTTTCTCATCTTCAGAGTTTCTGTATCACAACTCATATAATGGTCCAGTTAGTTTTCTGACCCTAAGCTGATTATGCATTTATCCCGAGGTATTCTTTCACAGTACAACCAACTTGATTTTTTTTTTTTTTTTGGTAGCCTTCTAGAAGCCATTGTTTACTGAAGTTCCTGATAGAGTCAGTAACTAATATTATGTAGACACATTCAGAATTTCCTACTTGGTGTCTTTTATTGACACTCCGCCCCTAGCTTCGGCCTTAGCTACCCAAGTTTAAAACTTCGATTTCAAAATTCATCTCTCTCATAACTTTGACTGATGACACTTAGTTTATATTTCTACCCAGCATTGATTTGTATTGTTTTCAGTGATTTGTAAAGTTATTTCTTCAATAACAGATTACTAATCTTCTTTCCACAGACCAAGCACTATTTACATGCGCCATTCTTTGTATTATCTAATCCAAAAACTCTGTAATCTGCCCTAACTTTTAGAATGGGGAATAAGACCTTTGGCCTTTTTTTTTTCATAGTAGGAAACCGTTCTATTACTTAGTTATATGCCAATCTTCTCTAGAAAAGCAATGATGTTGCTTCCTGAGTATATCACAATGCAGCATCTCTGATATCTAGTAGGCACTTCTTAAATGTTAATTATAACTGCTTTTAGTTACTATGGTTTCAAGAAATGCTAGTAAAAGGTAGCCACATTTATTCAAACGCAGTTTCACATAATTTCATATCTTTTCAATGAAATAGTCAATGAGAACATACTCTTGCTAAAATCCATTGAGAAATGATTTGTTTTCTATTTATATGAAGAGTTATAAATTTTGAATATGTTGGGGAGTGAATGGTAAGATTCGTTCTTTTAAAAAGTTAATTTATAATTAGGATATTTAGGTCCAGCATATCTAGCAAATAACTTTTTCTGAAATAAATGATCTTTGGAAGTTGAAAAATATACAATAACGATTTCTCATCAGTTAATTCTTGGAAGAAACGAATTATGACTTTGTGCATTATGACTCTCTCAGCATCTCAATTACCTTGATTTTTATTCTCTCAGAATAGTTACCTACCACATAATTGCTTTGCTTCATGTGAACTTAAAGAACTTTTCAAAACTAGGTCACAAATGAGTGGGTAGGTGTGAGCGTGTGGGTAGATCCGCTGCTAATTTCAGTTTTTAAAACATAGACTTTAACCCTAGCATTTGTTGTCAAATAATGATTAAATGCCTTGATTTTCAGAGACATTAACTTGTCAAAGTGATTCCACTCAGTTAACAGAACTGGGAAGTAATGGGATGTCTGGTGTCAGGATCGGCACTGAATACATTTCTTTGTGCTTCTAAATGATTGGACTCCACATGTTTCATTAGAGTTGGACTTCAGAAAAAATAATAACATTAATTAGTTAATTAAAGCAAGGATGTTTAAGGAGTTTACTGTCTTAGACATTCAGAATAGTTTGCCTTTCCACACCTTCAAGGCAATGTATCTTTAGATATAAGGAATTTGATGATACTAATATTGTAAAAGAGAAAATGTAAACTTAGGTCGCATTTACAAGCAAAGGCAAGTATGGTGACTACTCAGCCTAATTCTTAATCAATCTTTGCCTATACTGAAACCATTAGAAGTTCAAGCTTTGAATTTCTCATCTGTAATAAGAGATGAGGACCAGATGAACATTTATATTTAAAATTCTAAATTTCTTTAGTCCCAAATAAAATGTATTCTATGTGTAGGACCTATAGGTGGCAGTACCATGTAAGAAAAGTAATGAAAGGGTTTTTCCACAGTAGGAAAAGCATGGAATTAAAGCTCTTTTTTTTTTTTTTTAATGAGGTTCAAGAGAAAAATGAGAAAGCAAAAGAAAAATGGCCATCATTGTGTTTGTTTCATGACATTCTACTTGCATGGTCTCTAGTGGTATAGGAGAGAGAAAACTTAAAGCTTGCTTATTTCTGTAGATACTACATTGAAAGAGAGAAAAAAATGAGTCTGCTTACTTTTATATCAACAACATATTGAAAAAATGAGACATAGTTTTTATTTTTAAATACATGCGGAGACTTCAATTTTGATGCCAGAAAGCTTGGATTTAATAACACACAGTAGAAATGATGGACATATTCATAGTAAAGTTGTGGTTATTTGCATGGCCCCATAGTTTCATTTGTTTAAATGCTCCCTCTTCAGTGAAACTGTTTGGGAAGGATTTGGAGGTGTGGCATTGTTGGAAGAGGTGTGGCTTGATTGGCAGATGAATATCACAAGGGAGTCGGCTTTGAGTTCTCAAAAGCACATCCAGACCCAGTGTGTTTCCCTCTGGGCTCTTCCCATGGATCAGATCGTAAGTCTCTCAGCTACTGCTCCACGGTCATGCCTTTCTGCTTCTTGTCATGAAGAAAATGAGCTATCCCTTTAAGTCTGTAAGCAAGACCCCAATTTCCTGCTTTTATAAGAGTAACCTTGGTCTTGGTGTTCTTCGCTGAAATACTGTTTATAGAACAGTAGCTATGCCACGAGTAAAATAGCAAATCAGATTGAACTGACATTGGATTATGCAACTTTTAGGGAATTTTACCAGTTAAGGTATAAAATGACCTAAAGAAAAATTTGTCGTAAACATGTTTTTGTTTCTATGCAGAGCACAGTTTGTTTGCCTAAACTAAGAGAATATTTTCTTTTGAGCTGAAGAGCAAGCACCCCACTTTAACAAAGTGGTAATGGACTACCCCATATATTTTTATATAAATTGCAGACTAGGTGACTTTAGGACATCTGAAGACAAGTACTATCTTGGCATCAAGAGAGAAACTCTAATCAGAGTATACTATATGGAAAAAAAATCTATATTCAATTAAAAAGTTAGATTGATAAGTTAGGATTTGTTCCATTTTTTTTTGTGGATTGGGCACTGAGAAAGTTAAATTGGGAGTTAGGTGCCTCAGCAGTGAAAAGTGCTTGCTGCTCTTTCAGAGAATGTGAATTCTGTTTCTAGCACCTACACTGGATGGCTCACAACTGTCTCATCAGCTCCAAGGATATGGTGTTCTGCCCTTGCTTCTCCAGGCACTTGTATATACGTACACATATGTGTATGCATATGTATTCTCTCTCTCTCTCTCTCTCTCTCTCTCTCCAAAGCTTATACATAAATAAAATAATATAAAATAAAATTAACATTTTAGGAGGATAGAGAGTTAATATTTTTTGGAGGAAGGCCAGTAGTATGATTCCTATCTGCCAGTGGATGGCTCAAACCCATGCAAGTATGGACATCACTAACTGGAATTAGTGGGCTATGAACATAAAGCACAGATAAGAAATTGAATAGGAAATGTGATAGGGAATATGACAGGAGGAGTAGATATAATCATATAGTAATATTTTGAAATGCACTTAAATCAAGTCATATAAGTATCTAAAATTAGAAGCATTTTTTTTTAAAATTTCAAAATACTTTATAAAGGAATTCCTCAACTGTAACATTATCATTACTGCAAGTAAGCTGAACTAATAGGCAAAAAGCAGTAACTTATTAACAAGATCTATACAACACAAATATTCAATACTGCTGACCAGAGATGGTGATGATCTTTCTATATATGAGAAAAGCCAAGGACTGTAGAAGCAACAAATAACTAAGTTTATAAGGTTAATTATTTAACAGTGTATAAAAAATATCACCCATAAATCTCAATAACAAAGAAGCAAAATAATAAATAATAACCATTTTCAAGAGATTTATTTGTGTGTGTGTGTGTGTGTGTGTGTGTGTGTGTGTGTGTGTATGTGTTAGTATTTAATCTTTGGAGGTAGAGATCAAGGCAGCTGTGAGTGGCCAGAAGTGGGTTCTCAGAACAGAATTCTGATCCTCTGGGGGAGTAGCAAGGGCTTTCACTGAGCCATTTCTCCAGGAAGTTTTGTAAATAATTATTATTCCTGCAATTCAAATATACAAAATCATAACTTGAGTACTAAAGACTTACAGGCTTCTGATTACTATGTTTAACAGATGTTCTTCCAGGAAGGGGAATGTTTCTCTGTGTCAGGACAAGGCTTATAACATTGTTCCATACAGCTTCTTTGTGTGAACTCTCCTACATTCTGATGTACCTAGTAATCATGTAAGTATAGCAGTAGCATGGGGTAGTCAGAGTTGAGAACTTCTTAAAGTGGTGAATTCTTAAAAGCATCCACAATGGCAGGGATGAAGGTGGGATCAAGAGCAGAAAGGATGGGTGTCCTGGGCTGAGTGAATGTACTCACTGAAGACCAAGGTAGACTTTCTAACTCTCTTCCTAAAATGGTTGCATTCTTTACCAGATTATTTATTTCCCTGTTATGTTTTTCTGTTGTTCTTGCTGGCCACTGCTTTGGTATGTTTTTTTTCCCCAAAGTTAGATCCACTGATGTGGTTGCTTAAAAGTTACTTTCACTCCTGAAGACTGGCACCTTTCATCCAAGTCAATCAACAGAGAAGGTGTGTGTGTGTGTAAGAGAGAAAGAATTTAGCTAAAGAAAATAATTAATTAAAAGATAATTAACAATGTCAGTGATGGTTACAAGCTTGGAAAGGAATGGAGAAGAACTAGACAGGTCTTTGAATGATCAGGAATGATGTCTGGATTTAAAGTGAGAGCAAATAGCTATTGAAAAATGTACAACAAAAAAATTACATCCTGAATATAGTGATGTCATGATTTTATTTATGTATAATGTATACTATGAATAACCGTGGATATTTGCTATCCACTACATATAAATAATGCTACTTATGTGTAATTTAGAAGTAGCTTTCTTGTCTGAAGTGTCATTATCTGAATCAGAATGTAAGATTCTTCAGCCATGGGATTCATTTTTATACATCTTGGGTTCTTACAAAGCCCAAGATTCTAAGTACTCATTAAGTATTGGCTACTTAAGAGTGAGGCATTTCTCAAGAAAACAGCATTTTCCAGACACAACAGGGCAGATGCACATATTCACTCACAGAGACTGTAACAGCACACACACACACATCTGCAAAACGTTTCAAAATAAACAAAATTCCAGCATGGTGAAGGAGATAGAGACACAAAGTCCCATCCCTATTCACGAAGCTATTGACAGTTGATTGCTGCTGGGAGAGGGGAAATCAGTTTTCTTCAATGGACTGACCCTGGGTATATCAGCATGCTCCATGCAGAGGATCAGTGGCCAATACATAGGGTCTATGTTTAATATTGTTCTTTTCTGTATTTTTCTTTGTTTTGTTTTTGATTTTTAAGAAAGAGAAAGAACGTGAATTTGGCTGGGTAAGGGGAGGGAGGATCTGGGATAGCTCCCATCATATGACATTTTCAAAAAATAAATAAAGATATAAAAATGGAAGATTGAGGCAGCCTTCAAATTTTCTACTTTGAAATAATATTATCTTTTGTGGAGTGTTTCCTATTAGCCTTTCCACTTTAGTTCTAGTCTTTGTAAGAAAATGAATAACTTTATGCAATGGTTGGTTGTGAGCTTCCTCCTCTGTATTTGTCTGGCTCTGGCAGAGCCTCTCAGGAGGTAGCCATATCAGCCTTCTATCAGCAAGCACTTCCCGGAATCCACAATAATGTCCGGGTTTGGTGGCTGTATATGGGATGGATCCTCAGGTGGGGCAGTCTCTGGATGGCCTTTTCTTCAGTCTCTACTCCACACTTTGTCTCCATATTTTCTCCTGTGAGTATTTTGTTCAACTTTCCAAAAAGCACTGAAGCATCCACATTTTGGTCTTCCTTCTTCTTGGGCTTCATAAGGTCTGTGAATTGAATCTTGAGTATTCCCAACTTTGGGGCTAATATCCACTTATCAGTGAGTACATACCATGTGTTTTTCTTTGTGACTGAGTCACCTTACTCAGGATGATTTTCTCAAGTTCCATCCACTTGCCTAGGATTTTCATAAATTCATTGTTTTTAATGACTGAGTAGTATTTCATTGTGTAAATGTACCACATTTTCTGTATCCATTCCTCTGTTGAGGGACAACTGGGTTGCTTCCAGCTTCTGGTTATTATAAATAAGGCTGCTATGAACATAGTGGAGCATGTTTTCTTATTACCAGTTGGAACATCTTCTGGGTATATGCCTAGGAGTGGTATAGCTGGGTCCTCAGGCCCAATTTTCTGAGGAACCACCAGACTGATTTCCAGTGTGGTTGTATCAGCTTGCAATCCTACCAGCAATGGAGGAGTGTTCTTCTTTCTCCATATCCTTGCCAGCATCTGCTGTCACCTGAGTTTTTGATCTTAGCCATTCTGACTGGTGTGAGGTGGAATCTCAGGGTCATTTTGATTTGCATTTCTTTGATGACTAAGGATGTTGAACATTTCTTTAGGTGTTTTTGAACCCTTCAAGTTTCCTCAGTTGAGAATTCTCTGTTTAGCTCTGTTCCTTACTTGAAGCCTCTTGTGTTAATGTTCTTACTTGATGCAAACAGTTATTGCTTAGGAATATCTGAAGTTCTATAAGTAACTATTACAGAGGGAGTGTAATCTGCTTGTCATCATTCTGATCTTTCTGATCCAGAATGCTTAGCACAATGGTTATGCATAACAGTTCAGGGAACAGTAAATATGTAAACATCAAGTTTGGTCCAAAGTCATAAAAAAACATGTTGTCCTGTTTCATTTATCATGGGTACACTTGTAAAAGAAAAGACAAGACAGGGTCCTAGTAGCAATCTCTTGTCTTAGCTTTGTTTTCCAGATCTAGGAAATCCTGCATAGAGAGTTATTACTGCCTCTAAGAACTGAGTGGCTTAGGAGGAGAGGTGTAGGTATAGCATTGTGGTAGATACCATTTAATACTATAGCATTTATTGTGAATTACTGATCAGGAATAAAAGTAACAAAACATGTCTCAGTACCCGCCATCTATTGATGGCCGGGCAGTCATTCAAAGAATGACTCTCTTCTTTATTCTTGAGATATTTTATGTAGTGTAGCACAGGTAGTGTGTTCAGAGCCCAAACATTGACCTAAGTGTGTAGGAGTGTGGGATTCACAGGACAGAAATAGAGAAAAATACAGCAGGAGACCAACATTTTTTCCATGTGACCTACTTTTACATTGGTGCACATCAGTAGCCACTCTTATAAAGAGTTCATTAATTCTGTCCTCCCCGGGATTGTCCATGTCTCTGCTGCTCTTTTGGAGACCAAAATACCTAGAAAATTTTCTTTGTTTCTTATCTTCAATTTCTCTTGTCCTATTCTTGGTCTTCCTAAAAGAAACTTTGTTCTCAGTGCTCCAACAAAACACATAAACAACCTTTATGTTGACAAAGCCATCTTTCCAGCTTGACCTTTGACCTACTAGCAGTTCTTGGCACAGCTATTTACTTCTGTTTTAAACAATTAATTTTTAGCAATTTTGTTTTTTGAAACTTTCATACATAAAATCGTATTAACATTTCTACCCGTCCCTTTCCTCCCACAAACTCATCCTGCTCCTAAACTCCTTCATATTCATGACTTCTTTTTTTAGTTATTGTTTTACACACACACACACACACACACACACACACACACACACACACACACACACACACACAGATACAGACAGAGAGAAAGAGACAGAGATAGAGAGAGACAGAGAGACAGAGACAGAGACAGAGAGGCAGAGGATAGACAACACTTCCTGAGTTTATTGAGTGTTATTGTTTAGGACTGATTGGTTATTGATTGGTTAATCAGGAGGGTTATTCCTGGAGAAAACAGATTTTCTCTCAGTAGTCACTCACTGCCTGTAGCTCTTCATCTAGGGATAAATACTTGAGAAGTCCCTCACCCACACCGGCACGTCATTTGGAGTCATTATGCAGGGCTTGTTTAGGCAGCCATATTGTTGATATTTCATGGGTGTAACTTCCTATTTGTAAATAGAAGGTGCTATCTTGCCATGATACTCTGGTTCTCTGGCTGTCACTATCATTCTGTCCTCTCTCTTCCTGATTGTCTCTGAACCTTAGGTGTAGCACTGTGCTGTAGACTGATACTTTATAGTTGCTCTCTGCATTTTGACTGGCTGTGTATTTCTGCAAGACCCTGCTTCTGAAATGTTTGCTTTCTGACAGGGGTAAGCAGCACCATTCTGTGGGTATTAGGACGAGCATAGAGAATGCAGTTAGATATTGTGCTGGCTTAGGAAAGTGGCAGTGGTATGCTCTCCTTTAGAGTCCATGACCTCACCAGCTGTGGAAAGCAGGCTTGGAAATTTTGAAATTATTTGCATATTTCTTCATGTTCTTCCTACTTCACTACCAATGCTCAATTGAATTCTTCCTCAATTCATCATATTCACTTCATATCCTTTACAGATGGGGTAGCGTTCAGGCTTCAGCCTTCTTAATATTCCCAAGTCCCATCTTTGACTTTAAAATGCCCCCCTCCCATCTTGCTTACACTCAAATATGCATTTCTAGTTTTGACTTCTGAGTCTTTGAACTCTAATTGTGAATTCAACATTTTCACTTGAGTGTCCAATGAACCATTTAAACTCGAGATGTTGAAAGTAAAAGACACCTGCTTTTCTTCCTAGTTCCCCCAATTTTGATAGCTGTTAAATTAATTTTTACATTTTCTCTAACCAAAATCTGCTTTCTGGATCTTATGCCTCTGCTTGTTTTATAAACTGCACACTTTGCTTCCTTTCGAAGGATTCCTCTCCCTCAGGAAACTGTGTGCCTTGCTCTAATGTTTCATTTATGAATGTACCAAGCAGAAACTGACAGCTCTGACACTGTCTTTTCTTTTTCACCAAGTCTCTCCCTGTATGCTCCTTAGTACAGCAGAGTCATTTTCCTCTCCTTCATTGTCTGTCTCCATTGACAAACAAATGCCACAAAGCAGGTATCTTTTTCTTTACCATTATACCCATTGGGCAGCAGTATTTGTCATATATTACTCTTTATTATCATCTGATGATATTTGTTGTCTGAATTAATATATAAGGGGTTAAGGACAGAGATTAATAGACAACTAATGTGAGAATTATGTGGAATACAGAATATTCTAAATAAATTTAATGGAATATAACGACACACTGATAAAAACCAGGAAGCTATAACTATCTCTATATCACAAATAATAAATAAGAAAAATGTGGCTGCTGTTTGAATTCTTACATCTTTGTGAATTCTTATATAGTTGGTACCTCCATTGTTCTCTTTTTCTCTTCCCAGCCCTTACCTTACCAGCAGCACCTTCTCTAAATTTTATATGTATACATACAGAGAAAAACCTAAAAATAAAAATGTACTTTATAATTTTAAAACTTTCTGATATAATCTATTAGTATTTTAATAAGCACTCTAGTAGAATTTTCCACTGTGTTTAGTGGAAGGGTGATTCAGGTTTCTTAGAGCATACATATTAGGTATATAAAATAAACTTATTATAATTTATTGTGTTTCTTGTCCTTTTCACTTTGTTAACTGTTATTTCTTAACTTGAATATAACTGTAAGTCAAGGTTAGAGGCAATCAATCAACTTAAGCACTTATATTAAAGACTTTCTTACATACTAACTTCAGAATAAACCAGAAAAACATCAAAATTTTGTAAACATTGGCAAATAACTTAAATACATAAGTGCCAAATCCAAACGGGAAAAAAGGAAGCTGGATGAAGGAAGAGAAAGGAGGTGAAGAAAAGAAGAGACCCGTTGTTGAGCTGTTGTTATAAAAGCAGACTAGAGAACATGGGGCGGGGGGACTGTAGCAGGTGAGCCAAGGCTAGCCTCATTTGTCAATAACACTTTATTGGTGTGCACACACCCCATTCATTCATGCACTGTCTGAGGTTACCTCGGCATTACAAAGGCAGAGCTGAGTATCTGTGATAGAGGATGACCTGTAAGATGAAAACGTTCAGTGTCTCCCACACCCTTTTCAAAAGTCATATATGCGCACACTGAGTAGCAGCCACATTTGCTTCCAGCCTCTTCCGTTGTGAGTACAGACCAACTTTGTAGCTGAAGAACAAGTGTTCCTAATATTGAAGACCATAAAGAAATGTTTGATGGAAAATGTTCTAAGGACCCTGAATCATCCTTCTACTAAACACGGTTGAAAACTTCTACTAGAGTATTTATTAAAGTTTCCCTTCACATAGCCTGAGGTAATTACACCACAGGCTAATGCTCTAATTCTGCAAGTTCCACAGGGAGCCACTGGGTGTGAAATCTTGCATAAGCATCTCTGTTTAAATGACAGGGCCATCTTTAGACTCTTCTTCCATCCCTAGAGGTTTATTAACATTTCATGTTTTTAATGTTTGTCTGCTCGTAAGAAAAATCACTCTATCTTTGGTCTATATGGAAAACCCTGGAAACTATATTATGGGTTACACAACTACATATCCAGATGCGTGGGAATATTTCATCTGTAGATTGTCAAAGCTTGTGTACGTTTGGAAGGAGGGCACGAGGAAAGATTGGTGACAAAGATGTGGTCAGGTTTTAGAGGAACATTGTAAGCTAGTTTGCTTTTATCCATTTGTATAGGATCCCTCTCAGTATTTTCAAAGTTAATGCTGCCTTCACTTCTTTCATTGAAGGAAATCAATCAACTTTAAAAGCAATGAATGAGGCTACCATGCTTTGCCTTGTCCCAAAGCAACCCCAAACAGATGCTCTTGCCCACCATGTGTCTAATCGATTGTTTCTAGTACGTTGCTCCACATCTCACTGCCCCTCGCTCTCTCCTTAGGGTTCATGTGGGTCTCCCCTCAAGGTCAGGCTTTTCTGATTCCTGCCTGTCTCCTGTTCCTGCAGTGTTTTTAGCACAAACACATGCTCTGTCTGTCAGGTACGGTGTAAAAATGACTTTTCTGGAAGGAGATTTCTGGGCACCAGCCACTCACGGAACGAGCATTATAAGCAGATGGCCCCATTACCAGTTCCAGCACGAGCCAGAGAGAAGCAGTTCTTTACAGGATGTGACAGTTCCGGTCCTCCATTCATTTCTCTCTCAGTGTGGAGCTCCATCCTCAGGCTCCTTCGGAGTTTCCATTTTGCATCTCTACCCTCTCTTCAGATAGTAATCAGTATGATATAACACAAATGAAAATAAAAATTTCCCCCTAGTTGCTTTTGTCTATCACTCGATGTTTCTTACGTGCTAGCTTTTAATTTTTTTTCCATCTCGATGTGCCCAGCCCCCTGTACACTCTTTCTCAGTTCTGCAGTCTTAGTTGGATGGTCTCCTGACTTTCGTTTTCTGAAGCACGTTTTTTTTTTTTTTTTGCAGCCACCATTCCTGGCCTGGAATCCAGTCATGTGAGTATTTCTTGGTCTAACTTTTCACTGCCTGTCAAAGTGTTCTAAAAATCAGTACACCAACACCTCTCTGGTTCTACAGAAAAATGTGGTTGTAAGACAATTCCTAATAAAGCCAGAGCAGGGCAGGGGGTAAGAATATTTTACCCATTATTAAATGAGAACATAAGCTGATGGGGAGAAAGAACTAAGAGTAGCAAATGAAAGCCTCAAGTCTTAACATAGGGAATGACCTCTCAACTCGACTCTGTGCCCCTATTGATGCAGGATGGAGAGTCTCAGGCTTGTCTTAAAGGGTGAGACAATCACTCTTGTATCGTTATTTTGATTGCTTGCCATAAGGATGACAGGTACGAATACCAATTGTTTGGCTCCTAGCTGATCTTACTCTGTGGTTATTGCCCTGTAACCACAGACAGATTGAGGTTTACAGAGACAGGGAACATGTATTTAGTGCAGTATACTTTCCACAGCGCCCAGTGCAGGTCTGGGTGGGAGTGTTTCATGCTTTACACCATTTTGACTTCATTCTGGAGCTCTAAGTGGGCATAAGCTGTTTACAAATTTCTGGCCTAGTATATCTTTCCAGTGAAAATCAGTAGAAAATAACCATAGATTCCCCCAAATAATCTAAACAAAATATCTAGATCTGATTTACATAGGTCTTTTATTGAATCATGATTAGCCTTGGAGTATTAACTGTGGCCAAAGAGATGATATGCGCTGATTGGTAGATAGGAGTCACCTACCTGCCAATGCGTACAGCTTCAGTGGAAGGGGATGACTTCAAAGACATTTAAATTTTTTCCAAAAAACCTATATTAGACACAATCTTATTGAGACTTATATGAGGGTAGCATTATACTATTAGGGTCCATTAAACTTAGGCAGCACACACAGTAGGTCTCTGTGAGGTAAGGGACACATGAATGGTTCAGGAAAGGGAAAGGGAAAATTTGAAAGCCAGTAGAGACAAGTGATGGTCACAATTGCTACAGTTTGCTGAGGATCATGGGATATCTTTTAGCGCTTATATATTGAATTAAAAGGCTTTATCATAATCTGCAAAATGCCTCGCAATATGGTTTCAGTTTATATCTACTTCATCACATGTCAATGTCCATTTTACCCTTATAATTCAGCTACTTTCTTATCAGTCTCCAGTCATATTATGCTATTTAACGACTCAATGATTTCTTTACCATTGCTGACTTTCATTTAAAAAAAATGAACTTTAAATGAAAGAAAACGTGGAAATGCATGTTCAGCTCAATGACTTTTAAGACGTCCTGGTACATTTTTAGAATGCTCTTTCATACTCTTCTCAGACTTGCACGTTGACTTTTATCCATTTCTGTCAAACTCAAATGTTAGCACACTGTGTTTGTGTAAAGGGCTCAGAAGGAGCTAAGTTTTCACCCCTCATTTGAATATGTTGGCTGTATGGTAATATTATTAGAGTAAGGGGAAAGAGACAAATTCTGTTAGAAGGAAATTGAGGACTATAACAAATTACAATTGTGACAAATAAGAAATGTGTTTACAGAGGTTGTTAAATCTAGCTAGACTGGGTTTATATGCTCAGGAGAATATCCAGGAATGAACATATTGATCTGCATGTTTCTACACAAAGGCAATGGACACGACTTCTCAGTGGGAAGAATATTAAGTCAGATCGTTAGATAACAGGAGAATCGAAGAGGACAAAGATAGAATTCTCACTAACAGAGTTGGGCAAGAACAAAAAGTGAGGTACGAGGAGACCAAGAGAAGTTAACCTCAGCTGTGACACCAGGGCAAAGGAGATAGCATGGGGAGAAGGAAGTGATTGGTGTTCAATGTTAGAAGCAGCAAAAGGATGAAGATCAATGAGGAAAGAAGGAATTTGGTCAATAGAAAAATGTGGTAGAAGTTTTGGAAAGTTTGAAAGCTATCTGAAAGCTATAGAGGGAGTTCCCCTTTAGGATAAAAGGTGCCAGCAGCAGGCCTCCTGTGTACCTTCTGCTGGGGAAGAGAGAGAGAATATTTTTTTTTTTCTAGCACAGATGAAAGATAGGAGATATAGCTTTGACTCTTCATCCTGCATTGAGTAAAGGCCATTCATTATAGCATCATAATGGATTTCTTTCCAGCATATTTTGTTTGAAGAGAGAACTCTATTATGTGACTATAATAATGGAAAAATACAACTTCTGAACAATCCTGTCAATAACTCTTTGGGGACAAAGCTGACCAAATACATTATTACATCCTACAGCATAGCACAAAAATGGGCTCCACCACTCTGTATTGAAAGGCGAAATCACTACCTTGTTCTCATTAAGCAAATGTTATTCTTTATTATATCCTCAAAATTTCTACTTTCCAAACAAGAAGTTTATTTTACAGGCACGAAATTACTCATTGTTGGTTGCCTAGTGAGGAAAAAGATTAGCAACCATGCAAGGAAAATAAGGTATAAGAATATAGGAGTTCTCCAATACTCAGGTATAGGCATATAAAAACCCCTGGTGAGCCTTTGTGCCCATGGCATTATGGATGGGATCAGCAAAAGATCTTAAGACAAGAGGCCTATTTTATTGTTCTTTCTATACATGTGTTGAGGTTTCTATCTGTGTGAGTGTGGGAATTCAAGCTTTGAAAAGAAGACCAGAAGAATCGGCTTCAGATAGACAAAACCAATTTTTATGAAAAGAAGTAACTGGGGCCATGGAGATGGATCAGTGATTAAGAACACTTCCTAGGTAAGCAAGAGAACTCAGGTTCTAATCTCCAGCAGCCACAGAAAAAGTTGGACATGGCTGTATGTGCTTGTAACCACATTTTTGGAGGTTACATAGAGGCAGATCCTTGGAGATTCCTGGCTAGCCAGTCTAGCTGAAATATTGAGCTTCCAGTTTAGTGAGAGATCATGTCTCAAGGCAATAAGGCAGATAGCAAGAAAGAAAAGCGTGAGGCAGTCTTCTCTGATTTTCACATGTGCATGAACTAGATCTTCCTCACACTCATGTGCAAACACCACACACACACACACACACACACACACACACACACACACACACACACACACGAACAGTTGATGACAAAACATACATTTTTCAAGAGTCTATGTGGGAAATGAAAGCACAAATCAGATTACCTAACTGGTGGATGATCTTGTCTCTTAGTCTTTGTCATCTGGTCTAGCCATTGAAATAGACATATTGAGTACAATTCCCTAATAACTTAGTTTTGTTAAACCTATTTTGAAAAACCTTGATTCATTTCATGGTGCTTCTCCAAAGCAATTCTTCAATTGGGATTCCCTATTACCAGATGTGTTAAAAAAATAAAACTAATCTGATCAGGGTCCCAAAGTCTCATACGAAAGCACACTCCAAACAACCTTCTCCAGGTTCCATTTCCCAATGATTCTTATGTTTTAATGCATTTGGAGACTGCTAGATTTTCAGACTTCCAATCTGAAGTCAGAGCCATATGATCTAGATTATTTTTCAATATGTAAGTAAAACTTTTATTTCAGTGAAATGTCACTTAGGTTAAGTAGCTCTAGCTTTCTTGAGGCCAGAAAATGCTAGTATTATGTGGTCCATTAGCTGACTCAAACACAGAGGTTTGTATACAGGTGCCTTTCTTAGCCAGGGTGTATGACTCTACACAGGACAATCCAGTTCACTGGATAGAACAGACAGAACTTGATCCCAATATCATTATTTTTCAAGTGGAGGAGATTTTGAGACAGCAGAATTATAGTTAATGTCAACTCTGAGGCAATGTAAGTCACACTGAATGTCAGCTTGCTGCTTCTATATGGTCATAGTTCATTTTATGTTATAGTTCCCTTCCAGAAATAACCTGATAGTGTGATGGATGGCCTGTTGTAGGGCTGCCAAGCCAAGAATACCTCCCTCTCCTGTGGGAGACCATCGGAGGTCACTTCTTCAGGTCTGCTGCAGATCACATAACCATTGTTTCTTCAATCAATTTGATGCATCATGTTCTGGGGGAAATGGTAGAATTTTGATCATTCTTGAACTCTAGCTATCTATTGTCTTCATATTAATTTCTTTTAATAATTGAAAGCTTAAATTAGTATATGCAAAATTTACTCTGTCATTTTGCAAGCAAGTGTGCTTTGTGTCCCATGTGTACTTGGCCCACTTCCCCTGTCCCTGACATTCCCCATATTATCATGTCTTTGTCTCCTCTCAAGTTTTATAGGCCCCATATGCATTTAAAAGAATGCACATTCCTACTATTTTAAGTTTCTAATAAATAAGGAACACATGAAGGTGTAACAAGGGCAAGGTTGTTTGAATTACTAAATGCTGTCACTATTGGAGATTTTTGCTCAGATAGTTGATTAAACAGGTGTTGCTTTGTCCTTGTTAAGGGACAACGAATCATGGAAAGAGACTTGGTTACTACCACACTTCAAATTTTAAGTGTTGCCACAAAGATCATATGCTAAAGGTTTGTACACTGGATGTGGTACTTGAGGTGGGAGATATTAGAACCATTGGCAGGTGGTCCCTAGAGAAAGGAAGTTAGGTTGTTTGGAGTGTGCTCTTGTAAGGGATTTTAGAATCCTGTTCCTATTAGATTTATTTATTTTATTTTATTCTATTTTATTTTTTTAACACATCTGGGAAGAAGGAATCCCAGTTGAAGAATATGTCTGGAGCGTGTATGTCAGTAGCGGCACTTTTTGTAATTGCTGATTGGTGTGGGAGGGCCCAGCCCACTGTGGTAGGTCTAGGCGGTATAAGAAAGCAGTTGAAGAGGAGCCCAGAAGCAAGCCACTGTGCACCCTTTCTCCACAGTCAGTCTCTGCTTCAGTTCTTGCTCAGAGTTCCTGCCCCTATTTTCCTTGACGATGATAACTGTAAGGCATAAGTTCAATCAAGCTCCAAGTTACTTTTGTCATATTTTATAACAGCCACAGGGGAACAAAGTAGAACAGGCCCCATTGCTTCCCTCACTCTGTATTTCCTGCATGTCCTATGAGTAGTGTGTGTGTGTGTGTGTGTGTGTGTGTGTGTGTGTGTGTGTACTTGCTATGATCTATTGTACAAACACAGGCTCTAACCCCAAGCTGAGGGACGATGAGCCAAAGAAACATTCTGTCCTTTACACTGCAACAGAAATCTGACCAGCGAGTGGCTGTGCCAGTCATGATCTCAGCAAGGAGACAGAACAGTCAAATTGGGAGAACCTGAGAGGGGACTTAACGTCTTCAAACAAGAAACTGCTCATGAACTAAAGGCTTCAGAGATATTACTGTTGGGTTGATTAGGACAAGAAGGAGCCAGAGGTGGGAAGAATCGTGTGGGGACCAAAATGGGGAACGCCAAGCTATGTTTAAGAGAAAGCCAGGCCCCAGTGAGTCCAAGGGGGAGGGTGGCAGTTATATAACCCTTGTTTGTGTGTCCTTCTAAAATTTCCCCAGATCTCTTCCTGGGATCTGTTATTGGCCTGTGCATTTAATGCCAACATGCCAGCTATTGGCACAGGGGAGCAAGGGCAAGATTAGATAACAGGTCTGCAGTGCAAGGGAGACTTTTTGGCACTGAGACTACAAATCTAGGTTCAGATTCTGATTGTAGTACTCACTAATTTTAAAACAAATCCTACACTAAACCTCAGTCTTCTACCTCTCAGGATTTTTAACAGAATTAAATTTGTAATACAAATATAAAAATGGCTAGTATGTCATGTGGCACAGAGACATCTAACGTCACTGAAAGTTGTTTGAATGAAAGACTACCAGAATAATTTATAAAAGTCTGGTGAGCATAAGGCATGGTCTCCTCTTACATTTCATGTACTCTATATAAAATTTTGTGGAGTGTTCATCTGAAAATACACTGTCCTAAGATAATCGCATAATCTCAAAAGGGCAATATGTACAAAAACTAAAGTAGTCACTAACGCCACTGTTTGTCTGTTGTATTCTGAACTGTTAAACTGAAATTTGCAAGTCTTTGCTGAGTAAGCCTTTTCCACTTTTCATTTTCTGAGCCAAAACATGGAAGTCTAAGTATCTCTTAAAACCCATAGAAATTAGATCTGGAACTGGTCCACAGAAATTGTCCGCCTAAGCTTCTTATTTTGTAGTTCAGAACATTGATGCCAAAATGAGTGAACTGATAAAGCTAAGGACCTTGCCGGCAGCAGAGCTCCAGCTGTAGATCCACGAGTTCTTGCTTCAGTGCAAGCCTCCACCTTCTAGATGGTGATTAATAACCCCTGAGAGCCGAACTGACTAAAATTTCTGTTCCTTATAAATCAGCATGAAACCAGCCCACAGGGTAGAGGTAGACTGTGAATTCAATCATTGTATAGATTCCAGAGAAAGAGAGAGAGGGACATGCTAAAACAAAGCATTACAGTTTTTTTTTTTTTTTTTTTACTACTTTTATTAGATATTTTCTTCATTTACATTTCAAGTGTTATCCAGCTAGTTACAGTTTTATAATGCAGAAAAGCACCTCTCGCTATAAGTGGAAGATCCTTAAGCTGCTGTCTGTTCTGGACACAAACTTTCATGAGGCATTCTAAAATAAATTGCATATGCTTCCAGACAATGAAGTAGGAGGAAAGATGCAAGTAGATGCATCCATTTGATGTAAAAGATGTCTGCAGTCTTCAGAAGGCAAACAAACAAAACAAACAAACAAACAAACAAACAAACAAAGTAGTCGTTTGAATTCACTGACACAATCTCAGATGTGAAAGAGTTATTTTCCTTAACACATCACATTAATGGGAAGAATAAAGCTGAGAAATTATGATTTAGAATATTACACAGGGCGTTATTTACTCTTACCAGATAGGTATGTGATGGTGGGAGCAGTAGGGCAGTGGTAGAGTTTGTTTAGTATGTATGAGGACCTGGTTTTCTTTCCCAGCTCTGGGGTAAAGAGAAAAAGAATGATGACTATTTTAAAGAAAACAGAATATCATTCACCTAAGGAAAATAGATTTTTGTAGATGATTTTTATTAATTTTATTCATGTTCATTATATCTCTTGTTCCAGTAAATAATTTTGTGGCCATAAAGTCATTTTGGGATTCTAAAGAGAAGAAACAAATTGTTTAAGGGACCTTGGCTTTGCTGGTGCCCTCTCCTTCATGTGTAGGAGCATAGAAGCCTTCAATGATCCTTGCATTAGGGCAAACACACTGTAAATACTATGGGAAGAAAAGCCAAGATATGCTTTAGGGAATCAATCCCATATCATTCTTTCCAATTAACTTTTTATTACCCCTCACTGTTAGCCTTTGAAGTATGTCAATTAGAGTGAAATTTGGAGTCAGAAGATCTCTGTACTTCTATGCTTCTAAAATGCAGTCTTCAAAATGATTGCTATGGATAAAATCACTAATTATTAAGATTATCATCCAGCATGAGAACTTGGAGGTCTTTTGTGATGCTATGTAGCATAGTGGATACATATGCTATGGATACGAGTCTGGAGACTTTGCAAAGCTTTCACTTGAGTTGCCTCAGTGGTGAATAGAAAAAAAGAGGAGGAAGTTTCATGTGGAAACTCAGTCTGGTCAATTACGGGTACTCGACAGGCCCTGACACACTCAGTGATGGCTACGATGATGGCATCCTGTTTGTTATTGTCCTTACTACTAAATGACTATCTTTATTACTCATGAAGCACTTATGATGCTGTTGTGTCTTTGCTACAACTCCTCAGTGAATTCTCACAGCCATTTTGAAGTTAGTACCAATTTCCTTTTTATCGCAGAGGGGGCCAAAGTTCAGAACTTAGGAAATGTACGAAGCACACATCACATGAAAGTAATGCTACAGTTCTAAAATTAGTCTATCTGATTTTAAAACCCATCTGTTTTCATGGTATAACATTAAGCCCTGACTAATTTTTCTGTATTTGTGAAGTATATTAGGATGTATCACCTCGGAAGACCATAGGATCTGTAAAGAGTATTAATCTCGGCAGTTCTGTTGTGGAACTAAGCCAAGTTGTGTGCTTTAAAATTCAGCATGACTTTTATTGCCTTTTGAAAAGTTTTCAAAAAAAAAAGAAAGAAAGAAAGAAATAGAATTTTTAGGCAGAAATTTATAAACCTCTCCCCACCTAAAGAAAGGAAGAATATACATTCCTCACACCCAGCAAGAATTGTCCACACCCTGGTGTATATTCTGCTAGCCATCTTCTCAAGTTTGTCTAATGCAATTATTCATTCTTCATTTGTCAGAAAATCTTCTCTCATTAAATCCCATCTCACAATGTTTCCAACAAATAAACAAACATCTTTTTATAATATTCACTTCCCATTAAACTTGAATATAAAGTCTAGATTGTGACTGACCAGTGAGCTTCACTTGGTATGTTTGACAATAACAAAGAACAGGGGTGTACAAATGAAAAGTATTAATGTTAGAAGCTTTGCAGGGAAGAAGAAAGTCAATATTGGTTGGAAGTCTTTGCATTCAATGTTCTGTAAGTGATAAAGAGCATCATTTGTGTGCTGCTTCTGGTCAAATTTCAGTCCTGAATTTTTGATTCTTGTGAAATATGATTCATTCATTCTCTCTCTCTCTCTCTCTCTCTCTCTCTCTCTCTCTCTCTCTCTCTCTCCTTTTCTTCCATAAACAATAATAAAAGAATTTCCAAGCTTCAAGAAATTTACAATTCATTCTTTGGCCAATGAATAATTAGAAGGAAGTAAGTGAAATAAAATTTCAAATTTCAGACTATTTGAACTGCAAATAAATTCTACTTATAAAGTCTAAAGATCTTTTATGGATGTTCCCCAGAAACCATGTACAATTTCTTTTGGGAGAAGTTCTGAGCAAAAAACATCTGTTAAATTATGTTATGTGTTGGTGAAATGGAGGTATGACACATTCCCATTCTCAATTAATCTTTTACCTCACTATTCAGCCTCTTCATATCGTTTTTATTTAGTTGTTGCTCCTTTTTTGAGTGCCTATAATTAAATAAAAATTTGGAATACAATAAAGTATGATAAAAATAGAAGTTACAAGAGAAGCAGATTTTTAAAAGATATGACCGAGACTGCTAACATTTTAGTGGCAATGTTGCTTTTCTAGTTTTATTTTTAAGATATTTTCATGGAATCAGAAGAGGTAAAATTTGATGATTTGATGCAAGCTCATTTTTTTGTTTACACAAAACATTTAGAACCATATTAATTTTGTAGTTTTTAATCTGAGAAACTTTAAGGGATCCCTAAATGATCACTGATCGTCAATGACTTTTTTTTTTATTTAAAAAATAATTAAATAGAGTTGGGATTCTGTTCATGTGGCTATCTTCTTTTAGGTTTGTTGAAAGATTACTTACTTTTTCTTGGGCATAGTTTCCCTCCGTGTGTTGGAGTTTTCCCTTTATTATCCTTTGGAGGGATGGATTCATGGAAGGATATTGAGGATGTGGAGAAAGAGGAACAATCCTCTATTGCTGGTGGGATTGCAAGCTGGTATAACCAAACTGGAAATCACTTTGGAGTTTCCTCAGAAAACTGGACATAGTACTACTGGAGGATCCAGCAATACTACTCCTGGGCATATACCCAGAAGATGTTCCAACATGTAATAAGGACACATGCTCCACTATGTTCATAGCAGCCTTATTTATGATAGCCAGAAGCTGGAAGCAACCCAGATGTCCCTCAACAGAGGAATGGATACAAAAAATGTGGTACATTTACAGAATGGAGTACTACTCAGCTATTAAAAATAATGAATTTATAAAATTCTTAGACAAATGGATGGAACTGGAGGATATCATCTTGAGTGAGGTAACCCAATCACAAAAGAACACACATGATATGCATTCACTGATAAGTGGATATTAGCCCAGAATCTTGGAATACCCAAGATACAATTTGCAAAACACATGAAACTCAGGAAGAAGGAAGACCAAAGTGTGGACAATTCACCCCTTCTATAGAAGGGGGAACAAAATACCTATGGAAGGAGTTACAGAGATAAAGTATGAAGCAGAGACTGAAGGAATGACCATCCAGGGACTGCACCAGCTGGGGAACCATCCCATATACAGCCACCAAACCCAGACATTATTGTGGATGCCAACAAGAGCTTGCAGACAGGAGCCTGATATAGATGTGTCCTGAGAGGCCCTACCAGTGCCCGACAAATAGAGAAGTGAATGCTCACAGCCATCCATTAGATGGAGCACAAGGTCCCCAATGAAGGAGCTAGAGAAAGTACCCAAGGAGCTGAAGGGGTTTGAAGCCCCACAGGAGGAACAACAGCATGAACTAACCAGTATCCTTAGAGCTCCCTGGGACTAAACCACCAATCAAAGAAAACTCATGGTGGGACTTGTGCCTCTAGCTGCATATGTAGCAGAGGATGGCCTAGTTGCTCATCAATGGGAGGAGAAGCCCTTGGCTCTATAAAGGTTCTATGCCCCAGTATAGGGGAATGCCTGGGCCAGGAAAAGGGAGTGGGTGGGTTGTGGAGCAGGGGTAGGGAGTAGGGGTAGGGGATGTGAGTTTTTGGAGGGGAAACCAGGCAAGGGGATAAGATTTGAAATGTAAATAAAGAAAATATCTAATAAAAAATAAATATGATGGCATCATTTATCTCTCCCTTCAAACACTGCCATGTTCTTCCATCTCTCTTTCTTTTCAAACCCATGCCCTCACATAATTAATTATTGTTGTCATATATATATATATTCAATTCATACAAACAACTATATAAATGCAATATGCTGATTGTGTTAAGTATTGCTTATATACACATTTTTAGGGCTGGCCATTGGAATTGGATAACCATTTCAGGTACTTATTTCTGAGGAACACTAATTCTCTCTCTCTCTCTTAGTTTTTAGATGCCTATGACTCTTCAAATTTTTGAAATTAAAATATTACAACATTTTATTTTTCCCCTTTCTTGCCTATTCTTCTTATGTACTCCCAATATTATGCCCCGCTCTGCTCCCCTCTCTCAGATTCTTACATCATTCTCTTCTGGGCTCTTCTCTTGTTGCAAGGTCTATATTCATTTCTACATATGTAAGCACGGTTTACTGATTCCATGTAATATTACTTTTGTGTGTATGATTTCAGGACTGGCAGCTTGGTAAATTATATAGTAATCGAGGAACTGTTCCCTGCAAAAGACTATTTTCTTCTGTTCTCAGCATTTCTTAGTTGCCTGTAGTTTTGGAACCCTGTGAATTTCCCCCTTCTATGTTAGCATGTTTCTTGGTGCCTATAACCTACTCAAGGAAACTCTTAGTACTTGATCAGTGTAAAACTTTCATGCTTTTAAATGTCAACTGCTGATTCGGCAGTGAGTTGCTTTTTGTAGGCAATTTAAAATGAATACTTACAGATTATCATCTGAATACATATTTGTAGATTCCACTTTTACTTTGATATAATGTAATTAGAAACTCACATGGAGTTTAGATAACCAGAACAGTAAATCCATAGAGTGTGAACCAATCCTTTTCATTATGGCATGAAGAGAAGTTTTGACATAGAGGGACATAGTTTTGAATTTAAAATCTCAACACAGCAGCCTTTCAGTCTTGCTGCATTTACTTAGTCTCTAAATGATCCCAATTAAATTGTCTTTTCCTAGCAGTAATGTTTTCTTGAGTGAAAGATAACTTGTGTGTTATACAGTAGATATTGTAGTAGTAGTAATGTGGGTAAAAAATGTGGATTTTCCATTTATAATTTTTTGATGAGAACAGTAGCTCTACTCAATGGACAGACAAGACCTCCTACTCCAATTTTCCATGTGCCATATACATTTTTTTTAACTTGATAGAAAGTTGGTGCGTTTCATTGTTTTGAGGCTTCTCCACCTCTGAAGCCATAAGTATCAATTCTTATACATAAACAGGACCTGTCTTGCATGTTACGGCATCAACAGAGCCTGCAGCAGTATGGAAATCTCCTCCTGGCCTTAGTCATTGGTATAGTTTACTAGTGTCAGTTTTGAAAATGATTATGCAAGAACAGACCTACAAACTGGGACAAGAAGAGGAAGTGACAGCTGAGACATCTTTTATTTATTTTTTTCTTCTCTGCCAATGAGGAAGACTTGATGCCCATGGGAATTGGGGTGACCAAAGGGTCCCTTTTCATTTGTGGCTTATATTTTTCAGGGAACATATAAAACACTCATTTATATGGATACTAAAGCTTTAATTACATAAACTTATTAACTATAGTAACATTAAATGTTATAGGCATCTAATAGATTCCAATAAAATTTATCATATTACTCCTTGTTTTAAGACGTATTTTTTGTTCTCAGCCCACTTTCTCTTATTATTTATTTATTGATCGTGACAGGGTCTCATTGAGTAGCTCTGAATGGCCCAGAGCTCTCTATGTAGACCAAGCTGACCTCAAACTCACAGCAATCCACCTGACTCTGACACACAAGTGCTGGTACTAAAAGTGTGTGCCACCAAGTCTGGAACTTCCTCCCTTTTTATACAATCAAAGATCCCAGCTCAGGAGGGTGGCCTGAGAATAGACCTAGAAGATACCCAAGGACTCACATATACCACCAGAAAGGATGGCTCTCTTTATCCTTGATTAATGGGCCACTCTTTCCTTCTGGATGATAAGAATTTCAGTAGACAGGCAGGCTGGGATAGGAGTGACTTGCTCTAGGCAAATGCATAGTGAGAGGAGTGTGACCTCAGGTAGGGGCTTGGGGGCAGCAGTGAACAGTTAACTACACTCAAAAGGTTTGGTCCATCCTTGATGGAGAGGGAGTCCCTTGAGTTGTTATTGACCTTCAGAACTTTCTTTTTTTTTTTTTTCAAATTTTTTATTAGATATTTTCTTAATTTACATTTCAAATGCTATCCCGAAAGTCCCCTCCCCCCTCCCCCTTCCTGCTCCCCTGCCCACCCATTCCCACTTCTTGGCCCTGGTGTTCCCCTGTATTGGGGGCATATAAAGATTGCAGTACCAAGGGGCCTCTCCTCCCAATGTTGGCCGACTAGGCCATCTTCTGCTACATATGGAGCTAGAGACACGAGTTCTGGGGGTTCTGGTTAGTTCATATTGTTGTTCTTCTTCTAGGGTTGCAGACCCCTTCAGCTCCTGGGGTTCTATCTCTAGCTTCTCCAATGTGAGCCCCGTGCTCCCTCTTATGGATGACTGTGAGCATCCACTTCTGTGGGAGTCAGCTATATCAGGGTCCCTTCAGTAAACACTTGCTGTCCTATGCAATAGTGTCTGAGTTTAGTGACTGATTATGGGATGGATCCCCGGTGGATTAGTCTCTGTATGGTCCATCCTTTCATCTTAGCTCTAAACTTTGTCTCTGTAACTCCTTTCATGGGTATTTTGTTTCCTATTTAAAGGAGGAATGAAGTATCCACACGTTGGTCTTCCTTCTTGATTTTTTTGTGTTTTGCAGATTGTATCTTGGGTATTCTAAGTTTCTGGGCTAATATCCATTTATCAGTGAGCGCATGTCCAATGACTTCTTTTGTGATTGGGTTACCTCACTAAGGATTATGTCCTCCAGATTCATCCATTTGCCCAAGAATTTCATAAATTCATTTTTTTNAGTATCCACACGTTGGTCTTCCTTCTTGATTTTTTTGTGTTTTGCAGATTGTATCTTGGGTATTCTAAGTTTCTGGGCTAATATCCATTTATCAGTGAGCGCATGTCCAATGACTTCTTTTGTGATTGGGTTACCTCACTAAGGATTATGTCCTCCAGATTCATCCATTTGCCCAAGAATTTCATAAATTCATTTTTTTTAAAATAGCAGAATAGTACTCCATTGTGTAAATGTACCACATTTTCTGTACATTCCTCTGTTGAGGGACATCTGGGTTCTTTCCAGCTTCTGGCTATTATAAATAAGGCTGCTATGAACATAGTGGAGCATGTGTCCTTATTACATGTTGGAACATCTTCTGGGTATATGCCCAGGAGAGGTATTGCTGGATCCTCTGGTAGTACTATGTCCAATTTTCTGAGATAACGCCAGACTGACTTCCATAGTGGTTGTACAAGCTTGCAATCCCACCAGCAATGGAGGAGTGTTCCTCTTTCTCCACATCCTCGCCATCATCTGCTGTCACCTACATTTTTGATCTTAGCCATTCTGACTGGTGTGAGGTGGAATCTCAGTGTTGTTTTGATTTGCATTTCCCTGATGATTAAGGATGTTGAACATTTGTTTCTCAGCCATTCGGAATTCCTCAATTGAGAATACTTTGTTTAGCTCTGTACCCCAATTTTTAATTTGGTTATTCGTTTTTCTAGAGTCCAGCTTCTTTAGCTCTTTGTAGATGTTGGATATTAGTCCCCTACCAGATTTAGGATTGGTAAAAATCCTTTCCCAATCTGTTCGTGGCCTTTTTGTCTTGCTTACTGTGTCTTTTGCCTTACAGAAGCTTTGCAATTTCATGAGGTCCCATTTGTCAATTCTTGATCTGACCGCACAGGCCATTGCTGTTCTGTTTAGGAATCTTTCCCCTGTGCCCACACCTTCGAGGGTTTTCCCCACTTTCTCCTCTATAAATTTCAGTGTCTCTGGTTTTATGTGGAGATCTTTGATCCACTTAGACTTGAGCTTTGTACAAGGGGATAATACTGGGTCAATTCCCATTCTTCTACACGATAACCGCCAGTTGTTCCAGCACCATTTGTTGAAAATGCTGTCCTTATTCCACTGGATGGTTTTAGCTCCCTTGTCAAAGATCAAGTGTCCATAGGTGTGTGGATTCATTTCTGGGTCTTCAATTCTATTCCATTGATCTATCTATCTGTTGTTGTACCAGTACCATGCAGTTTTTCTCACAATTGCTCTGTAGTACAGCTTAATGTCAGGCAACATACTAAACATCTTTTTCTCTGAAACATCTAGAACTAAGCCCCCACAGTTCAAATCACCCTCAGCACCACTGTCTTCCATGCTTTTACTATATATGGTCCATTAAACCCCATTTAAAGCTTTACACTGCTTTCCAAAGTCCCCAAATCTATATTCCTCTAAACAAAAGCACAGCCAAACATCTCACAGCTATGCCTCACTCCTGGTACCAACTTCTGCCTTAGTTAGGGTTTCTATTTCTGTAAAGACATGCCTTGACCAAAACAAAATCTATAAAGAACAACATCTAATTGGGACTGGCTTACAGTTTTAGAGGTTTAGTCCATCATTGTCATGACAGGAAACATGGCAACATCCAGGCAGACATGTTGCTGGAGTAGTGAGGAGTTCCACATTTTGATATCAGGGCAGTCAGGAGACTCTATCTTCTGCAGGCATCCAGGAGGAGGCTGTCAAGAGCTCTCAAAGGCCACCCCCACAGTGACACATTTCTTCCAACAAGGCTGTACCTATTCTAACAAGGCCACACTTTCTAATAATGCTACTTCCCATAGGCCAAGCATATTCAAACCACCACATTAACCATTAGGGAAATGCAGGACAGAACTGCAGTGAGATCTCATTCCAGAATTCTGATGAGTACTTAACATGCTACCAGTAAGAAATTAAGATAATGAATACTGGAAAGGATACAGAATAAAGGAATCTTTATGCACTCTTAGCTGGAATAAGAATTAGCATTTTATTGGATATTTTATTTATTTACATTACCAATTTCCTACAAAGAAACCTCCTATCCCATCCCTCCTCCTCCTGGTTCTATGAGGTTGTGCTCCCACCTACCCACCCACTCCTGCCTCCCTGCCCTCACCTTCCCCTACACTGGTGTATGGAGTGTTCATGGGATCAAGGACCTCTTCTCCCATTGATGCTCAACTAGGCCATCCTCTGCTACAGATATGGCTGTAGCCATGGGTCCCTCCATATGTACTCTTTGGTTGCTGGTTTAGACCAACTCGTTGGTTGATAAGTTGTTCTTCCTATGGGGTTGCAAACCCCTTTCTTTAGTTCCTTCAATCCTTTCTCTAAGTCCTCCATTGGGGACCCTGTGATCATTTCAATGGTTGGCTGTGAGCATCCACCTCTGTATATATCAGGCTCTGGCAAAGCCTCCCAGAAGACAGCTATATCAGGCTCCTGTCAGCATGTGCTTCTTGGCATCCACCATAGTGTCTGGGTTTGGTGACTGTATATGATGGATCCCCAGGTGGGGCAGTCTCTGGATGGTCTTTCCTTCAGTCTTTGCTCTATACTTTGTCTTCATATTTGTTCCAGTGAGTACTTTTTTCTCCTTCTAAGGACTGAAGCACCCACACTTTGGTCTTCCTTCTCCTTGAGCTTCATGTGTTCTGTGAATTGTATCTTGGGTATTCCAAGCTTTTGGGATAATATCCACTAAAAGACTCCCAGAATAGTATAGAGAAAAAAATTAGCATTTTTTTGTTAGTTTGGCTGACTGATGTCTTCTGAATGTTTGTATTTGACTGTAATTGAGAACTTCCCTTTCATTGTTACTTTGAATTTCTCTTTTTCTGTACCTTCTTTTCCTACTGTACTGTTATTACATATGCATATACTTTTAAATGGTATTTCACAGTCCTTGAATGATAATTTCCCAGCTTTCATTTTCTTTGTTTTCAGATTTAGATTTTTTTATTAATATATTCTCAAGCCCAGAGATTCTCTCAAGGCTGGTTTATGAATAAGCCCATCAATAACATTACTAAATTTTTATAGTTTTTTAAAAACCTTTAGCATTTCTTCTTGGGCATTTATAAGAATTTCCGTCTTTGTACTTATGTTGTCTACCTGCACTTGAGGATTGCTGTAGAATCTTTTGAACCTAAAATGTATTTAAATTAAGATTTTGATAATTCTTCTGACACACCAGCTTTCAGACATTAACTGTTCTTTTAAAGGTATTTTTTCCTTTTAGTATGTTTTGTAATGTTTTTTCTTGATAGTTAGACATGATATACTAGGTAAAAAGAATTTCCATCTATATGCATTTAGTAACATGGTGGGAAGGGATGGAGCAAACAGGAGTATTCTATTATCCTTTTAAGTTTATTTCTCTAGAACAGACTTGCAGAGAACTTTTGTTTATCCCCCATCCTTAGGAGAAATATGGTGATCAAGATGAATCAGAGTTGAGAATTTCTCTTTTGTAAGTAAGGGGCTGATACAACCCAAGCTACTTAAGCTCCGATGAAATATTTTTTACTTGTGTGTATACCTATTTAATGACATACTATTGTGGCATATTTTAGAGTGCTTCCCTCCCCTCCAAGTGGATGCATAAGTGGATGAAAAAAGGTAATTACTTTGAGAATCTGGTTGGAAAAAAAAAAGAGAATCTGGTTGAATTTGTGGAAGTAAAACTAATAAAATACATAGAAGCCTTATGGAGTTTCTAACTTTCAGATCTGCTTACATAGAGTTCCCAGGGATCCATAAATTACTTCTTACCCAGAACTGCTTCCTAGAGAGGTTGTGCTCTTGTGAGAGGCATATCTAGCTGTTTTCTTGTCTACCCATCTAGTATCCGTCCAACCTTGGTCAGTGATTGCCCTTAACCTATGCATCTGTTAAACATCTAAGGAGATTGGTTGGTTTTCCAGTATGTTCTGCCCTGGACTTGTTTTTAGGTCAGAACAACAGCTTTCATGCTTATTACACATGGAACTCCAAAGTAGAAGTTAGTGCAGTGCATTGTAACTACGAATTCTCCACGCTTGGGTACCAAAATCCCATACTAAAACGCCCATAAAAGAAACTAAATGCATGGTCCCTTTCCCAAGTACACAGTAGATCCTTTTAAGTGCTGGCTAATGCAGCCTTCTGAATATTTTTATCCTCTTACTTTAATTAACTTTAAAAATATTAATAGATAAGTTAATGACCACATTGGAAATTTTCTAAAAAGCTCTAAGTGTGGAGAATAACATTATGGCAGCCCGAGAGCCTGAGGGATGGAGTGTGGTTACACATGTTAAGCGTAGCTAATGGCATTTCCCCTAGTGATTAGTATCAAGGCTGGTGGTTTACTGTATTTCATGGTTGCAGACTATTCCAACTGATCAACAAAACAGAGCAAACAGAGCAAATCACAACACTGAGCAAAGTAGTCAGGGTTACAGTTGTTTTCTTAATTGAAGATAATAAAATCAATGTACGGATGGCACTGTGTTTGTGCTCTATTCCCAAATCCTGTTTTTCTGAAAACTATACATTTCTGAAATGAGTACCAGCTACCATCTTAAAGTTTCTAGAAAAATTTCTACTTTTAAAAAACAGATTAAAATAATGAAACCACTCATAAAATTGGTGAAAGAACTTACCCTGAACAGAAACGGAGGGTGTCAAGTGAGCTTATGGAGTCATCGTCCCTGGTGACTCAGCAAATCTAGTTATGCACGTCTCAGGAATAAGATTTTTCTCAGTAAAGTTTCTCACATTTATCCATCATTATAGTAATATGCTTGAGAAGCAATTTAGAGAGTTCGATACAGATATTGTATTCATTTGGAATACCAAGTATTCCTTCCTGGAATGACCTTCCTGTAGAGGAGTTTGTAATTACAGGAACATTATTAGTGAGTTTTTTCTTTTACTCTCTTTGGGAAAAACAAGGCTCATATATATTAAAGTTAACTCTAAATTCTTAAGCATCTGTCTTACTTTGAGGCCAGAAGGTAAAAATTTAATTTCTTATTTTTATGTGTTTTAATAACACAGAGCACAGAGCAGAGAATCCGTGTGACTGTGAGGAGACAGTTCATAGGAGCATAAATATCATGTTATGTTGAGGGTTGGTATAGTTGCACTAGCCTTCATCATTCATATATTTAACATCTTTCTCTGGCTTGGTCTCGTCTTCTCTTCGCTTGTTATGAGCTTTGTCATTTTCTTGATTAAAAAGGGGAAAATTATTGTTCTCACAGAGCTGTAACGCTTTCAGAAGAAGTCACAACCTTTGGTGTTCATTTCTTTGAAAGATTCAGTGTGTAAATGAAACAAAGAAAAAACATACACAATTCAAGGAAATGGGATATACCCCCCAAAGCCTTAAAATATAAAGCAAAACAGCCATGAATCACAGCTCAAACCTGTTACCAAGTTCTCAGAAGCCCAAGGAAGGAGGCTTTCCCTGAGTTGGTGCTAGCCTGGCTTCCAGAGTGAGAACCTGTCTCAACAATTTCACCCAAGCGAACAAACAAATAAAATTTAAAAACCAATTAAACAACTAGAAAACAAACAGAGATGATAAAGCTGATTAGGGAAGAAGGTGAGAAGGTAGGGAATGGCGAGGGTGGAGGGATTCCAACACTAAGGATGTTGGAAAAAAACATGTGTAAACTTATTTTATAAGCCACCTTGCTTCCTCTCTCCCATACCCGTATGTATGTATGTATGTATGTATGTATGTATGTATGTGTATTCATAGTATAGGAGGTGTTTATGCAGGCTGCTAGGGAAAAACCCTAGACCTGTAAACTGTAATCTGGGGCTTTTCCAGTTGTGCCCTAGTTCTAAAAAATGACTCAGAAGCTTGTTATCATTAATAAATGCCCAGGCCTTAGCTAGGCTTGCTTTCCAACCAGCTCTTACATTTACTCATTTACACTTATACCATCTTATGTCTGCCACATGGTTGGTTGCCTCTCCTCAGTTTTTGACTTCTCCAGATGTCCTACCTTCTAATCCTGCCTCAGTTTATTAGCCATCAGATTTTTATTGACAGATGACGCTTCCACACAGTACACAAGAGATCCTCTCTACAGCAAACAGACTACCCGACCTGGGATCAAAATCTTTAAGAGCCCAGAGTAGTGGCATATGTTCCAAGTCCTTGTTTGGAATAACTGTTACAATTCCAGTTAAAGCTTTTTACCTCCATGTACTTTTAAGTACCAGCAGCATGCCAGGCATCCAGAATGCATTATAGAATTCAATTTTTTTCTCAAATTGTTTTGAAAAGAAAGAAAGAAAAAGCCTCGATAAAATTAAATGATTCTCTTCAGGCCAATGAACCATTAGAGGTGGAGAAAGAAAAATGCCTTTACCCCACTTGCCATCTCACAAATCTCACAGGCTTACTCAGGTCCAGGAGTGAAACGGAACATCAGCAACATTTTTAACCCCATAGCAAGAGCTGGGAGACCTTTTATTTTGTTTCCATGATTATCTTTTTTTTCAGAAAATAGGATGCCAAACCATCATGTTTTTACATGATGCTGTGCCTGACACACTCCCATTGAATAAGATAATAGAGAGTTTTCTTCTTTTAAACATGTGTGTTTAGTATCAGAGAACTGTCTTTCTAAACAGAACTGTCTATTTCTAAAAGACATGTGTATACTAGCTTTAAATAGAATGGATTGTCTAAGCTGCATTTCATGAAAATTTGCATTATATGTTCTATGCAGAATTACATTTGATATATCTGTAGTAGATATGCTTGTGATTTGCATGAAGATGCTTTGTGCAAAGATTGGTCATCCTTAACTTTGCTCTCAGAATTACCACATGAACTTAGGGACTGTTCTGCTTCTCAGAGTTTTGTGCAACTCAGTCAAGCATAATTAGAATAGATATTCACGTGACAGCTTCAGAGTAGCAGCCTTCATGCTGTCCTTCCTAAGTCTGATGTTACCCACCAGCTAGACAATCTGTTGTAACAGGGCTATGTGGTTGAATCTCCATGTAGACCAACAAAGACTCAGCATATTACCCTCCATGCCTCTGCTGACAACATCGCATCTCTTGACCCTTTAATAAGGAGCTATTTACTTTCATCTATCTGGAACAACCCTGTGAGACAGGAAATGGAGTTGGGGAATCTTGTGCTTCTCTTACCATCTGGTTAGCAATGCATATGGGGAAGGAAAGTGCCAATCTGTTAAAAACTCGGAAGCTCAGGCTATGAATTAAATATTAATGTGGTATAACATAATGTGTTTCACGAAGACCACGGCTCATGTAGAATAATGAAGTACTTGTAAGATAGAGTTCACAGAGAAATTCAATTCTACTTGAATCACTCCAGAGAAAAGGTGTGGAGTATTCAAATAAATTATCCCTGCTCATGCCTATGTCCAACTCTTTCTTCCTAGATTTAAACTCCTTGGTCATAGGGGCATACAACTGTTCTGTGATATCACACACACAAACACACACACACACTCACATATGTGTATACATTCATATGCACATGTGCATACACACAGATATAATCCACACATATACATGTGTAATAATATAGTGTCTTAGCCATATAGGTTCCTAAAGGAGTATGTGTTGAAAGACTAATAGAATTCTTGGTTGGATTTTAACAATTTAATTGATAATCTACATTGTGAATGCTCACCCAACTGCTTAATCCTTTAGATATTACGAATGGATGACAACTATCTTATAGATAGTTAATTTAACTTATTTTGGAATTGTTCAGTATCAGTTTTTTTTAACTTCAAGCTTCCTTTTGAAGACTTTCAATATGACCTTGAAGTTTCTCAAGATAGGAAAAGACTGTCTTGTGTAGCTTTGATCACATTTGTTCAGTGAGAAGAATAATTTAAAAAANTTAGATATTACGAATGGATGACAACTATCTTATAGATAGTTAATTTAACTTATTTTGGAATTGTTCAGTATCAGTTTTTTTTAACTTCAAGCTTCCTTTTGAAGACTTTCAATATGACCTTGAAGTTTCTCAAGATAGGAAAAGACTGTCTTGTGTAGCTTTGATCACATTTGTTCAGTGAGAAGAATAATTTAAAAAAATTTGAGAACTTTACATCTAAGTACAGCTTCTGTATCCCTCTGTCTCTCCAATTACTCTTGTATTGTCCCTTTCCCTCCCAAATTAATGGACTATTCTTTAATTATTTGTGTCTTCTTTGAATGCATGCATATACATATATAGGCACATATAAATGTTTATATACGTGGATATACACAACGTATTGAGTCCATTAAACATCAATTATATGAAAATGTATCTAGGGATGATCACTTGGAATTGAATAACCTACCAGGGATCTCTTAGAGCAAACTTATTGTTCCTCTCTCAGCAGCCTCTGTTCGCTTGTAGCTAGAAGAACACCTGTGAAAGGTACAAGAAGCATGACCCCTTTGAGGGACAAGAAAGGCAAGGTGCTATAAGGCATTAATTCTCAGTATATAGTTTTTCAATGATTTCTTGAATGCAAGCACAGTGAATTATCCCTATATATAAATGAAGCCACAGTGATCTTATTGGGCACCTGGCCCCTGTCATTGATTACAGGAAAATTGCATAGAAGGAGCAGTGTCAGGAGACTGGAAAAAAATGTCTTACTGTTGCTCTTTCTTTTATTTCTCAGATGTAAGGAAAATGTTTTATAGGTTATACGTTAAGCAGATTTGGGAAACTTCTGGGAAAAATCACAGAATGTAAGTAGCAGATAAGGCTAGGAGAGAAGAGAGCAGGCAAAGTTCCATTGATGATTTAATAATTTTGATGTTGAAATTGTTTCTTTCTATTTGGGTCCATTTGAGAGGCCATGAACATGCCCATGGATTGACTTAAGCTGAGGTATCTAACCATAAGACTTACTCCCTCCTTAGGATTCCCTAGGTAATATCCTGGATTGCTTAGCTGTAGCAGGCTACACTGACAGAGGCTGTCCTCTGGCAGATATGAGAGAAGCAATTGTAATAACTGAATCAGATCCTGTAGAAAGCCCTGGGGATTCAGGAGTGGGAGTTGGGAGGAAGGGATACTCTGTTATGTAAAGGTAAAATTGCTCCCAATTTTTAGAGATGGGAAGAATGCAAATCCTACAACCTTTATACTATTGAAATAAGCATTACTTTCTAGAAAAAAATTGATTATTTTGACATATTAGAAAAATGTATTAAAGCAGTACAAGCCTTCTAAGTAATGCCTAATTAACCTAATTAAAAATAGAAGTACTAGAGTGATTTGTAAGTGATTTGATTTTAATAACTCCAGCCATTAATGTTCTTTCCCTTATCTTATGCACAAGATAGAGGGAGATACATGTGTATAATTAGTAAATAGCAACTAACAAGTTGATTATATAACATTTTTAAAGATAAAGCATTCTCCATTGAAAAATATGTTTCAGGCTGTGGAGCTACCACAGTGGATAGAGTTCTGGCATGAGGATCTGGGTTTGATTTCCGGAGTCTATGTAAAAGTGGTAGGCATGGAAGCATGTGCTTGCAATACCATTGTTAAAGAGGAAGAGAAAAAGATTCTTGATCACTGATGGACAGTCAGTCTAGCCTAAAGGGTAAGCTCCAGGCCAGTGGGGGACCACATCTCAAGAGAAATAAACAGTCTGAGGATAATACATATGTGCATATTAGCATGTGGATCTACACACACACACACACACACACACACACACACACACACACACACAAAGATGTGGCTAATTAAAATCCATATCTTAAATTTACATATTTTGATAGTTTGCTTTGGTAATGCATGTCATATATGAAGATATTAAAAGCACATTTTAAAATTTACCTTCAGGAAGAAATGGCCACTGTACTAGATAGCATATCTGGGTTGAATAAAACTCTAGAGTTATGAGCTGAGACTGATTGATTTTATTAAGAATGAAATAGAAAATCCTGTATCATGTTAAAAATAAAAATATGCCCGTGTAAGATGGGAATGTCTGTTTTACAATAGTTCTTATAAAACAGATCTAGGGCTTTTCGTTCATTACAAGCTTAAAATGAAACAATTTGTTTCAACCACCAGAAACCATAATGCAGTTTCAGACAGAAGGCATAAAATCGCCATGTCTGGAACAAAGAGATTTCATCCTACGTTTTTCTAGTTTTAGTGTGTGAAGGACCCCTCTATTCTGAAGTCAGAGCATCTTAAAGCTGGTGGGAATCCAGAGGCCATTTAGACATGTGTCCTTTGTTAGGGTGCATGCTAATCATCTCATACACATTAAGTTCATCCAAGCATTTGATAATGGAAAAGAGGTATCATTAAGGTTGAAGATCGGTTACTACTCAAACCATTGAAATTATAAAAAACACATTTTTATAAGTTTAAACACATATTTGATACTATAAAGTAGAATACAAAGCTCAAATAAAGTCTTAACTTCAAATATAAAAAAATAATATATTGAAGTCCTAGCCAGAGCAATTCGACAACAAAAGGAGGTCAAGGGGATACAAATTGGAAAGGAAGAACTCAAATTATTGCTATTTGCAGATGATATGATAGTATATATAAGTGACCCCAAAAACTCCACCAGAGAACTCCTAAACCTGATAAACAGCTTTAGTGCAGTAGCTGGATATAGAATCAACTCAAACAAATCGATGGCCTTTCTCTATACAAAGGATGAACTGGCTGAGAAAGAGATCANGTTGGAACACAGGACTCCCAAGGTAGGAGCTAGAGAAAGTACCCAAGGAGCTGAAGGGGTCTTCAACCCTCTAGGTGGAAGAATAACATGAACTAACTAGTTCCCCCTGCGCTCATGTCTCTAGCTGCATATATGGAAGAAGATGGCCTAGTTGGCCATCATTGGGAGGAGAGGCCCCTTGGTCATACAGACTCTATATACCCCAGTACAGGGGAATGCCAGGGCCATTACGTGGGAGGGGTTGGGTAGGGGAGCAGGGCGGGCACGCGGGAGGGTAAGGGAAAATTTCTGGATAACATGTGAAATGTAAATGAAGAAAATATCTAATAAAGAGAAAAAAAAATGAAGAAAATATCATTTGGGGCAGTGACATTGAGAGTTGTGTTAAAGTCTTGGGAAAATGTGAGCTTAACATTCTTTCTAGGTACTTTTACTCTGTAAATATTTCCCGAGTTCTTGCTATATGTTAAATACTATAAGCACCAGAAATGTACTCATACATATACACAAACAAATAGATACACACACACACATACACACATACATATATAGACACACAGACACAGACACAGACAAATGCATATATACATACATAGACACATATACAGACACAGACACAAGAATGCATATATGTACATACACACATAGACAAATACATATACATATACATATACACATACATGAATGCCCACATAGTCACAGATTCATGCATACAGACACATACAGAGACAAATACATAAACACAGACACACAGACATATACATACACACGGACACACACACAGACACACACACGCATGCACACATACATGCACACACACAAACAGAGAAAGAGTATGAGAGAGACAGAGACAGAGACAGAGAGACAGAGAGAGAATAGAATCCGGATTTTATGGGAACTCACATTCTGAGTATCAGTTTAACTATGGTATACATTAAACTGAAGTTTTAATTGTATAGGTAAAAATATTAGAAGATGCACAGATGAACCCGAGACTCCCATTCACTTCAAATCTTTGTTAGCTGCAATCTTGGGCAGTTATTTGATTTCTTTAGAAATAATTTAGATGTAATTTTGCCATTATACCACAGTGGATCATTGCTGTTGTACTTAAATGATGGGAATTGTAAATGGGATAGCATGAGCAATGTGCCCAAGGATGTTGTGATATAGAGTTCTTTTTAAAATATTTATTTATTTATTTTATGTATATGAGTACACTGCAGCTGTCTTCAGACACACACAAGAAGAGTCCGTCAGATCCCATGACAGATGGTTGTGATCCACCATGTGGTTGCTGGGAATTGAACTCAGGACCTCTGGCAGAGCTGTCAGTGCTCTTAATCTCTGAGCCATCTCTCCAGCCCAATATAGAGTTCTTGATAGCTGGTAAATAAGTGATATTATTATAGATATCAAATGACTTCCTCTCATTTACTTAGTTGCATAGCAACAGATGAATAAGCAACCTCCTATCTTCTGAGTTCCACTTTTGAGCTCTTTTAAGACAGTGCTATTTTGGATAAGTCACATAGAAAACATTTTATTTCTGTCTTACTCACTAGTGAAGAAATTTGTTCTCAATAAATAATTAGGAAAATGAAAAATAATGAAGACATAACAATAAAAGACAACAAAAGAAAACCACTCAGTACAATTCATATCTTAATTAAAATTGTGGCATCATCTGTTAGTCCTCTTTTGAAATGCACAGTTCTATTTTGGTCTTAGCAGTTACTTCCCATCCATCCATTCAGTATTCTATCCTGGACTCTCTGCTTATTATTGAAACAGGTTTTCTATCATGTAATTGGAAGGACTTTTACTAGTATAGCATTAAAAACCTGCTTTATGTATGTGTGCTTCAGAGAACGCAGGCTTGAATCTGGTTACACTTTCAGGTTCCCTTCATCATTCAAGATTTTACAAGACAAAAAAAAAAAAAAACTTCCTTTCTTTTTTGGCTCCAGTCTGTTTTACTCCATAATTATATTTCTTCTATAGAATTCTCTATGAAAATATTCCATATTTTCATTTCATAGACTCTAATTTATCATGTTTCCACTTGTGTTTCCTGAATTTCAGAATCTATTAACTGATGAAGTATGTTAGAATGTTTAATAGGTGTGTGTGTGTGTGTGTGTGTGTGTGTGTGTTCATGTACACATTGGGTTTGTGTATACAATAACATTCGTGTGTGTAGTATGAGCTGGAACTCTGTCTATGGTACTAATAAACTCTAAAACACTGAACTTTTGGGTCATTAGACAGAAACATTTTGTATATGGGGTGCATGGGTTATTCATTTAAAATATACCCATAGGGCATTTTTGCTGAAAGAAGTTTTATATAACATGAAATCATATCTGGCCTTTCTGATATCCACTGTACAAAAGGAGATGATCAGTTCAGATAATCTTCAATACAAAGAAATAGGACGGAATGTGCTTGGTTATACTATTTTGATTGTGCCATTGAGAAATTGAAACACATTTTCCCATAAAACACTGGAAAATGATGAAGCCTCAGAGAGGCAAGCATATACTGCCTTTGTTTCTAGTATGTTGTGGAATAAATGTAAAACATCAACAGTTTCATCTGAAGGTCAGAAAGCTTTCATGGTGATGATTTTATTAACATTCAGACTTCATATCTTCATATCAGCTGTGTGCTGTTCCCCATGACTGATTTTTCTTCCTGATATACCAGATATTCTTTCTTGTTGTAATGCCAACCCACTTACATCAGTGGAATGTACATGGCATTTTAAATGAATATTCCATTGCACTCAGCTTTTAGTTCTTATCCAAAGTCAATGAACAATAACAGGAGCACAGTCACCTCTGTTTTACCAGCAACTGTGAACACAGTGTATTTGGACTATGCTGAGTTGTAGAGGGAAATATTTGTGTGCACTTCAAGATNTAATGCCAACCCACTTACATCAGTGGAATGTACATGGCATTTTAAATGAATATTCCATTGCACTCAGCTTTTAGTTCTTATCCAAAGTCAATGAACAATAACAGGAGCACAGTCACCTCTGTTTTACCAGCAACTGTGAACACAGTGTATTTGGACTATGCTGAGTTGTAGAGGGAAATATTTGTGTGCACTTCAAGATTAAATACTCATTAATCTGAAGACCAAGGATTATTCAAAGTTAGAGTTTTAGAGTCAAGCTACTAAGTAAGGTATTAGAATACTGCTTGTCCATGTTACTTGTTGGACATTAGTATGTGTTTTGTCTTTGAATTTCCTTTTTGACATTTTTGTAGCTCTAGAACCATTGGACAGATGCATTCTGTAAGTCTGGATCCACATTTGGGACACACTGGATGTTTTCTCAAAAAGCTCAGACAATTTTATAAACAACCAACAAATACATCCTTTTCTATGCTTCCCCCCCTTTCCTTCCCTCCTCTGTCTCTCAGTGCATTGAATAACTCTTGATTATACCCTGACATTATCTCTACCTTACATTGTCTTTTTTTATTATCACAGACTTTATGTTACACAAGCAAGGAGTCATAGGTTTGATCTGGGATGATCACCTAGCTCATAGGGATCAAGAGATTTATGGATCTTATAAAACTCACAAGTCCCATGGGTCCTCACAAGATCCCTACAAAGTTTTCCCCGCCCAAGGATATGCAAGAGTTAGAAAGTTGACTGAGGTTGAACTTTTCCATGGTGAAGCTGTTTAATATTTCATCCATGTGCATTTTCAGTGGAACAAGTTTTCATGAGCTCTCCATAGTTTAGATGGAACTCTTTCATGATATAGGTATACACAAATTGCCAGAGGACTTGCCAGTGGTAAAACTGGCTTTGAGATCATCCATGTTTCTGTATGAAAACTTCCCAAACTCACTAAGCTAGTCTTTGACAGACAAATCCTATCTTTGGCTTAAAGGTTCTTTATCTTAAAGGTTTTTTATGAGATTAGTTAACATTTCTTTATTTCTCCCCAGGAGAAATCTCAGGTCCCTTCTCTCCACGTTAAATATAACTCTAGACTAGTAGGCTTAGATTTTTCAAAACCTACATTAATAAGGGCTTTTAAGTGCTTTAACCTATTTTTAGCCCATCACCCACCAGAGGTAGTTGAAAGGAAAAATTAATAGGACAAAAGAAGATTTGAACCTGTTTACATGTGGTTCTTTGGGGGGGGGGTGATTTCAGTCTTTGTGTTGTCAGGATGTCAGCAGTTTTACATGAATCAGGAGTGGTAGCTCAATCTGCTCTGCAAACGCCATTAATGAATCACTAATGGCAATGCTATCCAGAGGAAATCACAAGGCTCCAACTCCACAGAAGCATCAAGAAGGCACTGGAATATCGTGAGAACTTCTTTGGTGTATTTCTCTCTATGACGTCACCATAAACAATGATCAGTGAAGAAGGCAAGGTAGACTAATGACACAGCACCATCAGCAAAGACCAGAGTCAGCAAAGCACAAGAAGACCAGCAAAGCATAGCAAGGCGAACCAATGCCACAGTGAGGACAGTGTAGGTTGGGTTGTATTTACATCATTTCCAGACATCCAAACACCTCACAAGCATCCATTCTAGCAAAGCATTACATGTCCTTTTTCTAGGCAGCTTCTAGAAAAGTACATGTCTGTTCTCAGTAAAACATCCTCTTATAAGAGTTCCCAAGTGAGGCTATGCCAGTGCCTGGCAAACACAGACAGGGATGCTCACATCTATAGGATGGAACACAGAGCCCCAAATGGAGGAGCTAGAGAAATTACCCAAGGAGTTGAAGGGCTCTACAACCCTTTAGGTGGAATAACAATATGAACTAACCAGTACCCCCCAGAGCTCATGTCTCTAGATGCATATGTAGCAGAAGATGGCCTAGTCGGCCATCACTGGAAAGAGAGGCCCCTTGGTCTTACAAACTTTTTTTTTTTTAAAGATTTATTTTATTTATTATATGTAAGTACACTGTAGTTGTCTTCAGACACTCCAGAAGAGGGCGCCAGATCTTGTTACGGATGGTTGTGAGCCACCATGTGGATGCTGGGATTTGAACTTATCACCTTTGGAAGAGCAGTCGGGTGCTCTTGCCCGCTGAGCCATCTCACCAGCCCTGGTCTTACAAACTTTATATGCCCCAGTACAGGGGAATGCCAGGGCCAGGAAGTGGGAGTGGGCGGGTAGGGGATCAGGGCGGGGAGGTGTGGAGGGTATAGGGAACTTTCAGGATAGGACTTGAAGTGTAAATAAAGAAAATATCTAATAAAAAATTAAATGTAAATATATACATGAAAAAAAAAAAAAGAGTTACCAGAAAAGCATCACATGACAAAACTGAGTCTCCAAAGGAATCAGAGATTTCCACTTCATAGACTAGATGCAAGGATACTGTAGACTGGTGCCCTTTGCTCAACCACATAGCAATGGACATGAGAACACCGAATGATATTGAAATCATTTTATGGCATATATAATTTTGAAGAAGAAGTCTAAAATCATAAGAGGGTTATGTAGCAGCTGTTTATTGTTTATTATTTTTTTGTAAAGAACTAAGACATTATCTCCCATTTAGAGTACATGTATCTATAATTTCTCCATTTGGCAACTACACATTTAGTGTCCTAGTTTTTGGTCATAAAATGGGTATTAGGTAGCAAAGACACTTGTATCCAGTTTAATTAATTTTAGCTTAGTAGCATATGTGGAAGGTGGAAATAATGGAAATAAAATAATAATTATATTGCTAGTTGCAATATAAGATAAAATATAATCACAAAAATAATTGTTCTGGTCAATACCAGAGTACTTTATAATGGATATCCTATTGTCTATATTGCTTAATGATGCCTTAACTGCGTAGTTTATGCAAGTATGATGAGTATGATGTTTTCACAATTATGGAATCACCTAGCAAAATATTTATCGGAGAAACTCTGTTGTTAAGTGACACATGGACAATCACTCATTAAGTACATGTATGAGGGTAACACTTGAGAATTAAAAGTCAAGGAGCTCACATCTGTTTTCAGCACTCCAACCTCAGAGATAGATAGATAGATAGATAGATAGATAGATAGATAGATAGATAGAGACTGAATCTTGCTACTTGGTCATGAAAAAGTGACACATATGTCGGGGTTTGATTTCCAGAATTCTCACATTTCACTGTGAACTCAGGCTATTGGGCTATGCAACAGACAGTTTACCCAAGAAGCCATATTTTCTGTGCTATGCAGAACATAAAAATAACTTTTGAGGATACGTGGTCTGATTTTAAGTCTACTTTGGAAGATCTTGTAGTGACTTATTCAATGCATTAGAAGGAATGGGGCTTAGGGAGCTATGATGAGCAGCCACTACAATGACCCCTACACGTGTGGGTCAGCAACAAGGAAGAGGAAAGGAGGAGGGAAGGGTAAAATACAATGGCTTTGCTAGGGTGTGCTAACTAGGGGTGAGAGGGATGGTTCTCTCCTCCAGTATAGGTCTATTTATCCTCTATGACATAGTTAGCTAGATTATTTGTCATCAATGGCTTCCTGTCTGGGGTGGCCTGAATAAGGATGACCCCTATAGGCTCATAAGTTTGAATGTTTAGTCATAAAGGAAAGACACTATTTGAACAGAATTAGGAGGTATGGCCCTACTGGGGAGTAGTTGTGTTATTGTTGGAGGAAGTGCTTCATATTGTTGTACTAGCTTCTTAATGTTTCCCCAAAGTCCGCAATCTTGCAGGAATCGTTTCCTTTAAGCTCTTCCAGTAGAATGGTCTTGCAGATGATGATGTAGCTTGCTTGGTCTCCTTATCCAAGTCTCCTCTCAAAGGGAATATCCCTAATGCCTCCCTCAATACACATGTCCTGTCATCCTGGTTTACTTTGCTTGTGATCACTAATTGCCCCTTATAGGTTAAATTCACCTACTTATTTAATTTCTGCTTATATTTTTCATTAGACTATGAGGTTTGGGAGGACTTCGGCTTTTCTTTGTATACACCTACTGCACTGATCAATGAAACATTCAGACAGGTTGTCAAAGTAAGTGCCTCCATGTGTGAATTAATCTTGGGAGTCAGGTTGATCAAATTAAAATCTGGGTTTCAGAAAGTTTGCCTCATGCAAAGATTTGAGATCAAGTCCACTTGGCTCCAAGTTCATAGGAACCATATTTGATTATTCCAGAGCCCTCAAAAATGACTGTCCCTGGCATCTCTTTAATCATAGACTATCAGACAAGATTTAATTTTATGCATACTCTCTGACACTTTGTTTCTAAGCCAAAGATTTCTGCAGCTATTACAAATCTTTCTTTTCAAATTTCCTTTCTTGGTTCTCCAGAGGAACTCCATGGAAAAAAAAAGCACTTTATATTTTTGCAGTGCTCAGCAAGTCGCAGCAGGGCATATTTATGAAGAGTGGTGCTGCACAATGATTTTGTCTTTTAAGCATAATGCAAACAAGCCTCAGCGTTGAAGAAGAGAAAGGAAGATTTTTTTTTAATGCTTCTCTGAACTTATTCTGCCACTAGCTCCTGAATTTAAAGAGACTCCAGTGCTGGGATCAGCCATATAGGATTCATAAACAAAGGCGAAAGGATGATGAATGTAAGACCTTTGTACTTGGTGACATGGAAATTTGAACTCTAAGACCCTGCATAAAGAGATCCATTTCCCCCTACTTGTGTGCCCATCCTCTTCCTCTCCTTCCTCTTCTGCTTCTCCTGCTATAGTAGTCTCTTTTTACTTCCAAACAATTATTTTTTGAGTAAATGGCATTTTGTTTTTGTTTGTTCACTGAACACTGATTCACTAGATATTTTAAATTACCCACTCTCTGTCAGTTACGATATTAGATATAATGAAGTAAAAAAAAAATATGGGAATATAAACTCTACCATCAAACAACTCACTGTTTAGATAGCAACAAGACCAAAGCAAAGCTAGCAATTCATGGACTCCAAGTCGGGCTCTTAATCCGGATTGAAAGGCCAGGGGACATTGTGAGGAAGTGATGATCTAAGGGAAGGCAGTGGCAAAGCCAGAGCATAGAAATCAGTGTTCTGGTGAATCTTCTCTACACAGAAAGTATGATTGATCTGGGATCTGGGAAGCAATTCTAATAGGAAATTGTTTTTGATAGATTCTGAGGACAATTAGCACATCTCAGAGAAAATGATGCTGGCATTCCTAAGCAGAATGTAGTCAGTCTGAGTATACTAAGGGCATTTGATTGCCAGCATGTATTGATTTGCTAATGTAGGGCAAAAGCTGAGGAAGTGGAGATTTGTATGATGATCCCCAAGTTTCTCTGTTAAGCTATATGTAGATGTTGGGAAAGGGAAATCTTTGGTGATGAGATGATGTTAACATCTGGACATGATGTGTTTGACTACAAATTAGAGATGTACAAGTGTTATTCAGGGCCGAGAATAATTGAGTGCATACTTGGGGGAGTTTGTTATTGGGCAGGAAGAGTGTTAAGAGGGAGTTCAGGAAGTGTAAAAAGAGAGCACTGGTGATCATGGCTTTGTTAAAGGAAAATGCATTGTAATAGGAAGAAGTGGACAAAAGAGAAATCAGGTTTATTTAGAGGAGTAGTGGGAAAAGTAAAATTATGGCATTACAAAAGCAAACACATTGAAAGTAGTGGGAAAAGGCATGTAAGATGTCCAGTACATTCAATAGTGAAAATGTCATTGGTGACTTTTGTCAGGGAAATTTTAAACTGAGTTGTCTCCAGGAAGCAGGACTGTTATGTATTGACGAATGACTGGGAATAGGGAGAATTGAAATTAAGAATGACTACTCATTCACCAAAGCTAGAACATTGTAGTATAGATATATAAAAGGAAGGAGAGAAGGAGAAAGGAAGAAGAGGAAGAGGAGGAGGAGGGCAAGGAAGAAGGGGAGGAGGCAGAAGAGGGAGAGAGAGAGAGGGAGAGAGAGAGAAAGAGAGAGAGAGAAAGAGAGAGAGAGAAGGAGAGAGAGATATCAAACATGGGAACAAAAAGGAAGTATAGAAGGAGAGGTAAATTGGGAGAAAATGGAAGAGTGGGGCTCCAAATTGTAAAAAATAGTTGCTGTGTGATAGTGGATGAAAGATTCAGAGAAAGAGAAAATGTATTTGGGAGGAAGGAGCTGGGATTTCATATTTTAATGTCATCTTGGAAAAATGACAGCTTCCTGTGGAGGTTTAAGGGCAGGTGATCAATGACAAGAGAGTGAACCAGCAGAGACCAGGGGAATAGATGTATTCTCATTTATGTACATGCCGGCATCACTGAAGACAGCTTTAGAGAGGCTGCTGCCAAGCAGCTGTTAGTCAACGTGACTGCCTCATTATCGTTCTGTCTCTGTGACAAAATACCCAAGACAAAAACAAGTTTCTTATCACTCATGATTTCTGAAGTTACATTCCACAGTCACTCGGCCTTGCTGCTTTGTGGGTGTGATAAACAGCTTTTCCGTGGAAGAAGCATGCAGGAAGAAACGTCTTTACTAAGGTAACTAGGAAGGAATGAGAGGGAGAGGGAGAGGTGAGGAGGAGAGGTCTAAACATCCCTTTTAGGAGTAGACTCCTGATGACTCAAGTTCTTCCTAATAGGCCTCACCTTAAAGTTACACCACTTCCCAGTGTACCATTAACTGAATGACCAAGCCTTTCCACCCATGAGCCTTTGCAACTCAGTCAAAAATCCAACTATAAGAGTCAGAGACATCCCTGTACCTATTGTGAGGAGCACAAGAAAACCCCAAGCTATACAGCCACAGCATGTATGTATGCAGAGGGCCTGGTGCAGAGCCATGAGGCTCCATAGCTGTCCCTTCAGCCTTTGGGATCTTCTGTGAGCCCTGGATAGATGACACTGTGGGTAGTGTTCTCCTGGTATCCTTGACTACTGTGGCTCCTAAAAATCTCCCCTTCCCTTATTCTGGGGGTTCCCCCAAGCTCCACCTAATGTTTAGCTGTGGGTTTCAGCATCTGTTCTCATCAGTTTCTGGGTGAATTCTCTCTTATCCTGACTGAGCAAGGCACTGATCCTATAAGAATCATTTCATTGACTTTTTTTTGCAGTCCTGTTTTGTTCTATCCAAGATGGGATAGGTGGTTTCTGGAGGGGAAATGGGGAAAGGGGATAACATTTGAAAGGTAAATAAATAAAATATCCAATTAAAAAAAGAAGTGGGACAGGATGTGGGACCAAGTATAGGGACTATAGAGATATTCATTAATTCATTCATATATATATATATATATATATATATATATATATGTATATATATATGTATATATATATGCATATATATTATAAATATTTATCGAAGAGTTCGTATCTGCTAAGATTTATTTTGAAAGATACAGAGGTAACTGATAAGGAGTAATAAAAAGTAGTATGATATAAGATAAGAAATAAGATATAAATGGGTAACACTGCTCAGAGGCAGAACCATTCCTGAAAGTAGAAATATACAGAACAGCTTAAGGAGGTGGTGGTGGTGGGAATAAAGTTCAAGGCAGATATGACTGTGGGATAGCAACTCCATCCCTCACTTGATGTCTTGTCTTCCTGCTGGAGATGGGTTCTATAAGTTCCATCTCCCTACTGTCAGGCATTTCATCTAAGGTCCCTCCCTGTGAGTCTCGTGAGTCTCGTGAGTCTTTCATCTCTCAGGTCTCTGGTGCATTCTGGGGAGTCACCTCTCAATCTCTCATTTCCTGAGGTTGCCTGTTTACATTCTTTCTACAGGCTCTCAGGACTTCAGTCCTTTTCCCTCATCAAATATCAGATCAGGTTCCCCCGTCCCCATCCACTTTCTCACCCAAGTCCCTCCCTACCTCCCCACTTATGATTGCTTTCTTCTCTCTCACAAGTGGGACTGCAGCATCCTCACTTGGGCAATATATATATATATATATATATATATATATATATATATATATATATATATATATATATATATTGGCGAGTACATACCATGCATGTCCTTTTGGGTCTGAGTTACCTCACTCAGGATGATATTTTCTAGTTCCATCCATTTGTCTGCAAAAGTCAAGATGTCCTTGTTCTTAATAGATGAGTAGTATTCCATTGTGTAAATGAACCACATTTTCTGTATCCATTCTTCTGTCGTGGACAACCAGGTTGTTTCCCAATCACACCTCTGACCCATAATTGTTCCTATCTGAAAGAATTACAGGGATGGAAATGCAGAGGAGCCTGAGGAAAAGAAGGTCCAGTGACAGGCCCAAAGTGGGATCGAAAGGGGAAGTCCTAAGGCCTGACACTATTGAGGCTATGGAGCACTCACAAAAAGAGATCTATCATGACTGCCCTCTAAAAGACCCAACAGGCAGCTAAAAGGGTCAGATGTAGATATTTGCACCCAACCAATGGACAGAAGCAGCTGACCTCTGTTGTTGAATTATGGAGGGCTGAAAGAATTTGAGGAGAAGAGCAATCATATAGGAGGACCAACAGTCTTAATTAATCTGGATCCCCGAGATCTTTCCACCAGACAGCATACATTAGCTGATATGAGGCCCCCAACACATATACAGTAGAGGACTTCCAGGTCTATGTTCATTCAGAGAAGATGCACCTAACCCTCAAGAGACTAGGGGACCCAGGGAGTTTAGAGGTCAGATGGGGTTGGGGTTGGGGTTGGGGTGGGGGCATCCATGTGGAGAAGGGGTGTGGTGGGAAGGGGTTGTGGGATGTGGAGCAGTTGGAGGGTGGGAGGGGAAGGGTGGGGAATAGAATATGGAATGTAGAAAATGAATTACAAATAAAATTAAATTTAAAAAATACAGAAAATAAAACAGGAAGAGTTGTTCTCAATCTGAGATTAGAGTCATGTGGGGGAGTCTTTTAATCATTACAGAAAGCTACAACTGGTCAAAATGCATAGAACAATTGACTGTGGGATTCACAGCCTTGGTTCTACACACAATCCCTATCCCTACCGCTAGAAGAACACCATGGAAGGGGGGCTGGAAAATGGTAAGAACAAGAAGACAAGACTGAGATATATGTGTCAGATACAAATATATCTGTATCATATACATGTATATGAATATATACACATGCACACACACCTCTGTGTGTATGTGTGTTTGTGATATGACACGGGAGCTACATTCAGGAAATACCAATGATATTGTTGCCTAAACAAGACCTAACAATGACAACAGTTTGGCATGGATTGGAGAAATCTCACAAGGCTTCACCTAGGAAGGCTACAGGCAATGGATGGTGACTGAGGAAGGAAGGCTCAGTCTTCTATAGGGATGATCCCTGATATGTTAGCAAGTTCCAAGAGTTCATCCCTCAACACATATGAACCATACTAAGAATATATATTGGAGAGAGAGAAAGAGAGAGAAAGAGAGAGAAAGAGAGAGAGAGAGGTTGGCACAGTATTCATATATGAAATTCTCAAAAAGAAATATTAGTTATGAGCAGACTTCTCCCCAGACAGGATAAAGAACAGGCCTTGAGAAATAACCTTGAAAATATCCCCTAGGCAATTCTGTTGTATGCTTCAGGAGTTAAATGTAATCAGTTAAGTTGTAGAATAAGAAATTCCTATTTCCTTCCCAATGTGTGGTTTTACTTCTTATATCCAGAACAGATGGAAAATAGCTGTTCTTGTTGATTCTCTTATCTTGTTTTAAATTTTATGTGTTTCTTAAAATATTTACAACTTATTTTATTGGTGTGTGTGTTTGTATGGTTTTGTATATGTATGTGTGTGTTTGTGTGTATATGTGTGTGCATTTGTGTGTGTTTGTATATGTCTGTATATGTTTGTGTGTGTGTATGTGACTGTATGTGTGTATTTGTGTGTATGTTTATGTGTATAGGCATATATTGTTTTGTGTGTGTGTATATGTATTTGTGTATGTGTGTATAGGTGTATGTTTTTTGTGTGTGTGTGTGTGTGCTTGTGTGTGCACATACATCCCATGGTGTGCTTATGGTAGTCAAAGGGAAACATATGGGATTTGTTTCTTCTCCTCCACCATGTTGGACTCAAGGGATTGAACTTAGATCACCAAACTTGATGGAGGGCTGGCTCCAATTTTTAGCTTCTTGTAATCCATATAGCTTAATTTTTATTTTCTTCATTACATGGAAAAATAAGTTGAACCATTGAGGCAAGGAGACAGGTTTAAATGCTGTCATTTAAAAATTCTTAGTCAATCTTACTCTCTAATACAGTGTTTTTATGATTTATTTTATACCAGATAGTTATTGAATGACATTTCCATCATCCAATAAGTTAGATAATAAGGTAGATGCACCTCTTGAAATAACAATTTAAACTATAAGGATTTTGAATTAAAATGTTTAAATTAATAAGGGGCATATAATTAATGAAGAGGCCATTTTCCTAGGGTCCCGGTTCTTGTTCCATGTGGCATTTCGAGTGGTAAGGAGAGGTTTGTACTAATAGCATATGGAGTGCCATTTAAAGGCTCTACATGCTGGTGGAACCCAACTGTCAATGTCATGTAACAAATGATCTGTTGAGTCTGTAAATCACCAGGAAAAATGAATGAATGACTTGGCTCTAGAAAACTTGCTGAGTTGATCCACAATCTACTGCTATGAAGATGAGAAAGTGGCATAGCATAGCAATCGCAATAACTGGCAAAAGGCAACTGATAACATTTACTCAGACGTTATCATTCCTAGGTAATTTGTTTTAGACAAATACCACATGGGGCCAATCATTTTTAGAAATGTTTTGGGTCCACTGTGTCAGTTATGCTTTCCTCAGGAAGACTATGCTGTTTCTAAAGTTAGCAACAGCATATTTCCTTTTGCAGATAAAGGCATGAAAGACGTTCTGTTGTTAAAATATTTTCTCAGATAATTTTCTGCAATATTGATATAAAACAGACCTTATGATTGACTTTCACAATAGTTTTAGTAGTTAAGCAGTGGTCATCTGCCATGAAGGCAGACACTTTGGTAAGGTAGACTCCTGAAGAGCTGGAGCCTGAAATCACCAGTGCACATGTTCATGAAGTAGTGAAGACATTCAGGAGATACTGCTGCTTCCGCATTTTTCCTTATAGCTCAGTCACTAAAGATGCCTACTCTCAGGGTAGGGCTTTCCTCCTCAGTCATCTTTTCAGAGAACGTCCTCACAGGGTTTCTTAGATGTGTGTCTCCAAAGGTAACCCCAGATACCATTAAGTCGACAATCAAGTGTAACACTCATGGCTTTGTCACTGTGGTTGCTATATTCATGTGCCCTAATGCCACCATTATGTTCTGACTGCAGAGCCTGGCTTGAAATAGATCTAGACTCTATGTTTACCATATTCTTACCAATTTTCTTCTTCAAATGCTTAATTTGGAAAATGTTGAGAAGAAAAGCGGGGATTTAATAAATTAATCAAGAAATATCAAAGAGTGTTAGAATATCAGTGTTTTTGGCCAGAGGTGTCTTGTGAAGATTGATCACAAGTAAATTGAGAAAAATTGCCAATTCTGTAGGTCTACTTCTAGTGGAGACTTCCAACTATCTGGCTGTGCATATTGGAACAGCTCACAAAACCTCCATATTCCATATGCCTCATAAGTGATATCCTACATTATGAGGCACCATATTTAGTATCTGCTGGGCACAATGATAATGTAGACAGGGAGGATTATAAAGCCATCACCCTTTACACTCAAAAATACGTGACCTTTGTTTATCCAACATGGACATACCTTCTGTTGGCCTGGGGTTTGATATTTTCAATTCACTTATAAGGCAAAACCTTCCATTGTGCCCTGTAATGTAGGATATGCTGTATGTCTGTATACTGTGAGTTTATTTTGTGTACTACAGCAATTATCATCTTCCTACTTGAAGGCACACATGGAATAGGTATTTATCTGTTTTCATTGTTAGGAGAAGACTACTATGTGTCAGCAGACTCATTATCTGCATTACTGGCTTTGCATTGTTATCCAAGCACTAAGTCTGGATAAGCTGAGGCCTTGTTTATGTGAGAGGATACTCAAGTTGATGAAAGTAAACAAAGATAATTGAGGAACTGGAAGTTAGGTCAGCAACCCACAGGTCAGTGTTCCCACAGCATGAAACTACTTTCTCATCCAGGGATTCATATCACCATTTATTCCCCTATCAAATATTTTTGAGCATCTACAATGTGTTAGCAATTATGGAAGTCATGGTTAATATAAGCTATGGACTCTGAGTTGACACATGCAATGAATCTCACTTTAATTTTCCATCTTTGGGTTGTGTTTGATAAAATGATAGTGTTTAATTTTGTGCTGCTCAGAAACTCCATTAGTATAAGCTATATTTCATTTCTGCTTGTTAAGACTATAAGCTGCAACATTTAAATGAAAAATTGACTGTTATATATTTTAATTAAAATATGGAGAGCATAGAATGAGACAAAATATAACGTGGTGTTTATAAAACAATGGATTCATTGATAAGGATCTGTTCTGTGCAGTACATTCTGTCTTTTTGGTATGAAGACCTATAAAATCAGTTGTTAATATGAGGATATAAGATCATTTATATGCTTTTAAAATATCTTTTGATATTGTAGCAAGTGATACTGGCTATGTGTTTGATCAGTGGCATCATGTGCTTTCAGATTCTAAGAGAGTTTACTTTACTTGGGAAATGATACTAATAAAATGTACAGGCATGGAAGGGATGGTAAATTGGATAAAATGTCAGGTTGCTAAAATATACAGGTTAATAACCTCATAAATTATGTATGCTAACTTATAAGAATCATTAAATGCCCTTGATTGTAATTGCATGAAGATCCAAATCTTATATTTTTTTGGTTTACTTTATTGGAATCTAACATGTTGTTCAGACACAGAGTAGATGCTTAATAAGCATGTGTCATTTAAATATAATTGAACATCTATGTTAGTAATGAGTATTTTAATTATAAAACTCAAGAAATTTGAAAAAGAATGAGGCCAACACTAGTGGTTCACACTTCAGTCGTATTAATTTTTAAAATATCTTCTATTTTATTTGTTTTTATTTCTAAATGTTTTCTATTGCATTCATTACTTTACTGGTGACTTTGACATTTCCTGAAGAATTAGAGTGATTGCAGGCTTTGTAGTGATATAAAACAATACCTTCTACTTAAGGCTAGTGAAAATATTACTAGAAATAAGATACCACTGAGTTGGCTTTGAACAAGAGATGCTATAAAGATGGTTTGGAGAAAGATAAGTAAGAGAATTATAGGTCAGACATATAGTAGTAAGGAAATGAGGAAGGTCAAAGCATGCTTTGGAAGATGAGCTGGAACAGAGAGGAGCAAGACCTAAGAATCGGCATTCTTTAGGCTGGTGGAGACGCTCTTCTGAAGATCAATTTCGGGACCCAAGACAGACCCCAAAATATCTATGCCTTAGTCAGGGTTTCTATTCCTGCACAAACATCATGACCAAGAAGCACTTGGGGGAGGAAAGGGTTTATTTGGCTTACACGTCCATACAGCTGTTCATCACCAAGGAAGCCAGGACTGGAACTCAAGCAGGTCAGAAATCAGGAGCTGATGCAGAAGCCATGGAGGGATGTTATTTACTGGCTTGCTTGCCTTGGCTTGCTCAGCCTGCTCTCTTATAGAACCCAAGACTGCCAGCCCAGAGATGGTCCCACCCACAAGGGGCCATTGATCACTAATTGAGAAAATGCCTCACAGCTAGATCTCATGGAGGCATTTCCCCAACTGAAACTCCTTTTTCTGTGATAATTCCAGCTGTGTCAAGTTGACACAAACCTAGCCAGTACAATCTATTTTTAAATGTATCTACTTGTTATGTGCCATTTCTATTCTAATATGAATTCATTTAAGAACAAAAGCTGGTATGGTATTAAAAAATCATGGAAAAAAAAAATCTCCAACCAATTCTTGGCTGTGGATCTCTGCGTCTGGTTCTATCAGAGCCTGGGTGAAGCCTCTTTGATAATGATTATACTGGGCTCCTATCTGAAAGTGTAATAGAATATTATTAACAGTGTCAGGGGTGTGCTACCTCTTATGGCATGAACCCAAGTAGTCAAGCTGGACTACTTGGGTACTTCAAGTTCTGTAATCCTCTGCACATTGTGCAGGCAGAACAAATTGTAGGTCAAAGGCTTTGTGGAGGCGGGGGGTTGGTATCCCAATTCATTGGAAGTCTTGACTGGTTACAGGAGATGGCCAGTTAGGGCTCCATATCCCTTATTGCTAAGAGTCTTAGCTCTGGTCACTCTCATAGATACCTGGGAGTTTCTATTGCCCTAGCTTTCTAGCTGCTCCCAGAGGTGCACCCTTTCCAATACAGTTCTCTCACTCAGTACTCTCTCCCTCTGTCCTTCCCCCAGCTGATCCTTTTTGTTTCTATCCATAACCCTGCTTTGTAGGCTTAGATTTTTTAAAATCCATTTTTAGTAAGGGTTCTCAAATGCTTTGACCTCCATTCTAGTTCACTGCCCAAAGGCAGGGAGAAAATATGGTAAACAGGACAAGGGGATATAGACATGTTTAAAAGTAGTTCATTGGGGGCAATTTTAATCTCCATTTGTCAGGATACCAGCAGTCCAGTTCAGTAGTGTTGGCATACCAAACACAAATCAGCAACAGTGCCAGGATCCAATAAAAAGCACCAGGTCTCCACCAAATTGGCACGAGTCAGCAGGAGTGCCCAGGACCATCCTGGACACCAGGAGAAGTTATCTGTTGTTCTTCTTGCAAAGAAGCAAAGATCAGTGAAGATGAAGACTCCCGAGCAACAAAGCATTGCAAAGTTAGCTATGCAAGTACACTGTCACTGTCCATTGAGTCCTATTTATATTCTTTCCAAACGTCAGTGTCCTCCTATGGGTCTTGTCTCAACAAAACACCACATGAGTCTATATCACATGAAAAATCCAGAAACTTTCACTTCACAGCCCAGTCCTCTCCCTCTACCAACGACGATGTCTATTCTATTTCCATTTCTCAGTTAGATTCAATGGTACCCCATTGAATTTTCCTGTTACTCAGCTTCTTTAGGTCTGTGGATTGTAGCATGGTTATCTGTTACTTTACGACTAATATCCACTTAAAGTGAGTACATGCCACTGGGTTATATCACTCAGGAAGACCTTTTGTAGTTCTGTCCATGTGCCTGAAAATTTTATGATGTCATTGCTTTTAATACCTGAATAATACTCCATTATGTAAATGTACCACATGTTCTTTATCCATTATTTTGTTGAGGGGCATCTAGGTTATTTAGTTTCCATCTATCATGCATGAAGTTGATGACATAGTCGAACAAATGTCCTCATAGAATGGTGGGGCATCCTTTGGGTATATGCCAAGGTACAGTATAGCTGGGTCTTGAGGTAGATCTATTCTCAGTTTTCTGAGAAACAGCCATACTGATTTCCAAAGTGGCTGTACAAGTTTGCACTTCTGCTAGTAATTGAAGAGTGTTACCCTTTCTCCCCATCTTCACCAGCATGATCTGTCACTTGCATTTTTATCTTATCCATTTTGACAGGTATAAGATGAAATCTCAGGGTCATTCATTTTGACTTGTATTTTCCTGATGACTAAGACTGATGAACATCTCTTTAAGCGATTCTCTGTCATTAGAGATTCCTCTGTTGAATACCTCTGTTTAGATCTGTACCCTATTTTTAAATTAGGTTATTAGGCTTATTTCTTGAGTTCTTCATATATCTTGCATATTAGCCTTTTTGGAGAATCCTGTAGAAGAGGGGGAGGAATGACTATAGGAGCCAGAGGAATCAAGGATATTGTAAGAAAACCTATAGAATCATTAAACCTTGGCTCATAGGGGTCAGAGAGAGTGAACTGCCAACAAGAGAGCCTGCATGAGATTAACCTAGACCCTCTGCACATATGTAACACGTTGTGTACTGTGGTCTTCATGTTGGACTCTAAACAATGGAAGCAGGGGCTGTCTCTGACTCTCTTGCTTGTCTTTGAGACCTTTTCCTTCTATTGGGATGCTTCCTTTAGCCTCAGTAGGGGAAGATGCCTCTAGTCTTAACTGCAAGTTGATATGCCAAAGTTGGTTGATAACCATGGGAGGCCTTTCCTTTTCTGAAGAGAAATGTTGGAAAGGCAGGTAGAGAAGGGGAGGTAGAGAGGAAGGGCTGAGAAGGGGAAACTGTAGTCAGGAAATAAAGTGAATAAATCATGAAAATGAAAGAGTTGTGAAAGTGTTGCTGGCTCTTAAGAAGTTGACTTGGGGGCTTAGAGACCACATGCATGCTGCTTCCTTCATAAAATTATTTTGTTGTTGTTGTTTGTTTTTAAGAGAGAAAAGATTTATTTTAACTCTGAGTTCAAGATACAGTTCAACAATCATAGGCAGGGAAGTCAAACATGGTAGCAGGTCACATCATATCTATAATTAGGAAACAAAGAAGGGTGAATTTATGTTGCTGTTTGGGTCCATTTTTCTACTTACACTGTTGATGATCCCAACCAGGGTATAATGTATACAGTGTGGGAGGTCTTTCTACCTCCAGTAATGAAATCATGAGAATTTCTCACAGGAATGCCCAGAGGCACATTCCCCTGTGGTTCTAGATTCTATCAAATCTCTAAGACCAACTATCGATATTGCCCAAGGTTTGACATAGTTAAATATCAATGGATTTTCTGGGAGTGTACTTAGTGCTATGGTAGGAAGTGTCCATAGAAGAATTCAAAGACAAAGAGTGGTTTGTGAGGAGGCATGTTCTAGATAAGGAAAGCCACTGAGGGGTCGTAGTTCCCAAAGCTCCCTTAGTATGTCGGTGGAAGTGATAATATAGTTACAAATGGACTTTCCACTATTATGTCCTTTGGACTTGAATTTGAGATCTTGGTAGGTTAAGTTATGATGTAAATGGAAGTTAGGTATGAAGAATACATGGTCACATTTGTACAAGCTTCCTCAGCATTTCATCAGCATCATTCTCTCTGAATACATCTTGAAATTTCTTTATTGGTGGCTAGGACCTCTTTGGTGCAATAGAAAACAGTTAAGGTCTGCACACAAGCATAGCTGTGACTATAACAACAGTGTTAATTCTTGCTGTTTTTTTTTTTTTTTTTGTAATAATGAGTAAGATTCTAACACACATGAGCTTTAGCTTTTTCATTGTTAAGTGGGTTGCTACTCTTTACTGCTTGGTGTCTATAGGAGAGACGTGAGAAGGCTATAAAAGTACCTGATGTTTTGTGGCTATTATTTTTTTCCTCCCAGGCCTTACCTCAAGAGACTTATTTCACCTTGGAGATTTATTTTTCCTTTGCTGTTTCAGCTTATCAAGAATTCATAACCATTAGAAAGATCGTTTACAGAACTAAAGCCCATAAAAATGTGCCATTTAAACAATACTCATTAGAATTATCAATCACTGTATGTTCTAACCAAGAAAATTTCAGGAATATTAGGCATGACAAAGCATTTTGCTAGGCAACAGCCCATTATGTTTCACATTTATATTCAGGGCCAATAGACTTGCTATTATTTTTCAGTGTGATTGCCGGCTGCTCTGAGCCAGGGTTGGTTATCTTTCTGCTCGCCACACATTAGGATTCCTGAGTATTTTATAGATATCTGTTATAGCCTGACTTAAGCAAGTCCAGTTATAGACTAGCCACTAGGTCCATTTCCTTGCATTATTTATACTTCATTTCATGAAATGACACAGCCTGAGTATCTGCAAGTCTTACCTAAAGCATCTCTTTCTTTCTGTCTAAACAGGAGACTGCGGTGAGTTGTGCTTGTCACACAGAGACACTGAATGAGGAGACTCACATAGCTCATTGAACCTATGACATATAAATATTAAATGAGGTAATTCACATAGTTAGTCTAGAGGATGTCTGGTGCCCTTAGATTCTCAACACTCTGCAGCATATATCTTCCCATGAGAAGTATTGCAACATCCCAGAAGCTAGAAGGAAAATTTAAGGGCATAAATCACATCACATAATTCCCTTGGCTAAACTCTTACTGGTTTTATGTTTTACTTATGTTTTAGTTTCCTCTCCATTGCTGTGATAAATATCAATGCCAAAAGAAACAGAGGAAGAAAGGATTTATTTGAGTTACACATCCAAGTCCAGTCTATCATTGAGGGAAATTCGGGTAGGTATTTGAGCAGTCACTTGAAGAAGAAACCATGGAGTAACACTCCTTTTTGGCTTGCTTACTGGCTTCTGCATAGGTAGCTTCCTTACACAGCCCAGGGAATGGTGCTACCCACAGTGGGTTGGACCCTCATACATTAATTGACAATAACGACAATACCTCACAGATATGCCTACAGATCAATCAGATCTGGTAGTTTCTCAGTTAAGGCTTTCCTTCTCAGATGATTCTCGGCTATGTCAGGTTGACATTTAAAGCTAACCTAGGATAAATTGGAATAAAAATTTAACTTGTTTTAATCTTAAGACACTACTAAATCTATCTATCCCTGCATTGGTTTCTGATCATTATTTCTCCCATTGTAAGTTCCTTGAATGTACAATAATCCATTTTGGAGTAGGTCTTCATGGTCTCCATGTCTAGAGCAGCGTGGGTCCACTAGTGCCCACAGTCTGTAATAGAACTCAATCTCAGCTCAGAATCCTTTGATCTGAGAATATTTCTGCTCACATCTATATTAGGGACTCTCCCTTCCTCACTTTCCAGTATGTATTTTCACTTTATCTTCTTCACAGTACCAGTAATGCCTCAAATGATTCCATTTGAGTTTTATTATCAAGGCCCCTCCAGGCTGCCACTTCTACAATAATTGGAGACTTTTATGTCTTATTTGGCATTGGATTGATTGCCTCTTATGGTACTTGGTCAAGTCAGAACTTTAGCACATATTTGAAAGAAAGAGTTGTAGAAATAAAGCATATGGGAATGGAAAATATCGAGAAAAGTCCTGAATTTATCACCACCATATTAAGATATGCAATACACAGTCTTTCCTTAGTTATTCATAATTTTATGAGAGGTGTAACTTTCTTATTTTCCTTCTTCTATTAGATATTTTCTTTATTTATGTTTCAAATGTTATCCCCTTTCCTAGTTTCCCCTCTGAAATCCCCCTATCCATTTTCCCTGCCCCCTGTTCACCAAACCATCCATTCATGCTTCCTGGCGCTGGCCCTGGCAGTCCCCTAAACTGGGGCATAGGACCTCTCCTCCCATTGATGACCGACTAGGCCATCCTCTGCTACATATGCAGCTAGAGCCATGAGTCCCACTATGTGTTTTCTTTGGTTGGTGGGTTAATCCCAGAGAGCCCTGGAGANGGGATGGATCCCCATTGCTGGTGGGATTGAAAGCTGGTACAACCATTCTGGACAAGAGTTAGGTGGTTCCTCAGAAAATTGGACATAGTACTACCAGAGGATCCAGCAATACCTCTCCTGGGCATATACCCAGAAGATATTCCAACATGTAATAAGGACACATGCTCCACTATGTTCATAGTAGCCTTATTTATAATAGCCAGAAGATGGAAAGAACCCAGATGTCCCTCAACAGAGGAATGGATACAGAAAATGTGGTACATTTACACAATGGAGTACTGCTCAGCTATTAAAAATAATGAATTGATGAAATTATTAGACAAATGGATGGATCTGGAGGATATCATCCTGAATGAGGTAACCCAAACACAAAAGAACGCACATACTATGCACTCACTAATAAGTGGATATTAGCCCAGAAGCTTGGAATACCCAAGATACAATTTTCAAAACACATGCAACTGAAGAAGAAGGAAGACCAAAGTGTAGATACTTCGGTCCTTCTTAGGAGGGGGAACAAACTACCCATGGAAGGAGTTACAGAGACAAAGTGTGGAGCACAGACTGAAGGAATGACCATCCAGAGAATCAACTTTCAAATTGGAGGAACCGATGATTTCAAATTTATTTGCTCTTTCCTTGATAAGAGCAATGACTAGAATACAAAAGAATATTGCCTGTGACCCCACACATGTGTATGGGTGTGTACCTGCATGCGAATTTGTGTTTCCAAACCTGTGTTCTTTGTAGTTTATATCCTACTTCTGATGTTGCTTTATGTTGCTTTAGAATTGACGCTTAGAAAATTGCAGGCAAATGAATGTAAGTTAGAGACCCTGAATTGACTAAAACTTTCTTAATGTTTAGAATCATTTTTTTTCTCAAAATAGTGGGAACTAATAATGATACTGATCTCTTGAGTATTCAAGTGTGTATCAGTTAGAAATTATTGTCAGGGGTAGGTTCTAAATCTGTTCTATGGATCAGAGCTGCTTAATTTAAACGACTATGTCTTTGATGGATACTGACTACATCAGTCAAAATATCTTGGGTACAAGTTATTGAAATATGACTCACTGTGTAATAGGCTAAAGGAAAGGAAAAAGAATCATGATCTGTGACCTCAAGGGGAGGAGGCGAAGGGAGCAGGCCAATGTCTGCCTCGTCCCCAATGGACATCCCATTGCAGTAGACTTCCTCACAGCTCAGCCTCCTCAACTTGCCTCTTTGCTTCCAAATTGGAGGAAATGGCGCTTGTATAATTTATATGATAAAATACTGCAAGATTGAAGTTCTCTATTAGAAAACAACAGAAAACCTCATTTTGTATTTACTCACTGTGAAAGCAGAGTGAACTTTACTCTATGGACTTTGTGGAACACAACAAAGACCGCCTGTATAAAGAGACCTGCCATTACTTTTCAATGGATTTAACCAAAGTGAAGCTACATTTTAAAACCGGCTTCCTAACAGAGATGATGAAATATGAATGAATGAGCACATGATGGAGCATGAAGTTTGCTAGTGGCTGATGAATACACATGCCAAGATCATTGAAATCCAAATTAAATGCAAAGGACAATTATTTCTTCATATATCTTCTAATTTCACATAACCAAATGATTATCCAGAGTTTTGGCCACACAGTAAGTGGAGAATGGAAATTCTATTTATTCTTCTTGAAGCATTAGGAGTTTAGTAATGCATTTTGGCAAAAATTTAGTTGCTGACCTTCCAATAAATAGCTCTTTGGGCATTAGTTAAATTTCAAACTTTATCTTGCATTACAAATGACAAATTGTTCAGCTCCATTTGTATTCCATTGTTATTTTCCTTTCCACTATTTAACAAAGTGAGATTTTCCAGCCTCCTCTTATTCAACTTCGGCTTAATTTATGCTTGTAGATTAAATTTAATTGGGAGAAAATATTAACATGGTGCACTGGGAAATAATGCAAAAGGCTGGATAAGGCTTTATTTTACTATCTGCTATTTATATTTTATTACTAACATTTCAAAGTTTCTACAGTTTCATTTTTTCTTTAATTTTATGGAATGAATACATAATGTGGATCACAAAAGTTACTCTTAAGTAACCCTGAAACAACATTGCTTAAATGGAGTGTTTAGTTTGTTTATCTGAATGGCAGTTTTTGATTAAAACTGGCAATATGCCATCATCTCCTTTAGTTCCTCCTCCTTAATCTGATGAAGAAAGTGAAAAACAAAATGCCTTTGTCTTAAGATAGAGCACGAACATGTCACATGATCTTGCTAATCGCAAGTGGCAGGCAATCTAAATTTGATGTGAAGGTCATTGGCTTCATTATTAGTTTTTGGATTGAAAGGCTCCAGATTAAACATTTATAGAACCATTTGATATTTTAAGGCTGGTCTGTAGCTGGCATTGTTGAAACAGATCCACTCCTGTGTATATCCTCCCTTTTCTTGACAATATGGCTCTTGTAAAACAGACTTCATGATGCTTCCAGCAGACCTCTTACATGGAGAACTTGAAAAGTCTCTTGTGGAGGATTTATTTTTCTTTTTTGTTAGGAAAAGCAAAGCAGAAACATTGCCCTCCCGATGAAAACATGACTGCTTTCATGCCCCGTGGAACCCACCCCAGTCCAGGGCTCAAATTTCAAAGAGAAATGTATGCTTTGTGTGTATTTTAGGGACAGACACAGGAAATGGATAAATTTGTTAAAAACTGAAACTGTTTATGTGGCGATTAATATTGTCAACATGTCAGCACCTGGAAATACCTGGCATGCCTGTGCTGAGTCACTTAGATGGGCTTAGCCTCTGCCCTTGACTGTAGTGGGAACCTCCTTCTTTAAAGTAGGTGGTGGCATTGCCATAGGGTAGGTAGGGTCTTGGTCTGAATAAAAGAGAAAGGCAGAGGAGTAACAGCATTCATTCTTTTCTGCTTCTTCTAAGCATCTTCTGCATCTACTACGAGGATGCAGCGTGATCAGCTGCTTCAAGCTTCCACCTCTCAGATACCCTGCTATGATGAGCATTACTTTGGAATAATGAGTCAAAATCCTTTCTACACTAGGTTGCTTTTGTTAGGCATTTTATCACAGGTAACAGGTTAGTGATAAATTATGATGTTTTCCATTTTGCCTTTACTTTGGAATTTTAAATTTATAAGTCTTGAATTTCTAATTCCCATTTAACTTTTTAAGTTCTAATACTATAGCATACCCCAAATCTTGGGTTCCAGCTTGCAGTCATGGTGACCTCATTCCATATTTGACCTCGATGCATACTAGATTCAATATTAGAATAGCCTGCCATGTTACAGTGAAAGTAATCCCAATGTACATGAATTAATGGGTTTTTTTTTTAAATTGTGCTTAAAGAGAAAAGAAAGCCTTCACCAGTTCAGTCTGACAGATGTGTGGGGACTTAGATGTCTTGTGCATCTGTTTGAGCTTCTTAGTCAATGTTTTCTCACCCACAAAGTGGGTTAATTTCTGTAGGAGGCCAATGGTGCCTCTCCAAAATGAAGAGGGTCAAAAATGAACACTCAACACAGGAAGAAAATGTCCTAATTCCTCCTAAAGTGTTCTAACCTGATGAGCTTTAAATGAGGTCCAGGTGGCAGCAATGCACTGGTGCTCATTGCCTTCAGTCTGAACTTGATCACACAGGGTGTAATGGCTCTTCGGTTGTCAACCTGACTGTATCTGGAATGAGCTACAATGGAAGGCACATCTGTGAGAAATTTACTGCTTTGTGTGAAATGGGTGAATTTATGTCTAGTCTGGCCCTTGGAGGTAGAAAGACAACACACCTTTGATCTAGACCTTGAGGCAGGAGGATTTAGGCCAGGGACCTTCTGCTCTATAAAAACATGGAAGAAGCAAAGTTTTGCTCTACACCCGATGCCCTTGCTTGGCTAGGACATCCATTTCTTCACTGTCATTTAGAACATATTTCTTAAGGATACCAGCTTTTAGAGAAGATCAACTGAGACAGCCAGCCTTGTGGGACTGAGCAACTACTAGATTCTTGGACTTTCATTTACAGCTACTCGTTGTTGGATTAGTTAGACTGCAGCTTGTAAATCATTCCTATACATTACACACACACACACACACACACACACACACACACACACACACACAGAGAGAGAGAGAGAGAGAGAGAGAGAGAGAGAGAGAGAGAGAAAGAGATTTCATCACACACACATTTAATAAACTCTGTGACTCTATACACAGGGTATAGCAACTAAGTGGTATGTATTTCTCTTACAGTTGCTGTCCTGGAAACCTCCTTATCTGGTTCTGTAGTCCTTCTAATATTGTCCCAGGTAGTAAAGGCCTCATTGTAACCACCAGAAGACCATTGATAGTGATGTTTCTTTTAAGTATTAATTCCTTTTAGAAATCATTCCAACATCATTGAACCATGTTAAAGAAGTACAACATCTACTAAGGGAAACTGGTTATAATAAATGTAAATCCCTGTCCAATGCTGAAGAATTGTTGAATATAAAGAACTACAGATGTCTTTCTTTTTCTAAAGAAAGGACCACTTTCATGTGTCCCATAGAGTTTGGTAGAACATGTTTTCATTTTTCTTAATTATAGAAATTTATATTTTTTTCTTCATGTCTTCATTCTTGGCCCACTTATCAGTGCTGTTTTGTTTCCATGAGTTTCTGTAGTTTCTGTAGTTTCTATTGTTGTTGACATTCAGCTTTATTCCATTGTAGTCATATAGAATGCAGAATGTTATTGCAGTTTTCCTATATTTATTGACTATTGCATTGTGCCTTGGTACATGTGGCTGTACTTGGAAAAAAGTTTCATTGCCGATGGAAAAGAATATGTATTCATTATTGTTTGGGTGGAATGTTTTGTCAGTATTTGTTGGTGATTTTTTATTGAGATTTTTACTTGGTTTATTGAGTTTTTAATTCCTATCATTACTTTAAGTGAAGTTACAACCAGATTTGGAAGTAGAAGTGCCAAGATAAGCCAAGGCACTTTCCCTATCCATTTTTGCAGGTCCATTTGTTCTTTGCCACAGACAGGACTCTTTCTCATCATTAGACATAGTCCAAGCTTTTAAGGGTATGAGAAAAAACCACATCTGAAGACATAAAAATGTTTCTTAGCTAATATGTCTTAGTTTTAAAAAATCTATGGAGGGAGGGAAAGAGAGAAAGGGAGGGAGGAAGAGAAAGAGGGAGAGGGAGAGAAAGAGAGAGAGAGAATATAAATTTGTTTTAGTTCATAGACCAGAGGTCCAAACCGTTATGTGTGTCAATGCTGACAAGATGTGACAGCAATAAGGTAACAGGGCTCAGCCTTATGACCTATGCTGCTAATGGAGATGATCATTTGAAAAAAAGAGGATGTAAGTTGGAAAAGCTAAAGTGTATACCAAATACAATTTAGTACTCTGATCTTTGATACATTAACACATTTATTTCAAAGAAGGGGCCATATCTAGGGATCTTTCTTTGCCTGATAGTGTATCCTTAATCAACCAAGCATGCTAGATTATCGTCATAATACCATTCCATGGATATGAAGAGATATTGTCAGAAGTTCTGATTTCCCCTCAAGTATTCATTCTAAAGAGTATGAGGGTATTTGTCAATTAGGACCATGGTGTTCCATGCCCTAACTATGCAATCTGAATTCTAATAGATACCTGGGATAGGCTTGTGAGGCTGTCATAATTAGAAAATTTGATATCATATTTTTATCTTAATATTCCAAGAGTCTAATTCCTATCTTTTGATGAGCTGAAGGGCAAAGAATTTATTATCAAGAGCTGTCATAATAAAGCTGTACAAAATGGGTGGCTTGAAATAATGGGAATTTGTCTAACAGTCATTGGAGTTTAGAAGTCCAAATACAGTCTTGAGGATTGATTTCTGGAGTCACTGAGAGATTCTGTTAAGTACTACTCCTGTGGTTATTTGCAGTTCCTGTCTGTGCCCTGGACTTTCCCCCTGCTCTTCCTGTGTTATGCTTGTGGATACAACAGGAGCCCTGTAGTAGAATTTTCAGGGGCTTGCTATGCCCCCTTTGGTTCCAAATAACAGCAGGGTGTTTATATGCTCTGTTTAGCTGGTTTTAACTCCCGAAAAATTGTTTCTTTCCTGGCTTTCTTTGCTCCATATGTCTTCTCATGGCAAACCCCATGGTAAACTGTTCATCACAACCCTCCTGGACCTGCTGTCTCATCACTACCTCTTTTCCTACCTAATTGTCTTCCTCCTCCTCCTTCTCCTCCTCTTCCTCTTCAACTCCCTCTCTCTCTGTCTCTCTGGTCTCTCTGGGACACTCCAACTTGAACCAGAAGTCCTACCCTCTTCTCTTCTGTACAGCTAATTGAATGATCAACTCTTTTTTAAACCATTCAGGAGGTGATGGAGAAGATGTTTATAACACTGAGACAGGGAATGCTTCATACCCTCTAGATAGTACCAGAGACCCAGGAGATGAGGTACTCTGAGGACTCATGGAGGAGTGACCTTAGCCAAAATGTACAGTAATGGGGAGAGGAAACTGGAAGAGTCCACTCCAGTAGAAGTGGAGGAATGAAGTGGAGGAATGGGTTTGCCAACTCACAGTCAAAATTTCAGACCCAGAATTGTTCCTGTCTAAAAGAACTGCAGAGACAAAAATGGAGAAAAGACAGAAGGAAAGGTGGTTCAATGACTGTCCCAAATTGGGATTCATCTCATGGGGGGACACCAAGGCCTGACAGTACTATGCTATGATGTGCTTATAGATAGGAGCCTGGCATGGCTGTCCTCTGAGAGGCCCTATCAGCAGATAACTAAGACAGAAGCAGATACTTAAACCTAACCATTGGACTGAAGTCAGGGACCCCTACGGTTGGATTAGGGGAAGGATTAAAGAATCTAAGAGGGAGAGAGACCTCATAGGAAGACCATCTGTCTCAACTAATGCAGACCTCAGGGAGCTCCCAGAAGATGAGCTACTAACTAAGAGCATACATAGGCTGGTCTGAGGCTCTTGGCACGTATGTAACAGAGGTCTACCTCATCTGACCTCATGGGAGAAAATGCACTTAATGCTCAAGACCCTCCAGGCTCCAGGGAATGGGGAGGCCTAGTGGAAGGGAAGACCCCTCTTAGAGGCAAAGGAGAGGTGGAATGGGATGAGAAAATGTGGGAGAGGGGACCAAGAGGGGCAATGACTGGAATGTAAAGAAATAATTTAAATTAAAAAATAACAGTACCAATATTTGGCCTGTACTCAACTCTTTGCCAGTACAAAAATTAGCATTTGAATTATACAAGGATAATGTTTACACAGTGCACAAAATCATCTCTCTAAGAGATCCCACTAACCTTGACCCAGCCTTCTTATGAGTCATCTCTTTTCTTTGAAAATGTAAAGTATCTTCTCCTGAGCATCTTTGTTGTTCTGTTCACTATAGATTGAACCCCAGAAGTCTAATAGCCTTTCTCCTTTTTGCCAAAGCTCTGTCCTCTTCAGTTTAAGCTGGCAGTATTTTTGATGAAGGGTTTTAGTACTGCCCGCCTTTCAGTATTCATTTTCTAGGGCTGTTGTAAGTAGTGAAACCTCAGTGTCATATCCCAGCTCAGATTTATTGTCTCAGTTTTGAATGGTAGACATAACAAGTATCAGAGTTATTTTTTTTTCCTGGGGGGAAAAAGGAAACACCATGGACTCACCTCTATTCTCCACAATTCTGGTGTCAAAGCCTCATTCTCCAGTGTGACTGTGTTTAGACAGATGGCCCAGGGATATCATTAAGCTTAAATGAAGCACTGAGAGTGGAGGCATAATTCCACAGGACAGGTAGCCTTCTCAAAAGAGAAAACTCTTTGTCTCTTTCTGTGTTTCTCCCTCTCTCTATTTCCCTTTATTGCTCTCTCTCCTTATTTTCTCACTCTTTTCCTCCAAGAAGGTGTCATGATAGGATACATGATGAAGATGGACATCTCCAAGTCAGGAAGAGAGTCTGAGCAGAGACTGAATCTATTGTTACCTTGTGATTTTGGATTTTTGGGCTCCAGAATTTTAAAAACATACATTTTTTGTATTTTTGTTCTTTATGCCTCTGAGTTTATAGTATTTTGTTATGATCCCCCAAGCTAATACATGGAAATGCCATTCTCTGTGTCTTCCCCAGTTGATTTGGCTAAAGTTGCAAGTTATCCTTAATGTTTGTTTGTAGATCTTCAGTCTGTCTCTGCCATCGTTGTATGTGTCTTTCTCTCCTTTCATAAGGGTTTTAGTAATCCTATAAGGACTCATTCTAACTCACTCTTCTTAATTTGGTAGCATTTGCAAAGACTCTATTTATACAATGACAATGTTTAATTCCTTATACTTTTCCTTTGGGTCTACTACTATGACTTTGGATGAATTCTATTTAATTATTTGGTTTCTGAAATTTAACTTTACTAGGCTCATCCCAAAGACTGGTATGGATATTTGGCAGCCAAGAAGAGACATTTGCTCAACAGATTATTTTGCATTAGTGAACAGAACAATAAGACAGCAATGTCCCAGCTTTAAAACTGGCCATCACTTACATATTGGAAGGAAAAAAATGAACTCAGGCCAAATTATGGAAAACCTGGAAGAGGAAAATAATAAACTCACTGAATTAGAATAAATGAGTACATAAAGTGGAAAGGCTTACAGCTTGCGGACATCCCGGGAATCCTTCTTCTTAACTTTGCCTTGCTGCAAACTCTTTTCCACAGCACATATTGTGAAGTAAGACCACCTACTTGTTCTTTACAGTGTCTGTGATGGTTGTGTGAAAAGGCATGACAGAATGGTGATAGCACTATGCATTTACCTCAAACACTGAAAGCCATTGGGAAGAGAAGAGAATGACCAACACTCTTTTTCTTTTATGGACTGTTCTTCATGGAATCTGCAAAGTTTCTCAATGAATGACTGGTATGTATGTATGTGAGGAACAATGGACAGAGTCTATTTTCAGTATTAAGCTCTATACAAAAGTTTACCCAAGTCTGGTATACTTTTCATGAATTGCTTCTGGCATTTTATGTCCTTAAAAACAAACAAACAAACAAACAAACAAACAAACACCTCCTCCCCAAACAAACTGCTCCTGAAGTGCTTAGCATTAGATACTTTTCACCAGGTGCCAGTACTCGACTTCCATTTTCTGCTTTAGCTACACTGAGTTTCTGCTTTCAATAGATCCACCTCACAAAATAACAGCATGAAACAGTCCTCTCACACTTTCTGTCTTGACTTTTGTTCTGTAAGAAAACTTATTACTTTCCCTTTCACACATTACTGCCACCTTCTCATGTCCCAATCAGGCTTGTGATTAAGTTGATACAATCATCCTCTGGTCTTTCTAGGTGGATAGGATGTCCTTAAAATGTGAAGAATTATGATAAACTTGACATTCCTGTTGGAGGTGTAGAAAGTAACTCTGTGGATGTGCCATTTTGACTTTAGAAGGTTTGAAGTTGTAGTGACTTGAATTCAGGTATGTTGAATGTGATATTCAGAGTCACTGTTGTACTTATTGCAGTTTTCCAAGAAAATAAGAACAATTTGGGCTGTTTGATGGTTAGTGTTCACTGGGTCATGCTTTAGACCTGGAATACTTGCTTTCACTCTTCAATTTTTAATTAAAAAATGTTGAATTCAAATACAATTAGAAGATTTTACCCTTTCTTTTTCCCCCTCCAACCCTCCCCATGTAGCTTCCTTGTGCCCCAATACAGGGGAACGCCAGGGCCAAGAAGTGGGAGTGGGTTGGCAGGGGAGCAGGGAGGGGGGAGGAGGGAGGGGGGAGAGGACTTTCGGGATAGTAATTAAAATGTAAATTAAGAAAAGATCTAATAAAAAAATTGAAAAAAAATATAGTCTTAACCAGAAGACAGTGCTCAATGGCCAATACTGTAAGTTTTCCAGCAAAGAATCCAGTTGAGATTTATCCTAAAATGTGCTCAATTGCTAATATTTGCTTTCTATTCTTAAAATACACATACTGTTTGATATGTGAAAAGGATAGGGAGTTGGTTGAAGACACAGAATCCAGGAGAGTTAAGAGACCCTTTTCAAGGTAAACATAACTGCTTGATAGTACCGAATGGACAAGAATCAAATTCTGATTCTTCTTTCAGAGACACATCCTGAAAACATTCTGTCCTGAAATTGGGGAACTACTAAATTTATAAAATAAAGGAAGAAGTGATGTCAAACCCAAGTTTCTGTCTGAATATTTCACAGAAATTCCTATGTATTGCTGTAATAATCATGATCATTATTGAATAGGCTCTAATGGTGTATGATATTACTTTCTTTGTCTTGATCCTTGTAGTGTATCATCATTATGGCAAACTTGTCGAGAACTTCCTTTTCCCCTATACCTGGGGCAGTTCATCATCACTTACATTTACCACACAGTGATGCACCTTCTACGCCAACCTTCTGGAAACTTGTTGCAACTGAATTCCTGAAGTCAGTCATAGAAGTTAGTCACAAGCCACATTCTCTTTAGAAAGCTTTGTGTGGAGAGGCTCACCCACCACGTGGCTAGGGTGGGCCTATGAGACTCAGAGGCCTTCCCACAGCGTGGCCTGCATGGAGCGGGAGCCACTAAGATGTGCAAGTATGTGGTAGAGAGATGGGAAACCAAGTGAAGTGGAATGGTTTGAACACTATGAAGAGAGGTGGAACTGGAGATGGATGGGAGGGTGGAGAGGAGCCATCTGTAGCAGACAGCCTGATGCAAGTAGCCTACCCTGACACTTGAGGCCATGGTGAAGTTCTAGCTCTTGTTGCTGCTAAGGGCCATGCCTGGGTCTGTGGCCATGCAGGAGTAGGGGTTTATGTTGATGTCTGTGGCCCATATTACTACCAAAGGCTTTGTGGGCATTCATGGTCTGGGATGCTGCCTGGGGCCATGTTGCTGTCCAAAGGCTATGCAGAGTTGGCTTCTGCCCCTCACTGTACCACACTTGGTTAGAAGAGTAGAGCTGGCTCCCCTGGCATGAGCATGGGGTGTCACTTTCTTGTTGCTTCTTATGTTTTGTCATTTTCTCCATCACAGAGTCAGCTTGCTCACCACTCATAGTGAGAAGCAGGGTTAAGATGTCAACTCAGCAACTTACCACAGATGCCAGCCCAGATGCCAGCCCAGATGCCAGCCCAGATGCCAGCCCAGATGCCAGCCCAGACTACTAGACCCATCAAAACTCTTAATCAATCACCATAGATGGTGAAAATAAGGTATTCTAAGACAAATCCAAACTTATACAATATTTACCCACAAATCTAGTCTTATAGAAAATACTAGAAGGAAAACCCCAAACCAGGTTAACTACATCCATGACAATGATTCCATACCAGAGATAAATAATTCCATAACAACAAAAATAAAATAATGGAAGCACACACATGTACACGCATACACACACAAAACATACACACCACTACCATCTCTACCATCAAAATAACAGGATTTATCAATCATTGGTCATTAATATTTGTAGGCTTAGATTTTTAAAAGCTTCATTTAATAAGGGTTTTCAAATGTTTTGATCCTCCCTTTCTAGCCCACTGCCCAAAAGTATGGGAGAAAAGATGGTAAATTGGGGTTGTGGACCTGTTTAGATTTAGGGTGATTTCAATCTTTACTTGTCAGGATATCAGCAGTCCAGTTTAACAGAGTCAAGATACCAAACAAATCAGCGGCAGTGGTATGATGCAGCACAAACAGGCAGGCCTCTGCTGAATCTGCAGGGGTCAGCAAGAAAGACCAGAAACAGCCAGAACGCCAGAAGTTCTTTGCCTTGTCCTTCTCAAAGAAGTGATCTGCTAAGATAAACGACCAACGAAGTGCTGCAAGGCTAGCTATGGAAGTGCCATGTTCCTGTCTGTTGAGTGCCATTCATACCCTCTCCAAAAATCATGTGCCCTCCCACAGGTCTTGCCTCAGCAAAACACCACTCGTCTCTGCATCAAAAGATGCAGCCAGAAACTTCCACTTCAGATATCTTTCAACTCCAATAGACTCAATTCCCCAATTAAAAGACATAGGCTAGCATAATGGATTCGACAACAGGAACCTACCTTGGATAATGGGCAAATTACCATATTCTTTATACCCGAGTTCCCCAGTCACAATGGGATGGGAATTGTAACTTATCTTGTTAGGATTAAGTAACCTAATGTTCTAGTATCTTTCCTTTAGAATAGTAATTAAAGAAATACAGACAGATAAGTAAATAGCCAATAAAACCTATTCTGATAAATTCTGTAACATAGGCACTTAAAAGATTCCATGACAGTTTAAGGGGGTGGGAATTCGAATTTAGAGGTAATCATGAATGAGAATGACACAGTATATTTAATGTGAGGGAGTAGAATGCTATGAGTTTTAATTTTAACAAGTTCACTTTGGTTACCATCCTTAGGGCAGATAAAAGGGGCATAATGGAAAACTATTTAGGGAGTTGTTTCTGCTGATAATGCTCAGACTCATTGAGTGCTAACAACATGTCCAGGACTCTTCGAGGTACATTGCCTGTATTCAGTCAATTTAGTTTTCCTAGAAATCTAGGGAGGCAAGTTGCCTTTCTATTTTATTGTTCTGTTTTATAAGTAAAATAAAGGGCCATGAAGTAGATTCCCAATTCAAACCATTGGTCAGAGGGAGTGCTGGGATTAGAATCCAGAGAGTCTGTTTGCAGAGCTCATTATCTAAAACAGTTTGATATAAAATAACCCAGGAAGATGTGAGTGATAGTGAACACATGACATTAGTCCCAGAAATGAGTAGTGGTTGTTTATATAAAATGGATCTAGAATCAGTTGGGTTTGATGCTTGATTATATTAGAGGCTATAGAAAAGTAAATAGTTCCCCCTGCGCTCATGTCTCTAGCTGCATATATGGAAGAAGATGGCCGAGTTGGCCATCATTGGGAGGAGAGGCCCCTTGGTCATACAGACTCTATATGCCCCAGTACAGGGGAATGCCAGGGCCATTATGTGGGAGGGGGTGGGTAGGGGAGCAGGGCGGGGACGCGGTAGGGTAAGGGAAGATTTCTGGATAACATGTGAAATGTAAATGAAGAAAATATCTAATAAAGAGAAAGAAAAAAGAATATGCCCATGTTTAAGTTAATAGTAATGTAAAAAGGCAATTTATGGGGGCTGGAGGAGATGGTACATAAAAAAAAAAAGAAAAGTAAATAATTTGACAGTTACATAATTGTCATCATAGTTTTGGTGGTTAGGTAGGCTTTCCTGAGATTGTGATTTTAAGAAGAAGGCTGAATTTGTGGGGCAGAGAGATAATGTTAAGAATTTTGTGTTCATAATTTTCAAACAAAAGCAACAGCAACAACAACACCAATACAAACCAAGACCCATACCAAAACCAATGAAATGATTCCTAGTGATATTCTGCTATACTCATATCGGTGTCTTCTTCAGTCATCATTAGAAAGCTTCCTCTAGCATTAGAGAGGGGAGAGAGAGAGAGAGAGAGATAGAGAGAGAGAGAGAGAGAGAGAGAGAGAGAGAGAGAGAGAGAGAGAGAGAGAGGCTAAATTGGAGCTTGAGAAACCCAGTGGAAGAAGAGAAGGAAAGATTGTAGGAGTCAGAGGGAAGAGATGACACCAGGAGAACATGGCCCACCAAAGCAGCTAAGCAGGGCTCACATGGGCTCCAAAAGACTGAAGCAGCAAGCACAGGTCCTGCATGGGTTCACAATAGGTCCTCTGTGTATAAGTTATAGATATTAGCTTGGTGTTCTTGTAGGCTCCTAACAGCAGGAGCAAGTGTGTCTATGACTTTTTTGCCTGCTCTTGAGAGTATTTTTCTCCTATTGGGTTGCCCTTGAAGCTTTAATATAAGGGCTTTTGCCTTGTCTGATTGTACCTTGTTTTGTCTTGTCTGGCTGTTGTCTCTTGGAGACCTGCTCTTTTCTGGAGAGGGATTGGTGGAGGAATTGATCTTGGTGGGAGAGAGGTATGTATGGGGTAAGTGGAGAGGAGGGAGGGGAAACTATGTTTGGGATATATTATATGAGATAAGAATATACTTTCAATTAAAAAATTACATTTAGTGGGTATTCAAAACCCACATGAGTCTTTCCATAACAGCTGGTGTATTGCCATAACCTCCATCACCCCCAATACCCGCTGGTCACCCTTGCTATAACCCTACTAAGCATCTCCATCTTGTGTGGAGTCTGACAAGAACTTTCAACCCTGAGACTGAATACCAATTAGCTGAGATAAAATGTAATAGGTTAGAATAATACCCAATCGTGATCCAATTACTCAATACCAAAAATACCCTACCAAAGACATGATTTCAGATGACTAGGCTCAATCCCCAAATAGAAACAACACAAATAGCCAAGGCAAAAGGTCTCTTTTAGAAACTGACATCCTCCATATATTGATCTTTGAGAAAAGCAACCTAGCCAGTGCAGAAGACAATGATTTCACTGAAAATATCACTGACAGGTTGGATCATGTGTAAATGAGCATATCATGTCACAAAGACCAGGTAAAAGATATGGATCACCAAGATAAAGAAAATAGGAAATTAGAAAAGTAACAACCCAGAAATGGAACATGAAGGAATATGGGAATCTATAAAAGAAAAAAAAAACTACAAATAATAACATTCAAGAAAGAAAAAATCCTCAAATCTAAAGAAATCTTATTAATGTGTAAGAGACATAAAGGACACTAAATACAAATGATTAGAAAAGAAACTTTCCATATCACACAGTAATCAAAGGACTAAGTAAAGAGAAAAAGAAATGGTATTGAGGACTGTGATAGAGAAAGGACAAGTCAGATAACCAAGCAGGCTCATCAGAATAAAAAAAATCTGTGGGAACCATAGCTAGATGGGGCTTGTGCGGGTGCTTTGCAATGTTTTTAAAATTGCTTTTAATTGCTCCTTCCCAATGTTGACGTATCCTTTCTTTTCCCCCTATATATATATTTCCAGTTGCCGTCCTTCCTAGTCCCCCACTCACAGTGATCTTTATCTCATCCCTCCCTCTCATTTTCCTATTTCCGTGGATTTTGTTACTATGAATGCTGAACAATATTCTTTTCTTTTCTTTTCTTTTCTTTTCTTTTCTTTTCTTTTCTTTTCTTTTCTTTTCTTTTCTTTTCTTTTCTTTCTTTTTCCTTTTTTTTTGTTATGTGACATAACATGATAAAGCTTCATTAATGAAAATTGGTGGCTAGACTGTCCAAATTAGTCAAAGTCTGAATTGTATTAGCACAGATGTGACTTTACTACTTGAAGTAAACTTAGTTACCCACATCCCTTAACAGCATCCTAAAAATCTGTCAAGGTTTCTAGGTAGATATTCTTTTTATTATTATTATTATTATTATTATTATTATTATTATTATTAATTATTATTATTATTATATATTTTCTTTATTTAAATTTCAAATGTTATCCCCTTTCCTGGTTTCTCCTCCAAAAACCCTCTATCCCATCCCCCTTCCTCTTGCTCACCAACCCACCAATTCCTGCTTCCCTGTCCTGGCATTCCCCTACAGTGGGGCATTAAACTTTTACAGGACCAAGGGTCTTTCCTCTCACTGATGTCTGACAAGGCCATTCTCTGCTACATATGAGGCTGGAGTCATGGGTCCCTCCATGTGTACTCTTTGCTTGGTGGTTTAGTCCCTGGGAGCTCTGGGGTGTACTGGTTGGTTTATATTGTTGTTCCTCCTATGAGGCTGCAAGCTCCTTCAGCTCCTTGGGTCTTTTCTCTAGCTCCTCTATTGGGGACCATGTGCTCACTCCAATGGTTGGCTGTAAGCATCCACCTCTGTATTTGTCAGGCACTGGCAGAACCCCTCAGGAGACAGCTATATCAGACTCCTGTCAGCAAGCACTTGTTGGCATCCACAATAGTGTCTGGGTTTCATAACTATATGGGATGGATAGAGATTCATTAGATTTGGGTCAGTTACACTAAATATCTGTCATTATCAACGTCTATTGTATAAAGACATCTAGCGTACTATGTCTTTTCACCTGCATGTTATTTTATGGCTGTAGTGTAGTGCATCTGTGATTGCTTCCAATTATTTGTGTCCTCTCTAGGAAATCTATAGATATTGGTCCTGGTACTTTTTCCCATCCATGTCAGGGTTGGTTGCATGACTTGCTCTGGTCACTGTAAGTATAAAGAATGTATACCTTCTTCCTATAGGTTAAGAGCCATCATGTGGATTCACACTTGATTATTTTTTCTTCTGTATCAAGAGCAGAATATATAATCCAGACAAAAATTCCTTTTACACCCTACAGCTAGTACATTCATGGTCCAGAAATGGAGACAGCTTACAGCTAACAAGCTGATTCTTCTTTCTAAGCTTGACAACATTCATTTTGGGGCCCTTTACTTATTTCTAGTTATTTAAAAAGTACATTTCATCCTTTCCTAAATTATTAACTTACCAAACTTGCATTAAGTAGTTTAATAGTTTGGGAATAGCATCAGTCTCTGTAGAAATTATTATTATTGAGCCTTAAAAAATACATAAAGTCTTATCACTTCTACTAATAAGTCAGGCTCATTTCTAATTACACATTAAAGTTTCAATTTCTGGGATTTACAACTCAGATAAGAGGTGGAGTATTTATAGTAATATCCTCCTGCTTTGTTCTTACATTTATTTTAATATGTTTTAGTGGGCATTTCAGAAGAATAAACCAATGTACTGGTAACACTTTATGCACAAGTATAACAGATGCATTTAGACTCATTTTATGCTAGGGCTGTGTTAGATGTTTTTAAATCTATCATCTGAGTAACTGGTTCTAGAGAAACTAATTTTGAAAGTTAGAAATGAACTTGTTAAAAAGGACACAGCAGAATTGGGAACATATCTCTGTTGTAAATTTTTTGCATTGCAAGCATGAAGGCTCTTGTTTGAGCTCTAGAACCTATGTCTAAAAAACAAACAAACAAACAAACAAAACAAAACACACAAACAAAAAACAAATCCGAGAGAATTTGTAATCTCAGTACTAAGGAGGCAGGGACAAGAATTCTGGCCAGCCAGCCTAACCTGCTTTGTGAGTATCAGGCCTTTAAGAGATATTAAAGGCCCTTGGTCTAGCAATGTTTGTAAGCCCCAGTACAGGGGAATGCCAGGGCCAAGTAGTGGGAGTGGGTGGGTAGGGGAGCAGGGTGGGGGGAGGGTATAGGGGACTTTTGGGATAGCACTTGTAATGTAAATGAAGAAATTATCTAATAAATGAAAAAATATTAAAAGGAAATAAAAAAAAAGAGATACTGAACCAAATCAAACCAAACCATCATGGCTGGTGCCCAGAAAACCAAAAGTGAAGTTGTCTTTTGGCTACACACACACACACACACACACACACACACACACACACAGGTGTATCTCTCTCACATATGTACCCTTACACATGATCATATTCACACACACACACACGCACGCACACACACACACACACAGGTGTATCTCCCTCACATATGTACCCTTACACATGATCATATTCACACACACACACACACACGCACACACACACACACATACACACACACACACACACACACACACCCTGATCTGATTCTAAAGCTAATGGAGTTGCTTCTGTTCTTCTTTATTAAACACATTGTTTAAGGAAGTAAACTTTTCTATAGAAGAGACAACGCATGTTTATAACAAGAAGGATTTCTTTTGGGCAGGTGCATCTTGCTTGTGGCTGTGAAGATGCTGTCTGAGGACAGTTGAGTTCAACTCTATGATCCAGGACAGGTTCGAGGACCACTTCAAGGGCAGAGAACAAGTCCTCAGGCCATAGGACAGATGCTCCAGTACACACAGGAGTGTGCTGATCTTTAACGCTTGTGTTTGAAGCCTGTGATCTATCATTTTCATCAGCTAAGGTGATTCACATGCAGTGTTTAAGGTTCCTTAGATTGGAAAGGCATGGCAAACATGAGAAGTGAATAAAGAATTGAACTTGTACAACCTCAGAAAAAAACCCTAATGAACAAAAATGTTATTCATAATTATGAAGTCCTAATTTCTTTATATTTTTTTATTATTGTTTAGTAATATATAAAATTTGTAAGAACTGATTTTTTCTAATAATAGATAGAAAACATTTCAAATAAAAAGCTTTGTTTAACTAATTTTAGATTGCTGGGGTGAATTAGATTTGACATTTCATGTCATTCATGTTAAAAATAAATCATATTAAGCATCAGTGACCATGGAAAGAATAATATTTTCTAATTGGCATTTTCAATTCTGCAGTTCCCAGTCAGATATATGGTGAGCATACATCTAAGTATAACCTGTTGCATTAGCTTATGAAAGGCTGAAACTTCCATTAAGCAAGACAATGTCCAGAAGCTCGTCCTTCAAGTCAGGGAATTAAAAAAAAAAAAAAAAAAAAAAGCAAGCTTGTGTGAGCAGTGCTATGGATCAACATGTGTATCAAGTGACTGAAGGAAGCCTCTGCCAACAGCTGGAAACAGTTCCTATCATCAGTGATGTAAGTTGGCTAGACATGTGTCCTTATCCTGTTGTTTTCAGATAAGTTGATCTCAGAACCTTTTCTTGACTGCATCCTATGTGTAGTTTAAAACATAAAGCCCAGTGAAGTTGTACCTGGAAACAGTGGGATTGATATATTTTTTTTTTTTTTAAATAAAATCGCACTTCTGACTTAAATAACAATTTTTTTGATAAGACTCCACAGAGGTGGCAAGTTATTCTTTTGTTTTTTCCAAAATTACTTTGTGCTGTAAACAAATAAAACTCTTTTTTTTCTCTTTATTAGATATTTTCTTCATTTACATTTCAAATGTTATCCAGAAATTTCCCCTTACCCTCCCACATCCCCGCCCTGCTCCCCTACCCACACCCTCCCACGTAATGGCCCTGGCGTTCCCCTGTACTGGGGCATATAGAGTCTGTATGACCAAGGGGCCTCTCCTCCCAATGATGGCCAACTAGGCCATCTTCTTCCATATATGCAGCTAGAGACATGAGCGCAGGGGGAACTAGTTAGTTCATGTTATTCTTCCACCTATAGGGTTGAAGACCCCTTCAGCTCCTTGGGNGGGAAAAGCCTCGAAGATATGGGCACTGGGGAAAAATTCCTGAATAGAACAGCAATGGCTTGTGCTGTAAGAGCGAGAATTGACAAATGGGACCTCATAAAGTTGCAAAGCTTCTGTAAGGCAAAAGATACTGTCAACAAGACAAAAGGGCCACCAACAGATTGGGAAAGGATCTTTACCAATCCTAAATCTGATAGGGATTGATGTTTTAAGCCATATATTTTCTTACAGTAGGGGTATTCTTCAGTCAAGGGCTTCACTGGGAATGCCCCAGATCTGTTTGGGGTATATATAGTCCTACTTAAAATATTTTAATGGAGATTATATATATATTTGTTTTAGGATGCTATCCAAGAATGGGAATCAATGATAAGGAAAAACGTTTTCTTTGTCTTTGATGTGAAATGCACACTTTTGCCCTGAGGGCTCTAAAAAAGTAAAAGAATATAGATCACAACAAAAAAGTTCAGATTTAATCCCTGGGAAATCTCCCAGAAGTAATTATTCTAGAAATAGTTCCCTTCCTGTAAAAATCATGAACCTATGTTTAAAATCATTATTGCTTAGGCAATACATTTTTCTATTCTTTTATTCTCCTTTCCATTAAGAAAAGCAAGGGTTTTCCCTAGAACTTTATTTCAGTGTGTGTGTGTGTGTGTGTGTGTGTGTGTGTGTGTGTGTGTATGTATGTATGTGTTGTGTTCTGTAATATATGTAATACAGAGATATAACAGACTGATTTCTGGCATTCTGAGACTAGAAAGAAAACTGTCTTTTATTCCACTTTAACATAATTCAGACTGGGTAAAACTCTATCCATTCTGTATTTAAGAAAACAGTCATTTACTCTAAATCTAAAAACACACATGAAACATCTGTTCATAGTGTTGCTAATGTATGTTTGTATTTTAAAATTTAGCATTGTATCATAATATTTCAGTACATGTTTTGCATGAAGGAAACAAAGAGATTGTCATGTGCATTGCTAATGTGGTGGCTCTTCCTCTGGGTCACATGCCTCATGTTCCAAGTCAGGCCTTGCATTTGCCAACATTTTGAGTTCACCCATTTTTCCAAGTTAGAATAGAAGCCCTTCCTGTCTATGTGTTACACAGAGATCAGGGTAAGTGTCAGCCCCTACAAAAACTTTTAAGTTTTTAATTGTAATGCAATTAGATCACTTACCCATTTCCTGCTTCTTCCCTGTCTCTTCCATGACCCTCACTCTCTTTTTCTTTGATATTATAATCACTTACTCACACACACACACACACACACACACACACACACACACTAACCCACATGCTCATGCACACACGTATGTGTGTGCATAAATATTTAAAAATACAATTCCATTGTAGTCAAAGCTTATGCCTTTCTACTTAGTTATTTTCTTTATATTAAACGAAATCAGTGATAATGGTTGTATTTTAGACCTCAGAAAATTAACAAAATAAACATGTTGGGGGGTGACAAAATATATTTTTTTGAAATTAGTCTTCAAAATTAAAATTACACATGAGTGAGTGAGCTTTCCCGGGGATGACAGAGACGATTCAGTGGCAGTCATCCTATATGTCCCTAGTGACCGCTCCTTTTATCCCCCAAACTATCCCTTTAACTTAATTCACTTATTTCTGAGCCAGTATGCATTATTTAAAAATACATTTCACTCTGTGATTTTCTGTGAACATATGTGGGATTTGAAGACCACTGAATTTTAGTCTAGTAATGAGTCTTTCTTTTTTTCCTTAATGTAGAACTATTTTAAAAATATTGATAGCTTCCTCCATGAGTAAAGTTATTTATATTATTTTCACCCCACCATCTTCCCTCTCCAACACCTCTTGTCCACCCCATTTTTCTCAAATTCACGACCTCTTCTTTAATTATCGCCACTAGATAACTAATTAATGTGAATAAAACTGATGGAATATTTTGCAAAAGATTGGTAAGATCAGGCACAAAACTAGTTCTAGATTTAAGAAATCTAGAACAGACTAATAAATAGGAACATTATTTTACCCTTGGATGACAATTATGCAAAATGACCAGAGGAAAGTCACTTTTCCAAAGATGGCAGATGTTATTATGCTTCTCGATTCATTTCCCTTGTTTTCTTAGTCTCTCCACTGGCATTTATGAACTTTGCAATGTTCTTTAGATATGCCCTTTCCCCAGAGCAGAGCCTGCACTGCATATATTTTTTTTTATACCTGCACCCTTATAGTTAAGTAGAAGAAGTCTAGAGTCTTCTCCATGATAGGTCCTTAACTTGCATTAAAACTTCCAATTTTTACAGACTAAAGAGAAGTATTTCTTCCCATCCCTCTCTGGAGAATTATGGGACTCTAGAGGAGTATTAACACATGATCAGACCATGAAATTTGAAGGTGTGTTAAACATACTTCAGCTTTGGACAGTTTTTCTAGGAATATTAGTCTGGCAGAGGCTAGGCATTTTCTTTAGATTTATTAGGCAGGAGAGAAAAGTGCATTTTAATGTTCCCCCTGGCTCTGTAAGTTATTTCTCTTTATCTGCTACAGAGGAAAATAATTAAATTATTGATGTTTGTTGGCTCATATGTGCAGCTGCTATTTCATTTATATTGTTTATACGCCCAGTGAAAATATTCCAGAGTTCAAGGAAATCAGTGACTCAGGGCTCCTGATATATTAGCTCGCCCAGCAGTGCCAATGTTTTCATTCCTTCTGAGGAGAGTGGAATGGACTTATTTTTTTTATCTCCTGCCAACTTATTTAAGTGTGTTTCCAGTGTTTAAAAATTCTCTTTCTAGGATTGCTTTAGAGATTATACCAACCACTATTTACTGTCTCTCTGTCAAATTGAAAAGTAAACATTAATTCTCAAGTGTCATGAGTCTAATCCCATGTGCAACCTGGGAAAATGATCTCCTCAGATAGAAAGGAACAATACAAGCTTCTGGCCATCCCTGTTCTACAACTCTGGAAAAGATCAAACCTCTCTATTGTACATTTAAGTTGGGCCTTTTCTATCACGTCGGGAGGTTCCATCTGAGAGTATATGGAATCCTGGCCATGGTAATATCATGTGGAATATGGTATTTGACACCCTTTTGAAATAATTTCCATCATTTGAGCCTCAGATGTTTTCACATTACATTTAAAACACACAAAGGAGATTTTTAGACATGACTGCTAAAGCACGATTAGAGGAAGTTAATTCTAGAAACGTCAGAGAAAACATAAAGGGAACATTAGGTACATTTTCTGGTGTCCTTTTAGTTGACAAAGTGTGGACATGATTTTTTTCTCTCTTGTGATGTTAGTGAGAAAGACAGCATAGATGTTGTTTTCCCTGGATGACAATTTGTTTCACCTTGCTGTCCTGATTTTAGCAGAACACTAAGAAGCAGGAGCAGAAAACTCTCTCTCTCTCTCTCTCTCTCTCTCTCTCTCTCTCTCTCTCTCTCTCTCTCTCTCTCTCCTTTCTCTCTCTTTTCTGAGAAGCCACTGATGCAATAATCCAGGACAAATTGTTTGTCCTTTCCATTAGATCAATACAAAAATATATTTCCCATACTATTGCAAAGCTGTTGAATAATACTGATCTGCAGGGTACAATGTGGAGATTGCATTAATTTTGATTAGGGAACAATTTGATGCCCTGGGGTTTTTGTTTACCTTTCTGGTCCCAGATGCAGGTAGTCCAAGAACAGGGCATTCAAAGCCCAAGTGCTTGCTAGGCCCCAGCAGCCTGCAGGGTTCTGCTTCCATCAGCGTGTCCTTTACACATTTTCAAGTCCCTAGTTGGTTATGAGTCAAAGATTAAAAGAGGCCGCAGGAGAAAACTCTAAGCAGTGTATGTACCCTGACAAAAATATTCCTGATGTATTAATGATAACGGCCCATGGATCACATTGTTTCATTACTCTAAAAATGCTTCAGGATGTTAATACCTTTAGCTAATCCTTGGTCTGTGTGTATCTCAAACCAACATATATACTCTAAATGCATAGTTTTTACTATAATTAACTAGGTTTTGTCAGTTAAAGAAATCAATTTAAATGTAAAATTATTTTAGGATTTCAAATTAAAGACTAAATATTAGGAAGCTAAATAATTCATTTTAAAATTATTACAGGGTGTGTATTACTCAATAATTTTTAAGGAAGTGTCCCATCCATTAGTTACCCTAAGGGACTGGAGTAGCGAATATACTTCTTAGTTTCTTGTTTAATACAACAAAATGAGAGACGGCAGTTAGTGAGAGGAAAAGCTCAGGCCCCAGTGCTGAGGCAGCACACACCTTTTCCTTTTGTACAGTGGATTAGAAAGTGTGAGCAGCTTACAGTTCTGAATGTGAACAATCTCCTCGGTGTTATCGTACTACTGTCTACACCAACATGTATGTAGTTCAGAGTCAAGTAAATACAGCCAGAGTTACCTGTGAAGATGTATCAAGTACTCTTCCATCCATGGAGTCCCAAGGCCTGCACTCACCAGAAACCTTGATCAAAGTGTTTTACTTTCTGCTCTGGAGGATGATAGGATCTAGCAAGCTTGAAAATTGCTTTGTAATTAGTTTGGGATATCTCCCTATTCCAAATTGGCTGAAAGATATATATGTGCATGTGCATGCGTTTACACACACAAGCAAGCACATGTGCACCAGAAACACATATGTGCATTAGTTTATGAATCTTTACTACTTTTGGATACGTTGTCCTTATTAAAATTACTTACGGACAAAGTCAACACCAAGGCTGTCAGATGTATAGATGAAGAACATGAATATTTTAAAAATAATCTGGAAACTAACTCTTCCTGTTACAGGAGCCACTGGCTTTTCATCTAGGTGGGTGGCCATGTAGAATTTCATTTGTTCACATAGGCACATCAGCTGGTATTGGTATTGTCATTTTTTTCAGTCTTGTGCAAGAGTTATGGAAACAAGCTCAATAGGCCATTTATACATGTATGTGTCTCTCTCTCTCTATCTATCTATCTATCTATCTATCTATCTATCTATCTATCTATTGATCATATATCTATCTACCTACCTACCTATCTATCATCTATCTAATAATTAAGGAAAAGATTATTAATTTGGATTGCGACACAGGAGGAGTCTGGAGGATGGAGGATAAGTGGAAGTGATGTAGGTGCAGTTTTCATGTATGAAATTCTATATTTTAAAATGAGGGTTTTAAAAAGGAGGAGTATGGAATTCTGTAGGGCTATTGGGGTGTTTGTGAAGATGCTGGTGAGAGGAACCTGTGTACCATGGACCATATTTTTAGGTCCAGTTAGGATTATATTTCCCATCAAAACAAATACTTGTGTTTTGACTTACTGTTATTAGTACTTGATTTGTCATCGTCCTGCACCCCCTGATACTCAGTTTTAATTCCAATTTTTATAGTGTAAAGTAAGAAACTCTGTATTCAGACAATATATAGAAACTTAGATAAACATAGTTTATACCAAGCACAATTCATGTAAAAATATATGTATACACACAACTGTATACTGTTTCCAACTTGGTGTATCTGCCTCACCTTCATCTCCCAGTATCTTACTAATTTTAAACCCATTTATTCATTCATGGAAAAGACAATTTGATAAGGGAAATATTTGATTTCTCTTAACAGTTTTGAGAAGCTTTCCAGAAAATGTTTAATCAATTTTTGTTCTTTATGAGAAAATTCCAATAATGGAAATAGCAGGTTTCCATAGCTACACATCATGTTGTCTACCTCTAGCAACTGCAAAGTCCTTAAACAAGAAGGGATATGAGTGGTTTTTATTAATATTCACATAACAATACTTTCCACTTAGAATAAACACATTAAAATTTAATCAACTAGTTGGCAAATGAACGTACCTAATGTTAATTCACTGATAATGGTGTTCATATTTGGATCTCCACTCCAATATGTCTTTTCTTGCTTGGAGCCAAAAAATATCCACATTCAAATATTGTGTTGAAGGTTCATTCTCACAGCCCAAGACTCATAGAATATTAGTTAACACAATCATAATTAAAGCACTTTTATAAGCTTCTTATATGTGTTATGAATTATAATTAACACACAACATACATTTAAGTAAGTCAAATAGTAAATAACTTTAGACATTCAAGCTACCTTAAATTGAAGTGAAACTTTTGTGTGTCTCTAAAACACTAGACTGTTGGTTACTGCTGTGTACTTAAGTAATACTGCTACTAACAAATGTGAAATACTATGGTTCTTACTTGGAGACAGATATGTTGCCTGGTCTTAAGGAAATGTGATAATGTCTGGAACATTATTAATTTATTTATTATTATGCTTTCACACTGGGGTAGGCAGAGGGTGGCAGTAGAGTTTAATTGGAAGAGGGACTTGAATGAATCTAAGCACTGCACAGTGCACAAGGCAACTGTCCACTGAAAGATGCAGGGTGTGAATGGGATCATGCTTGAGATATTGTGACCTTGAGCAATAGTTGCTTTACTTCGATAAATCAGGCATTTAAAATACATTATGTGCTTTCTATCTCCAAGGAACCCTAAAGGTACATCCTTTGACTTTCATAATCAGAGATATCATTGAGAGTAAATGATTTTCTTTTTTTTTCTTTTTTTAATTAGATAGTTTCTTAATTTACATTTCAAATGCCATCCCAAAAGTTCCATCTACCCTCCCCCCACCCTGCTCCCCTACCCACCTACTCCCACTTCTTGGCATTCGCCTGTATTGGAGCATATAAAGTTTGCAATACCAAGGCGCCTCTCTTCCCAATGATGGCCTAATAGGCCATCTTCTACTACATATGCAGCTAGAGACACGAGCTCTGGGGCTTCTTGTTAGTTTATATTGTTGTTCTTCTTATAGGGTTGCAGACCCCTTCAGCTCCTGGGGTACTTTCTCTAGCTTCTCCATTGGGGCCCCTGTGTTCCATCATATAGATGACTGTGAGCATCCACTTCTGTATTTGCCAGGCACTGGCATAGACTCATACCAGACAGTTATATCAGGGTTCCTTCAGCAAACTCTTGCTGTCATATGCAATAGTGTCTGGGTTGGGTGACTGATTATGGGATGGATCCCCGGGTTGGGTAGTCTCTGGATAGTCCATCCTTTCATCTTAGCTCCAAACTTTGTCTCTGTAACTCCTTTCATGGGTATTTTGTTCCCTATTCTAGGGAGGAATGAAGTATCCACACGCCGGTCTTCCTTTTTCTTGATTTTCTTGTGTTTTGCAAATTGTATCTTGGGTATTCTAAGATTCTGTGCTAATATCCACTTATCAGTGAGTGCATATCTAGTGACTTCTTTTGTGATTGGGTTACCTCACTAAGGATGATATCCTCCAGTTTAATAATTGTTTAGAGAGGAAAATGTAGAAAATGAAAAAAATAGAAGAAAAGAAAAAAATCATAACGCTAATTTCTTTCTACTAACAGAGCCAACTTGTTTTCAAATACTTCCAAGCTTTTTTTTTTCCCCCTAAGGTTCATTTGGTCAGCTTGAGTATACATTTAAAAAAAATATAAGCCTTACAATGTCTTGCTCATTGACTCGATGACTTGACATTACTCATGGGCCACCAGCGGGGCTTACTCAAATTAACCAGAATGGGGGCTCTTGAAGGGTGTTTAAGCACTGTAGCATATTTGGTTTTCTTTGAACATAACTTTTGAAATATGCCTCATTTGTTTATTTTGTTTTCTCATCTAGGTACAGTTTAACTGAAAATAGATCAAAAATATAAAAACATATGTGGATATTTCATCAGAAATGAATGTATAACATCTGCACTCAAACACTTTTATTGTCCCAATATACAGTAGCAATCCTATTGTCTTGGACGTCTGTACTCTCGGGGTAGTTACATTTACTCTAAACCAAACACACTGTAATTTCCACCTAAAACTACCTTCCCACCTTATTTTCCACCAAAATCCACAGATTTCATTAGTTTCTAAGAACTTTAGAAGAGCCTTCAAAACATCAGTCAATATTAACTCACAGTTCCATCATGTTTCTCAGACCATTACAATTGTAATCACTACTGCATAAACAGAGGTGTTTTTCCATGGACCCGTGCTGAGTTCTACTGCTGATTACATGTACCAGTGGGCTATCTATGCACTACATAAAATAAAAATTAAGAAAAACACCATCATGAAAAGAATCCATAGATCTTTAAATTATTTAAATATCTTCATTATTTGCTACTACAAGGTAAAAAGAAATTTAAATTAAAAATGTGTGATGAAACTTTCAATTAAAAACTAATTAGGGTAAAATACAGTTGTTAACAATCTCTGTTACTGGTCTCTGATAGTTTCCATTCATAGTGACTTGAACTTCATATGCCTCAATACATGGGAGTGCCAGGGGCCAAGAAGTGGGAGTGGGTGGGTAGGGGAGCAGGGTGTGGGGGAGGGTATAGGGAACTTTCGAGATAGCATTTGAAATGTAAATTTAAAAAATATCTAATAAAAAAAGTGAAAAAAAGAAATATACTATGAGATTAAAATAGACACATGAGTTTAGTAGTACTTTAAACATTTGAAAAGGCAGGCACACAAGCCTGTGGCTTGCCCTGACTCCCACACCAAACTGCAAAGGAGAATTAGGGCTTAAATCCAGGTTTAATAGATTCCAGTTCAGTGTGTCACCTGCTTAACTATAATGGCTCCCACCTTTGGAGGAAACAATCTAGTCTTCATGGTAACTAATGGATGTTATCATTAGTAATAGATGTAGTACCTCTTTGATCACATGATTCAGAACCTTGAGGTCTTCACTCATCTCTTCCCTGTGCTTGGGATATTCTCAATGTGCTCCACCTAGTTTCCCCTCCTTTCCTTCTGCTAACCTCCAGCCCTTTGTTTTCAGATCCCATGTCCAACATTTCCTCTTTGTGGATGCTTTACCTTGCATATTATTTCAGTTCGGCTGTTTGTCATTTTACAATCTCTCTCTCTCTCTCTCTCTCTCTCTCTCTCTCTCTCTCTCTTTTCTCAAAACTACATTACAATTTTGCTTTAAAATTTGCCTTTGCATATCTGTTTGTTTAAAGACTTTATTTACCTTAGAGGATAAAAGACTAGGTAGGTGAGGCTCAAGCTGATTTTTGTCCTCTTTTGCATCTGCAGGGAATAGTAAGCCTGTTGCATAATAGAAATATTGAATTCATAAAAGAATATGATGTTTGAAAAGCAAGAGGATATTTTAAAGAAAACTGTATATAAAAGAGAAAAATGCTATCACATTGTTATAATAGGCTGAGGTAAACTTTTTTTTTTTTTTTTTTTTTTTTTTTTGGTTTTTCGAGACAGGGTTTCTCTGTGTAGCCCTGGCTGTCCTGGAACTCACTCTGTAGACCAGTCTGGCCTCGAACTCGAACTCAGAAATCTGCCTGCCTCTTCCTCCCAAGTGCTTGGATTAAAGGCGTGTGCCACCACTGTCTGGCGAGGTAAACTTCTTAATGTTTTGAAACTAAAGTGGAATATCATGAATCTGCTCTGGTGAAATCTCCCTAAACCCAAGTCTAAATTCCTCCTGGTATTTTTTTTTTTTTTTACATTCCTTAACAGCCAGTGTTATAGCATGTCTCTTACAGGCATTAAACTTGCACACCTTCCTGAAAAATCACAATGACCAAGTGCTGAGTTCTGGGTGCTTCTGAGGTGGAGGGGCACTAAATGAAGCATTTAATAGAAATTAGAGAAGGCATTGTCCTTATCATTAAACTGCTCTTTGTGAATTTTGTGGATAAACTTTTTTTTTTTTATTATTAGATATTTTCTTTATTTACATTTCAAATGTTATCCCCTTTCCTAGTTTCCTCTCTGAAAATCCCCTATACCTTTCCCCTTCCCTCTGCTCTTCAGCCCACCCACTCCTACCTCCTGGCCCTGGCATTCCCCTATACTGGGGCATAGAATCTTCACAAGACCATGGGCCTCTCTTCCCATTGATGGCAGACTAGGCCATCCTCTGCTACATATGCAGCTAGAGATACCAGACCCACCATGTGTTTTCTATGATTGGTGGTTTAATCCCAAAGAGCTCTGGGGGTACTGGTTACTGTCATCTTTGAATGGAACATAGGGTCCCCAATGAAGGAGCTAGAGAAAGTACTCAAAGAGCTGAAGGGTTTGCAGCCTCATAGGAGGAAGAACAATATGAACTAACTTGTACACCCAGAGCTCTTTGGGTTAAACTGTTTTTATTAAACATCTGCTTCTCAGGGAACAAACAATGTCTTCTACAAAAGGGAAAAGGAAGTTGGGAAAGAATCTTAAAAGCAATGATGAGCTAGTTGCTTTGGGTAGTCCAACCTGTCACTATGATATAGTTTCTATGGTTACCATTTGATTTCTTCCTGCCTGAGTTCATTATGCTACAATAATTTACCACAAACTACCTGGACTGAGTAAATAGGGATAAAAATAATCTCATAGTTCCAAAGATTGCAAAGTCTGAGGCCTAAATGACATCAGGAGTGTGTTCTGGGAGACTCTCCATTATGGACTGTGGGTGGCCACCTTCTTGCTACATAAACCACACAGTGGAAAGTACATACACAGAGAGATAAGAATAACATTCTCATTCTTTTCCTGTGAAGACTTCACACTGACTGCTTAGTATTGTATCATGATTCTGAAATGCCTCCGCAGTCTCACACTGAAATCTTTTTGCTCAGCTGGTGGCACTATTTGGCGATGCCAAAGACACTTTTGGAGATAGAGCCAAGCTGGTCTAGGTAGGTGAGCATTCATGGGCTATACATGGTCCTACTTTTGACTTTTCTTTATGCTTTCTTGCTCACCATGATGAGAACAAACTCCATCATTTGTCCCCACAGCGGAGCATCTCCTGCCATGAATGAAGGAAATATTCAGAACCCAGTAACCCAAATAAAGGCTCTTTCTTTAAAATGTGTGGTAGAATCGTGGTCACAATGATACAAAAGTAATTAATATACCAAATACTATTACAATGAGAATCTAAGTTATATATATATATATATATATATATATATATATATATATATATATATATATATATATATGTGTGTGTGTGTGTGTGTGTGTGTGTGTGTGTGTGTGTGTGTGTGTGTGTGTGTGTGTGTTTAGAACACCATTTGTACAATTTTCTTTGAAAAAATAATTTATTTACATAGTTGACTTAGAGTAATTGCTGTCTGTTGGATCGGTTGAGGACTAAGTACTCAGTCTGTTGAGTGCCAGACACCAGATTATAGTTAGAGAGATAAAAAAAAAATCACCCCTTGCCTTCAATGAGCTCATAGATAGTGCCTGATGTTGAAAGATGTTCTTTGAGAAATGGATATGGATAAGTGTTAGTAGGTCACCCGAGACCATGGGACTCAGAGGGAGAATTCTGGTTTTCTGAAAGGAGTTCTTAAACTTATTCTGAATAATGAACAAAGATTGATGGCATCTACTTTCTTTAGCTCTCTAATCATGGCTTAGATTAATTATTTGACTAATGTTTGTGCCTGCCTTTAGACACTAAGCTTGATGTCATCAGGACAACATGTTTTCTTCCCTCCTTATTTCCAGCATTTACTATGGTGTATGGTACACAGGAGACTACCACATTTACTTTATGAGAAAATAAATTCATCTGATTCTTTACTTTGCCCAACTATTTGGCATCATCTACAAAGGCCTAATGCACATATTTTATGATGCTATATCTCCCTTCCAAAAATGTGTCTAATAGAAATGAGTAATCTTTTTTTTATATATTTAACTTTTCTTACTTTTGAGAACAGATCAAATGTCTCAACCGTGGAATTATTAAATTGTGGCTTAGTTATATAGCACTATATATAAGTGGACAAATTTTGTTCAATTTTGTTCTTAGATATAGTTCATAAAAAAATTCGACCAACAAACCTGGCACGAGAGGCAATATATCATTAAGTTCAGAGATGCTATTTGAAGAGGTAAAATTAACCAAGGTTCTTGGAGGTTAGGACAATGGTTACCTTAGAAGGGGATATCTGGAGCCAGGTGGCTGTGCAATGGTAGTGCTAAGATGCTGTTTGTTTCCGAGATACACAGGTGCATTCATTCTGAAAATGGATCTTTATGCAAACTTCTCTATGTACCATATTTCCGCAGAGAAGTTTATGAAACAAATAACAACTTGGAGTTCATTGTTCCTACCTATATACAGGTTGGTAAGTGCCATCAAGAGGAGAGAGGGATACTTTGATGAGATGCTTTTCTTGCATGCTGAGTAGAGCTGAGGTAAGCTCCTATCCTCTGGAACACTAGGAAAGACTGTACCTTCCTGTGAAGGGTTAGCAATCTTTTTATTCAAACAAGACTTCTCCTTTATTTTGAATTCTTTTTTCCCATTTTTTATTAGATATTTTTTCAAAGAACATATTAATCTTTATTTGTTCATTATTCAGCAACCTTCCTTTCTTTTAATTATTTTCTTTATATACATTTCAAATGCTATCCCCTTTCCTAGTTTCCTCTCTGAAAATACCCATACTCACCTCTGCTCCCCAACCCACCCAACTCCGGCTCCCTGGCCCTGGAATTACTTATGTATACTATCATATCATCTGCAAATAGTGATATTTTGACTTCTTCCTTTCCAATTTGTATCCCCTTGATCTCCTTTTGTTGTCTAATTGCTCTGGCTAGGACTTCAAGTACTATATTTAATAGGTAGGGAGAAAATGGGCAGCCTTGTCTAGCCCCTGATTTTAGTGGAATTGCTTCAAGTTTCTGTCCATTTAGTTTGATGTTGGCTACTGGTTTGCTGTATATTGCTTTTATTATGTTTAGGTATGGGCCTTGAATTCCTCATCTTTCCAAGACTTTTATCATGAATGGGTGTTGTATTTAGTCAAATGCTTTCTCAGCATCTAATGAGATGATCATGTGGTTTGTCTTTGAGTTTGTTTATGTAGTGGATTACATTGATGGATTTCCATATATTGAACCATCCCTGCATCCCTGGGATGAAGCCTAATTGATCATGATGGATGATCATTTTGTGATGTGTTCATGGATTCAGTTTGCAAGAATTTTATTGAGTATTTTTGCATCGATATTCATAAGGGAAATTGGTCTGAAGTTCTCTTTCTTTGTTGGGTCATTGTGTGGTTTAGGTATCAGAATAATCTTGCTTGGGTGTTTGTGTATCCAGGGCTTGCTGGTGGGTAAACTGGTTCTGATGTTGCCAAGTCAAATTGGTTTTTGTTGCTTTTGTTCTTGTGCTTGCCTCTTACCATCTGGTTATCTCTGGTGTCAGCTTTTCCTGCTGTCTCTGACTGGATTCTGTCCTCGTGTGCACTTGTGAGCCTGTGATCTTATGTGTGTCAGCACTCCTGTGAGACTAGCTCTCTCTGGGCAGGATTTGGGTCTGGAGAGCTGTGCCACTTGAGTTAACATGGGAGAGCTAGTGGAGACTGGAAGGATTCTGTTCCCAGTTGTTCCACAGTTCCTGTGCCCTGTCCTGGTGGGTCCCTCTTTGGCCAGTTATTAGAGCAAAAGTGTTGGTCTCACCTGTAAACTTAGGAGTGACAGCACTCCTGAGAAAGCAGCTCTCTCATGGAGGGGTTTGGGTATGGAGAACTGTGCCACAGGTTAACTCTGGTGCACAGATGGAGAGCAGAAGCATGATTTTTCTATATTAGGAATGTATGCTTAAAATTATGTTACTTAATTACTTTGAAAACATTACATAATAATTACAGGTTTCCATCAGATTATGGCAACTCCTCAAATATGAATTTCTAAAATATTAATATTAAATATTAAGTACCTTTAATTAACACCAAGGGCAAAACAATATTTTTCAATTCACATACACAGATAAATAATAGTACAACTGATATCTGTAAGTGAACAGGTTAGCATCCAAAACCTGAGGTCACCAGTAGTTCTCAATTCAGAACTGAGGTATGTAAGAGGTTAGAGGATGAAGATAGATGCTAACGGAATTCCACATAGATTAAAACACTTTGGAGCAAATTTTCCTTGTTCAGAGAGGAGACACTGACAGTAAGTCTGAGCCTTAGTATAGCTGAGTATCTGATACTCGGGTATGTATAATATGAAGGACCTGGGGGTTTGAAGAACTAGACATGATCAACCTGTAAAGGCACTACTTTGGGGTACCTGAAGGCAATTTAGAACTTTTCTCTGAAGTGTGATTGATGAAGAAAAATAAGGAACTATATGAGGTTCAAGAATCAAGTGCTTTACTTAAAAGACATTGGCTGTGAATCTGAAAATGTGCTATCCCCAAAGGTGCGTTAAAGACACTGAGACTCATTCTACCAACAGATCCCTTCCCCCCAGTTCTCCCATGGAGAAGCACCTGTTATTTATGGTTCAGGAAAATCCAAAACATTTCAAAATGAACAGAAACTGTCAGGTATCGCCCACACAGAGCCAATTCAAGAAGGAAATTAGTTGGAAATCAAAAGTTTGACACATGGCAAAAAACATTTCTCACCTCCTACATAACCAGGAAAACAACAAAAATAAAACCATAGGATTATTGAAGTACATTTCAATATTTATTAAGTATCATAACCCAAATACAGTTGATAGATGAATGAGCAGTTTGAGGTAAAAATTAAGAGACAAGCAGAATGCGAATTCGCAATAACAATACCAAAACAACAACAACACACATGTACACACACACACACACACACACACACACACACACAGAGAGAGAGAGAGAGAGAGAGAGAGAGAGAGCTATATAATTTAAGCAGCCATGACATTTATAGATCACTGTGTTAATGGCACAACTGGTTATTGCAAATACTGATCGATCTTAGGAAAGGGAGGAGGCTGGAGGAGCAGTTCAGGTGCTGAGACTGCTTCCGAAGGTCCTGAGTTTGTTTTATAGCACTCACACTGAGTGGCTCTCAACCACCTGTAAATCCAGATACAAGAGTATCTGAGGCTGTCTCCTGGGCTCCCCAGACTCTGTACTCATATGCAAATTCCTCCATCATGGTTAAAAATATAATATAATATAATATAATATAAAATAAAATCTTAAACAGAAGGACCATCTAGAAACAATATGGAAGAAGGGAGGATGCCTATAGATAGGGCTATCTTTCTTCCCTCTCCTCATTTGTTTTCTCCTTTTCCTTCCTTTCCTTGCAGTGTTGACATCCATCTATGTTAGTTCTTTTTTTTCCATTCAAACTGGCTTAGTTTTTCTTTTTTTTCCCATTTTTATTAGATATTTTCTTCATTTACATTTCAGATGTTATCTCAAAAGTCCCCTATACCCTCCCCCATCCTCCGCCCTGCTCCCCTACCCACCCACTCCTACATCTTGGCCCTGGCATTCCCCTGTACTGGGGCATATAAAGTCTGCATGACCAAGGCGCCTCTCTTCCCAATGATGGCCAACTAGGCCATCTTCTTCTATATATGCAGCTAGAGACATGAGCTCTGGGGGTACTAGTTAGTTCCTGTTATTCTTTCACGTATAGGATTGAAGACCCCTTCAGCTCCTTGGGTACTTTCTCTAGCTCCTTCCTTGTGAGTCCTGAGTTCTATCTAAGAGCTGATTGTGAGCGTCCACTTCCATGTTTGCCAGGCATTAGTATAGCCTCCCACAGCTATATCAAGGCATTTCAGCACTATCTTGCTGGCATATGCAATCGTGTCTATGTTTGGTGGCTGATTATGGGATGGATCCCTGGCTGCTGCAGTCACTGGTTGGTCCATCCTTTGGTTCAGCTCCACACATGATCTCTGTAACTCCTTCAATGTGTGCTTTTTTCTGAATTCTAGGAAGGGGCAAAGTGACCACATTTTGATTTTCATTCTTTTTGAGTTTCGTGTGTTTAGTAAATTGTATCTTGGGTATTCTAGGTTTCTGGGCTAATATCCACTTATCAGTGAGTACCTGTTATGAGTTCTTTTGTGATAGTCTTTGTCACAGAGTATGTGTTAGAATGCTAAACTTGTTTCTCAGACACATGTGGCCAATTAGCTCATCTGCCAATGATATAGAAGATTGTGGTCAGTGCTATCAAATGGAAGGAGAGGCAATTGATGCATTAATATCATGAGTAACATGTGTGATCAGTAGCTCCTACAGCCATTTACGTTAGGACCTAGCTGGGGTACTGCTAGTACCAGCAGTTGGCGCTGTGAGGTCATAACTCTGCAGTTTCCAAGTTATCCGAGGAAGCTTGCCACCGAGGGAAATTACTTTTTTGATGTTCTGGGAGTCAACAATAAAGTGTATGAACACTTTGTGCTCAGCATTAAGTCTCTTCACTTTGGTAGCGCTAGATATAAATTCCCTTTGTTTGGAACTGCCTCCTAGCTGAGAAAATACCTTGGAATTTTGATGTGTGTTTTCTTAAAGTTCCAAGCCACTGATTTTATTATAAAATACATTGAACCATTAAACTCAGCCTTGAGTAATGCTGAATGAGCTGATTTTCATCCATTCTTCTTTTCCATGTCCTTAGAAAATTCTCCACTTACCGCTGTCTTTCTTCCTCCCCCTACCTCATCATTTCCCCACCGCTTTCATGACAGCTGCAGCTACTCCTCTATCAGCCAAAGCAAATCACTTCTGTTGATTCTGGAACTTGCATTACAGAGAAATGATTTTTTTATTTTTTAGGAAACCCTGAGTTCAGGTATATCCCTGTCAGGCTGAAGATTCTCTCTCTCTCTCTCTCTCTCTCTCTCTCTCTCTCTCTCTCTCTCTCTCTCTCTCTCTCTCTCTCTCTCTCTCTCTCTCTTTTTGTGGTTCTTTCCGGAGACTCTAATCGTATCACCCAAGCTAGCTTGGAAATCATTATGCAGCTCAGACTAGTATAGGTGAGCATCCTCTTGTCTTCAGTACAAATGCTAGGATTATAGGTATGAGTGGACATGTCATTGGGTTATCTTTCCATGAAGGATGTTTTTGACCTTTAAGAACTAGCAAACCAGCTAAAAACTTTATCATTCATTGGAAGTTTTGAAAAGGCTTTAAACTAAGGCTTGGATTGCATTACTGGTGTCAATAGTTTGTCTGGCTAAGACCTAAAAGAAATGTTTGGTGATAAAATAATTTTTCTAGATAGAAACTAGAAAATAAAAGGATAGTTTACATTTTTACAGGGCAACAAGAAAGATAGGACATCAGTAAGGGCAGTGACAGCTTGCTTGTCACACTTGGAAGAGAACTGAAAGGTTATATAGACATGAAAGTTTAATAACTTTAAATGGGGCCATATCTGCTAGACAGTCGGGACAGATTTATTTTTGTTTTAGAACTTTGCACTTAATGAAAGGAAAATTCTTCCCCAAACTGTGCAGCTGGTTCCTCCGCTTCAGGGGCAATATCAAAGCACAATTAAGATGTGGGCTCTGGAAACAGACTGTCTCCAAATCCTAAATTTCTCTATCAGCACATCTTTGACCTAGGGCACTGGCTCTACAGATATGTTCTGGGCACTGTGTTCTATTAAAATTATGTTCTGAAACCTAATACTAATTGTGGTGTTAGGAGGTGAGGGCTTTGGGATGTGGTAGCTTGCCAGAGAAGAGCATTCACTCACAAATGGGAAAACAAAAAGCCTAGGTCTCCTACCTACCATGGAAAGGAATGGCAAAAAGGCATCATTCATGAGTGAGGAAATAGAACTTCACATGTCCCAGGACCTGTGAGTCTCTTCATCATGGACTTGCTGGCTTCCTAGTAAACCATGAACCGTCTACTGTTAGGAAACCACCAGCCTGTGGTATTTTTTTTTTTTTCATAGTAGTTCAAATATAAATTATTGAGGTTATGCTATGTCTCAGTTTCTACTTCTGTGAAATAGATATAATACTAATTTTGTAGGGATTTGATGACATTTACATGGGTAATCATGTGTGAATCAGTGAAAGTGGCCCATCAGGCATGTCACATAGGAAGGTTCTAGTACTTTCCTAGATGCACCTAGTGAAGATTTTATCTGAGGAGTGAGAATTCTCCATCACAGAGTCAAAGGTTACTGTTTTCTTGACACTATTGTAAACATTTTCTAATGTTGTTGTTCTCCTATGACATATACTGAAGCAAATGTTTAAAGTGGAGATCTACTCTAGAATTGGGAATTAAATTTAATATGTCATTTTAAGAAACAAATGAGACTAGATTAGAACACATTTGCATATATTTAAAAGCTAGAACAGTAAATATTGCTTTGTGAAACTTTTGTTTCAATCATTGAAATATTCATCTCTGGGGCACAGTGGCTCATTTGTTTCTTTCTGTGGGTTATAGTTAATATGTTTGAGAGCAACCACAGTCGAATAATGACCTATAAAGAAATGAAGCTATTGGTCTTGCCCAGATTCTACCCAGAACATTAAGATGCTGCTGTGGGAAGCTGCCTCATCAAGCTATGTCAAATTCATGTGGGAAATAAACAGAGGAGAAGGAAATATGCAATTAATGAAGTTTTTCATTTAAGTAACATTTGTTGAGGAATGACAGAATTAGGTATACATTGTGGTTACTGAGAAGTTTTGAAGAGAGAAAAAAATCTTTTTTATCCCCTTCATATGTACACATTTTGGAGAGGGATGATTTCTGTATTTTTTAAAAAAGAAAGTATCTATATGCTTAGCAAAACTCACATTTATATTTAATGGTTGATACATGAATTAATGTAGTTACAAAGAGGTAGACTCATTAGTGTAATTCTTCAGTAATTGCTTATATTGAGATGCAAAGGGTTGAAGCCTTAGAGGGAATTGAATGTTACATATCCATGATTACCTTCTGCTGAATTAGCTATTTCTGACTTTTATTTACATGGCCGTTCCCTTGAGATGAGATGTGTAGTGAGGCATAAAGACAGATACTGCATCAGGCCTTTGGAGCTGCTTATGCTGAAATATAAAACTAAACCTAAGGTTTTGTAGTTTTGCAGTATTAGCATTCTCGGTTGGATAATTCTTTGTTGTGAACCTGGCCTGTGTACTGGGCAGTTCTGAGCATCATTTACGTCTTTTTCTCAGAGATGCTGACAGTCTGTGCTTCTAGTTGAGGAGCAAAGCCCCTGCATACGTGCATGCTTCTCCTGCATATGTGCATGCTTCTCCTGCATACGTGCATGCTTCTCCTGCATACGTGCATGCTTCCTGTGCAGTTAAGCTTTGCCCCTGTTTGTTTGCATGAGGTTTCTTGTGTCTTGGTTTCTGTAACGGTGACAAAACCACTGACAATACAAATTAGCTTCTATTTTTTTTTTTTTTTTAGAAAAAAATTCCCATTTGTATTCTAAAGAGAGAGAAAGAAGTGAGATTGGATAGATGGGGAAGATCTGAGAGGAGACAAGGGAGGGGAAACCATGATCACAATATATTGTAAAAATATCTATTTTTAACAACAACAACAACAACCACAACCACAACAAGTACATTGATGTAAACCTGTAGTCATTGTACAATGTCCCCTAGCCCAAGGTTGAGAAACAATATTATTTCTGATTTTGGTTAGCCATAAAGAACTTTATTTAGCCTTCTCCCTCTCAACATTCAAATGCAAATCCTTACATAAATATTATTGAAAGGAAGTCTAAGGAAAATGAGTGGATTTTTTTCACGTAAGTGCAACAGTTGGGAAATATGAAGCACTGAGTGTTTAGGATAAAAAAATGGCATGATGTGTTGTCCAGAAAGTATTGTCTTCCAGAAACTATGAAGCAGGGTTCAATATAAGATAAGCAGAAGATAGTTTTGTAGAAGTCGTGACTTCTTCAATGATGGTAGGCACCTATCAAATCCTTCTACATACCAATCGTCATGTTTGGGTACTAAGCATGCAGTGACATCTTTGCTAAAAGGCTGGGTCAAGAAAGAAACTGAAACCCAGGAAAGTCAACTGTTTGTCCTGTGACCTGGGACCCCTCACCAAACCTCATACTGAACAAAGCGCATATTTACTGTGAGATCAGAGAATGCTGTCACCCAGTAAAGAAGGAAGCTGTAGTAAAGAGCAGGATGATGGGATGAGGAAGCCTTCTCTCAGGAGCTCATTACAAGACCATTGTCCCACACAGCATTTAACTTTATGTTGTAACATATAGCCCAATTAGCATTTTAAAAACTAGAGGTCATAAGAGCTAGTTTGTTGTTCAGACAACATGGTACTGATATGGATATTCGGCACAATTTAGGTAATATGTAGATGACACTAGACATGGGAATGGGATAAAAGTCAGGAAAAATGTCTAACAGAGATATCTTGGAGTCCCCAAAGTAAACAATGCTTAAATCTGTGACACAACTTTGTCAGTGTGCACATGTGTGTGATTCTGCATTAATAAAGCCTTGAGGTCAGTCAGATACCTGAAGCTTTGCCTGAGACGTCCCCCTTGCCATGCTGTCTGTCTGTCTGTCTGTCTGTCTGTCTGCCTATGTACCTCTCTCATTATGAGGTTTGTGTGCTGCCCAACTGGTGTGCAGCTCATGTGTATCCCTGTGTGCCTGGTTGCCTAGCAGCCTTCCTCCCAAGTGAATAAAGCATGCTCGCCAGTCCATGACTTCTCAAATTCCCTTCAAGTTCTTAGCCTTCTGTGACCCACCTCTGTTCCCCACATCTGAACATGGACCTCATAACCATATTGGAAAGGAATTTTACTTGCTCAGGCTAACTGAGATAGAGGAATCTTTGTTCTTTCATTGAAAAGCTATATAAGAAAAGTTTTCCAGATGAGTTATCATCTGCATCAATAAAATTTGATTTTTCCACTGGAAATGAAAGATGTACTTGACTATTAAACAAGTGCTTTAAACAGAGTAGCATGTTTGTAAAAGACAGGAGCAGCAGCTTGCAAGATTTGATTTGCTGAATCTGTGAAAAGATTGATATAACCTTGTTATTTACGGGCTCACCATGGAAGTTGCTGAATATCCTTTCCTGATGAGGAAAAAAAGAAAAAGAACAAAGATCATTTTTTCATATATCCTGGTTTTGTTTTTGTTTTCATTGTTTTGTCTTTTTTCCCTTTTTAAATTATTAGATATTTTCTTTATCTACATTACAAATGTTATTTCCCTTTCCTGGTTTCCCCTTTGAAAACCTCCTATCCCATCCCCCTCCCCCTGCTCACCAACCTACCCACTTCTGCTTCCCTATACTGGCATTCCCCTTCACTGGGACATCGAGCCTTCTCAGCACCAAGGGTCTCTTCGCTCAATGATGTCCAACGAGGTTGCCCTCTGCTACAGATGATGCTGGAGTCATGGGTCCCTCCATGTGTACCCTTTGGTTGGTGGTTTAGTCCCTGAGCGCTCTGGGAATGCTGGTAGGTTTATATTGTTGTTTCTCTTATGGGCTTGTAAGCTTCTTCAGGTCCTTCAGTCCTTTCTAGCTCCTCCATGGGGACCTTGTGCTCAGTCCAATGATTGGCTGAGAGTACCCACCTCTGTTTTTGTCAGGCACTGGCAGAGCCTCTCAGGAGACAACTATATCAGGCTCCTGTCAGCAAGCACTTGTTGGCATCCACAATAGTGTCTGGTTTTGGTGACTGTACATGAAATAGATTCCCAGGTGGGTCAGTCTCTGGATTGCCTTCTGGATGGTCTCTGCTCCACACTTTGTCTCTGTATGTCCTCCCATGTTTATTGTTATTATTTAAATCAGTTTTCTAAAGTTCTAAATACTTGGAATAATAAGAACTTCATGCCCATGTGGACTGGGGACACAGTTTAACTAGTGACCACGTGAAGACTCACAACTGCCCAGGGAATCCAATGCCCTCAACTTGGGGTGGTTATTAATAGCAATAAATAAGAAGACAGTGTAGAAAGAGAGATAGCGTGGCGGCACAGGTTAGGCGTTGCTGGATTGCTGTGATCAAATACATTGTATAGTTGTATAATCATAATTGTATGATTACATAAAATCTTCAAAATATATTGTTGAAAATAAAAATAAATTCTCATACTTTTTTCATGGCAGGGGTAGAAGTGATTTCTTTCAAGCGCTAGGTGAATTTATTTTGAACATTTTCTTCTGCTGCCCTTTCCTTTCCCCGCATCCTGTGATCTCCCCAAACATTTCAACACCTCCAAGGGTTCTATAATATGTGTGATATACAGAATCTGAATTTTTTACGTGTGTGCAAAGAAGGAACTATTCTCTATTACAGAATTTGAGACTTAAAAACAAAACAAAACAAAACAAATGGGACAAAGAGGGCATAAATACCACAGAAGGAAAGGAAACCCACAGACTCAACTATAAGCCGACAGAAGTATTTGTCAGCCTGCATCCCATCTGATGTTAAAGCTCCAGTTCTCCCTTCCACATTAATATGTGAACTGATACTGCTGTTGTTCTGGTCTTGTTTTGTAGCCATTCCTAAGAGAGAATGTTTTACCACAGACTTCCTGGGATTTGGCTGTTAATATTTCTCTGTCAGTTGAGGAGAGGGCATGGGAGAGATTGAAGGGGAGAAAGGGAACAGGGAAGATGATGTAATACCTCTTCAATTAAGGACATATTTCAAAAAGCCTAGTTCTCAGAAAGTATTGCCTCTATTTCGTCCTTGTTATAAAACTCTGACTTGTCCTTTAGAGAACATCCTGAGTTCCTATATCACCATTGAATTCCCAGCTATCTCCTTTCTTTTACATGCATTCATTCATTGCTTTCCATCATCTAGAACCAAGGTTTTCAATTCCTCCTCCCCTAAAAGCCTAAATAGAAGCTGAATTATCAAATGTACCACATAAAGCTTCTTCTTGTGACAAGTCATCTAAATTACATTCCGGATTTATTTCATCTTTCACTGGACAACAACACATAAGTGAACCATGAGTGAGCAGAATGTCTGAAACTTTTTTCTTGGGCACTGTGACAGATAAATGTGCATGATAGTTCACATGCTGTTTTAGAGACTTATCCAAGGGAAGTTTAAAGAAAAGCATTTAGGTGTCAAGATTAGTTAGAAATTTTTAAAAAATGTGTTAAAATGACTTTAAGAAGTTTTGCTTTTGTCTTTTATTCAAAAGTAAGGTTTATTTTATGGTATGACATCCTTTTGAGCAAGATGTCCATTAAGTACCATATTGCAAGAGAAAAATCACTGTTTTATTCCTAGATCATGGATGCCATTAATTTTGCCATTAATTTTGCCATTAATTTTGCCATTAATTTTTTGTACATTGATGACAGACTGTTCCTTGTTGGATATAAATTAAATTTAATTTATAAGAGTAAAGAATCACACCAACCATATGTACATTTCCCCATTCATGCGTCTCAAGAGACCACATCTTGGACAGGTATTTATTCCTTTAAAGAACACGCCACAACGTGGAAGAGACCTTGATGCCTGGTAGGGCACGGCAGCTGCCCAGTATGCACACTGGATCACACACTGAGTAGTAGAGGCTGATTGCTACTTTCTGGTTGGCTTGAGCATCATGAGTACTGTGTGAGACATCTTTGGGTCCTTGAAGGATAATGTAGAGTATTCGTTAAGAAGCTGATGTTTGTGGCAGGGTGTAGAAGCAATGCTATTGTAGTTTCAATTTTCTGTATTGTCTGGTGGAGCTTTGAGATTTATTTTTGGTGGTACCAACAAAGTTCCAAGGTTATTAAAGGCAAGCTGCCTTTTTTTCTGGAACTAAATTTCAAGGTAGAATACCAGCTATACAGTTTTTTCTTTAAACACCATTGTTGAGAAAGACGCTTTTCAAATGACTCAGCTAATTTTCATCAAATTTGCCTAAGTCATGTCAGTTGTCAGCATGCCTCAATCCCGAATAATAGAAATGCACGCTGGGTCAAGTTTATGAGACTGGACAGGCTAGGGGTTACACTGAGAACCTTAGTTGCCTGTGGATGGAAGAATTTTCCGTATTTCTGCTACTGGGAGATTGGTGCAGTGTACTGCTGCTTCTCCCAACTACACTGAGCATCTAAAAAGGGTCCTGCCTTTGTTTACTTCGGGAAACTTTTTGTTACTCGAAGGGACTAAAATTCATTTTTAAAAAAAAAAAAAACTAAACTTTCCATGCCAAGTCTTCTGATTATCTCAACACTTTTGGCAAAATCTTTCAAAGTATTTTCCCTATCATTCCATGTTGTGAAACTCATCAATTCTTTGGCCTACAATACCATTGTCCACCAGCTGTGATCCAGCTCATTATCCTCGGGCTTTCTCCTTTACTCATTCCGAAGATTATCAGTCATTTGGATCCCCCATTGGGGTTTTGTTCACCGAAGTATTTCTTCAGACTGATGCTCCTCAAAGTGAAGAGGTAGAGAAAACCTGGAGATTTCGGATTGTTGGTCTGTATACTCTGATTAATGCTTAGAGTGCACTCTGAGGGACTTTTCTGATGCTGCTGGTTCCAGTGCCCCACTTTGAACAGCAAAACTTTTTACCCAGAATGCTCACAGCTCATGTCTCTGATCATTTCCTCCTTTCTTTTGGTTTCTTTTAAAAGGCCATACACAAAACCGTTTTGGTATTTACTGACTGAAATGAGGAGACAGCTGCCAAGTCAGAAGGACACGTCTTCCTGTGAACTAGACATTCTCTGCTCCTTTCCCTTCAGTATGTCATCTTCCTTAATTTATAACTGAGGCTTAGTGAAGCTTGTCCTCTGAATGGCATCTTTCTGGATGTAGGCATGTCTATGCTACTATCAGAATGTGCCATTGGATGTGTAGACAGTCATGCAGAGTCAAGAATATAAGTACATTCCAGTAGGTGGACACTTCCTATCAATAGGATCTGAGAAACTATGGCTTGTACATTGTTCTCTTTCCTTTCAGAGATCTCTGAAAAAGGAAGAAAATGCTTAAGTTGATAGTTAAATTGAAACTATTCCTTGGATATTCTGCCATGATAATGGACTGAACCTCTGAAATGGTAAGCCAGCCCCAATTAAATGTTGTCTTTTAGAAAAGTTGCTGTGGTCACGGTGTCTCTTCACAGCAATGGAAAACCCTAAATAAGAGAGTGTCTTAGTTAGTTTTCTATTGCTCTTATGAAAGACCATGCCCATAAGCAGCATGAACAAAGCTTTATTTTTGTTTACACTTCCAGATTGCAGAGCATCATTGAATGAAATCAGGGCAGTGACCTGGAGCCAATAACAGATATGGAAGCCATCACGGGATGATGCTTATTTGATTGCTCTGCATGGTTTATTCAGCCTGATTTTTTTTTCATTAATTTATTTATTCACTTTACCATCCAGTCACAGTCTCCCCTTCCTCTCTTCTCAGTCCAACCCTCACAAATCCCTTCTTTCATAACTCTCCCCTTCCCTGAGAAGAAGGGAAGGCCTCCTTGGGTATCACTCTGCTCTGGAACAAGTGGCAGCAGGATTAAGCACCTCTTCTCCCACTGAGGCCCATGCAGGCAGTCTAGCTAGGGTAAGGGGATCCAAGGTAGGCAACAGAGTCAGAGACAACAATTGCTCCAATTGTTAGGGGACCCACATGAACCCCACGCTACACATCTCTTCCAAATGTACAGTGGTGTAGGTTCAGCTTCTGCAGGCTGTTTGATTGGTCGTTCGGTGTCTGTGTGGCCCCATGGGTCCAGATTAACTGACTCTTTAGGTCTTCTTATTGTGACTTTGACCCCTCTGGCTCAGTTATGCTAGGTTCCTGCATAAAAGACACATTAATGGCATCAGCAGTTGACCCATGAGATGGGCCTCAAGTTAGGTAGTCATTGTTTGCTCATCCCTTCAGTCTCTTCCCCCCCCTCTCTCCCTGCTTTCTTATACCACCCAGGAACACAGGAACATCTCCCCAGGAATGATAATACCTACAGTCTGTGAGACCTTTCCACATCAATGATTATTCAAGAAAACTGCCCTGAAGATTTGCCTAAGGGCAATCTCATACAAACACTTTTCTCAATTAAGGTTTTTTTTTTTTTTCTTCCAAGACATGCCAAGGCTTATGTAAAGTTGACAGCAAGAACAAGAATAAGAACAGGAACAGGAACAACAACATACCATCATCATCATCATCATCATCATCATCAGGATAAGTGCTGAATGACTACACCTTTGCATTGAAAGTAGATGTTTCTGTTCAGTGCTAAGTTTCTTCTCATGGTCTAGAATTTACACAGGAATTTCAGCCATCGTTTTTAGACCTTTCATTTGAAACAATAGCAAGAAAATCTGTTCTTCCTATTCTTGTCACCCTTCCATTTCTCAGTACCCAGGTGTTCTTAAGAGTGGCATGGACTTCGGTTGTGTAGTCAATAGATGTTTCTTTCGTCTGATCTCACAAGTCTTTCACCTGGATTCCCTTCCTGGACATTCCTCTGAGTAGTGGCTGTTTCCAAACTGCCTTTAATGGATGAACTCATTAGAAAGCACGTAGGAAAGGATCAATTTAATTAAGAAATAATACTCAATTAATCTAAAAATGAGTGTTTTCTAGTAATAGGACATGAAAAATCTTTAAGTTGGTGTCCATAGTGAACTCTTGGTTTTTCTACTGCTGTCCTCTGAGGGGGTAGGGCCTGCTGAAATTACAGAGGCACTCAATCAAAATATAATGGTTTAAACAAAAAATAAAGGAAGGAAAAAAATCTGTAGGCAGCTTCTTAAACTCAGGTCAGCTTTAATTTCTGATTTCTGTTTGCCTTCTTCCCTGAGCCGTGGTTTACACATTCATTCTGTTAAAATCATCTAGGCCCATAACCCTCACAGCATCTTACAGGGGCTTCTTGGACTTTTTCCTTAATTTGGCACACAGAAAAATGAATCTAGCTTATCTGGCTGTGTGTGAAACGGGAGCTCATCAGATTCTCAAGTTGTATACATATTAGCAGGAAAAGCTAGAACTGAGATTTTTCATTCAGATTTCTATCATCCTTGTGGTAGAAATAAATATGGATTTTCCTAGAGTATAATTTTCTATTATTAGTTGCTTGACTTTCATTTAGAAGCTTCTAAAAACACCATCACCATCACTTTATCCTTGATCAAATCATCACCATAATATTTATCATTAGATGACCAAGACTTTCTCTTGGGGAAGATGAAGTCTAGATGGATTGATTCTGTCACTTCCTGAGGTCATATGTGAAGGAAACTCAGTCTAGTGTGGAGCATTCACTCCCTGTTTAAAGCACTATTTAATAAACTCTATACAGAGTTTTAAAGACAAATGTGATTTTCAAAAGAATTTCATTTTCTCTGTTATTAAAAACAACCCAGACCTCGTTTTGATAAACCTTCTGGCTAGATTCCACATTTCTCCAGCCTCTGAAAGTCTGATTAGAAGCTGGAATATACTTTGGGGAAATGAGTGTGTACCCTCAAATTCCATTTGGTGTTTTCTCTCATGTGGAGAATAGATGTGAGAGTTTTCAATGAACTCCTATAATGATATCGTTTCCTCATGGTAGGAGCCATGTCAGCCACCATTCCTGAGTTTTCCAATGGATAACTGGATAACTGATAACTGCGTGAAGAGATACTTACAGAGTTGTTTTTATATGTGTCGTTAACAGAGCACATAGTCAGGTTTTAATCTCTTCTCTATGTCATATTTTCTTACCACTACAATGTTCACAGTGCTATCTTGAAATAGCTTATTTCTTGTTTTTCTCAATAATTTATATTTTAATTTACTTTGGATCCTGATCACAGCCCCCTTCTCTTCCCAGTGCACCCTACTACTTCCTCTCCCCATTACATCCCCCCTTCCCCTCAGAGAAGGGAGAGCTCTCTTTGTGTATCACTCAACCCTGGAATATCTAGTCCCAGCAGGACTAGGCACATCCTCTCCCACTAAGGCCAACCATGCAGTCCGAGTAGGAGGAAGGGGATCCAGTGGTAGTGAATAAAGATCAAGACAACCCCTGCTCCACTTATTAGGGGTCAGACATGAAGACCAAGTTCACATTTGTGATATATATATATATATATATATATATATATATATATATATATATATATATATATATATATATATATATAAATAAAATGCTAGGTCCAGACCCTGAATGCTTCCTGGTTGGTGACCCTGTCTCTGTGAGCACTAATGGGCTCAAATTAGTTGACTCTGTAGGTCTTCTTGTGCTGTTCTTGGCCTTACTTGACTTGCTCAGTTCTATCTTTCACTCTTCTACAAGACTCCCCAAGCTGTGTCTGATGTGTGGCTGTGGGTCTCTGCATCTGCCTTGGTCTACTGCTGCTGCTGGATGAAGCCTCTTAGGAGACAATAATGCTAGGTTCCTGTTCGCAAGCATGGCAGAGTATCATTAATAGTATCATGGGTTGGCTCTCTCACATGACATGGGTCTCAGTTTGGGGCAGTCATTGGTTGGCTCTTCCCTCAATCTCTGTTCCATCTTTATTCCTGTTCATCTTTAGACAAGACAAATTTTGGGTTGAAGGTTTTGTGGGTGGATTGATGTCGTCATCCCCTCTTTGGGAGTCTTGCCTGGCTACTTGAGGTAGCCACTTCAGTTTCTGTGTGGTGGTTTGAATATGCTTGGCCCAGAGAGTAGTACTAGTAGGAGCTTTGATTTTAGTATTAAAAATATTACAGTTCTTTGTTTTTATAGTATTCTATTGTATAGATATACTGTATTTTCTTCATCCATTCTTCAGTTGAGGGACATCTAGGTTGTTTCCAGTTTCTGGCTATTATGAATAAAGCCACTATGAACATAGTTAAGCGAGTATTTTTATGGGGTAGTGGAACATATTTTGGTGCCCAGGAATGGTACATTTGTGTCTTGACGTAGAACTATTCCCAGTTTTCTGAGAAACTGACAAATTGATTTCCAAAGTGGTTGTTCATGTTTGCACTCCCAGCAGCAATGGAGGAGTGTCCCCTTGCTCCACATCCTCCCCAGCATATGCTTGTCACTTGAGTTTTTGATCTTTCCCATTCTGATTTTATAAGATGAAATCTCAGGGTCAATTTGATTTGCATGTCCCTAATAACTAAGGATTTTGAACATTTCAGTGCTTCTCAGGCATTCAAGATTCCTGTTAGGAATTTTCCGTTTAGCTCTGTATCCCATTTTTAATTGGATTATTTGGTTTGTTGGTCTAATTTCCTGAGTTATTTATATATTTTGGATATTAGCCCTCTGTGCAATGTAGAGTTATTGAAGATCTTTTCCCAATCTGGAGGTTGCCATTTTGTTCTACATATAGTATCCTTTGCCTGAGGTCCCATTTGTCAGTTGTTGATCTTTGAGCCTGAGCCATGGGTATTCTGTTCAGGAAGTTGTCTCCTGTACTAATGTGGTCAAAGCTATCCCCCATGTTGTCTTCTATCAGACTTATTGTATCTGGTTTTATGTTGAGGTTTCTGATTCACCTGGACTTATTTTGTGCAGGGTGATAAATATTGATCTATTTGCATTTTTCTACATGCAGACATCTAGCTAGATCAGAACATTCTGTTGAAGATGCTTTTCTCCATTGTATACTTTTGCTTTCTTTGTCAAAAATCAAGTGTCCTTAGGTATATTGGTTTATTTCAGGATCTTTGATATGATTCACTGATCAACCTGTCTTTCTATACCAATACCATGCTGTTTTTTATTTATTACTATTGTTTATTATTTATTACTATTATTTATTACTATTAGTCAGAGGTACACCAAGGTATTTTATATTATTTGTGGCTATTGTAAAAGGTGTTGTTTGCCTAATTTCTTTATTAGTCTGCATATCATTTGTATAAAGGAGGTACATTTTTTGGAGTTAATTTTGTATCCAGCAATTTTGCTGAAGGTGTTTATCAGCTGTAGGTGGTAGAAATTTTAGAATCACTGGTAGAATTTTTAGAATCACTGATGTAAATTATTATATTATCTTCGAATAGCTATACTTTGACTTTTTCCTTTTCACTTTGCATCACCTTGTTCTCTTTTAGTTATGTTATGCATTTACTTGAACTTCAAGATCTATGTTGAAGAGATAGAGAAGAGTGGGCAGCCTTGGCTTTTCCTCAATTTTAATGAGATTGCTTTAACTTTCTCTCCATTTAATATAACATTAGCTATTGGTTTGCTGAATTTTGCTTTTATCATGCTTAGGTATGCACCTTGTATAGCTCCAAGACTTTTAACATGAAAAGGTATTTGATATTGTCAAAGGCTTATTCAGTATTTTTTTTCTTTCAGTTGTTTTTAATATGGTGGATTACATTGATGGATTTTTTTAATATATTGAACCAAGCCAGTATCCCTGTGATGAGCCCTACTTGATCATGATGTTCTTAGATTCAGTTTGAGCATATTTTATTAACTATTTTTGCATCAATGTTCATAAGTGAAATTGGTCTGAATTTCTCTTATTCTGTTGAGTCTTTGTGTGGTTTAAATATCAGGGTATTTGTGGCCTCATAAACTAAGTTTTGTAATGTTCTCTCTGTTTCTGTTTTGTGGAATAGTTTACAGGGTATTGGTTATAGGACTGTTTAAATAGTTCTTTATCTAATTTTGGTAAGCTGTATTTACCTAAAAAAATCATCTATTTTATTTACATTTTTCAATTTTGTGGTGTATAGATTTTTGAAGTAAGACCTAATGATTCTTTGGATTTCCTGTGTCTGTTGTATGTCACCCTTTTCATTTTTGATTTTGTTAATTTGGATGTTGTCTCTGAGCCTTCCAGTTAGTTTGGTGAAGGGCTTTTCTATTATGTTGGTTTTCTCAAAGAACCATCTCCTGTTTTGTCGGATTCTTTGCATTGTTCTCTTTGTTTCTAATTGATTAATATCAGCCCTGAGTGAGCTGTTCCTGCTAGGTTATGCTATTGCTGTTGCAACCCCGAAAATATTAAATTGGCCTACTGATATACCTGTGAAGTGTTTGAGAGTGAATCGAGCTGCTATTGCTGACCTGTGATCTGAACTGCTGTTTTCCTGACAATGCATATGGGATTTGAATTAATCTCAAAGTATAAGTAGATTAGTATTAAAAGATGCCAATGAGTTCCTGTGTAAGTTCCTAAACAATAACATTGAACAGCTTCTAGAAAGGTCTCTTGGGGGTAGTTCTGATTTGATAGGTGGTGGGTTTTACTTTAGGAATTCCATGGCTGAATCATTTTAGTCAACCATCCTTTACCTCAGCAGTGGTTTTCATGGCTAACATGTGCTAATCAACCAACCTGAAGACCAAGCCTCAGTAATATTGAATTCTAAAATTGACTTACAGAGGAAATAGCTGGACTATTAGTCTGAAACCCAAGAAACATTCTTTTTTGAAACTCATTGCAAAGAAACTTGCATTGTTTTTAGTTTCTGAGAACTTTTAATCTTGAATTTGAAATATTTTTTCATGTGAAATATCAATCTAAAGCCTAGAAATATAAAGAACCTTGTACTACTTACACGAGACTTTTGGAATACCTGGAAGGGAGTGTGATTTATGAGTATTAATAAGGCCTGAGCCTCAAGAATATGAGATTGAATTCATTACAAATATTATTTGTTGGAAGTTCTCAGCTTGTTTTAAGGCTTTGTTGTGGAAAATGGAGGAGTTTAATCATGGAAGGAACTGAGAGGTTATGCCTCTATGTCTCAGTAGTTGAGCAACTGCAAAAGACTCTATCTCTTTCTTTTTATGAGAACAGCAACATTTCTGTTTTGAATGTCCCTCAAGGAAGATACAAGCAGTTCCACTGACAGACTACCAGATGTTTCTGCCAGCCTCACAGCTGTATCCTTCGTCTAGAAAACATCTTCTATAAAACCAAGGCTTTAAAAATGATTAGATAGGAATTATCTATTTGTATGTTAAAAAGCATCCTTTACTTCATAAAAGGTTCAGTGGGGAATTACTTTAAATAGCTAGTGCCTTTAATGAGCTTAAAATAAAATTTGATCTATAAACAACATCTCAGAAATAAAACAACTGCAGCAAGAGAAGTGTAATTATAACTTTAAAATGGCAATTATATGATTCTTTATATGGAATATTTATACGGAGATGAATGTTATTCTGTTTCCTTTAAACTTTTGTTTAAAGGAAATGGAATGGTTTAAATCCATGAATCAAAGAGTACATTCATATCACCTCATCATCTGATATCACCCCAATCGGTCATAGCTTGTATTATTTTCAGTATGTCTACAACGTGACTGGTGACTCTACATGTACCCATTCAATCTGTGAGAAAACAACTAAATGTCCATTTAACAGTACAGGCTTCAAAGATTCTCCAGGATGGCTACATCCCATTTAGGATAGAACTAGGACAGCATTTTTTCCTTTTACTTACTTTAAAAAAAATTAAAAAAAATTTTTTTTTTTCGAGACAGGGTTTCTCAGTATAGTCCTGGCTGTCCTGGCACTCACTTTGTAGACCAGGCTGGCCTCAAACTCAGAAATCCGCCTGCCTCTGCCTCCCAAGTGCTGGGATTAAAGGCGTGTGCCACCACGCCCTGCATACTTACTTTTTATTGACAAAATTGTGGCTATGTATAATGAAAAACGATGCACTTATACTTTTGGACACTATTACTGATTGGGATGATATCAGATGATGAGGTAATGTGAGTTCCTAAATATTTTAGATATTGACTTTTTTTTTTTTTTAATGTATGGCTTACATGTGTTTTTTTTTGCAACATTCTAGGTTGGTCCTTTGATAGTCATATCATTTTGAGGCAGAGCAGAAGCCATTTGGTTTTACATAATCTCATTGATTTATTTTTGCCTGTGCTTGTGGGATGATGCAATCCAGATTCATATTACTATAAGGAACTATCAAGGCAATTATCTTATAAGTAACACCAGTTTATTTTGGCACATGGTTCTTGAGGTTCTAGCTCAAGATCAAGTGACAATATTGCTCAGTGTCTTTGGTCAGCACAGCATGGGATATAATAAATCACTTATATTAAAAGCCCAGAAGAAGAAAATGAAAAGATGGTCTGTAGATGTATCCATAAGGAGTGTGGTCTACAACTCAGTATTTTGATTGGCTGTGGTCATCTGTAATTTTCTTTGTCTGAAGTTCACTTAGAGAGCTCTTGGTTACTGCCAAGCTTTTCAAAACACTATTGTACCCTTAGGATTATTTTGTCATTTTTGTCTTTGTTTTGGTTCATCGGCATCCCAGAGGGTTAGGATTATTGGTTACTTCTTTCCTTAGGAAGCCGACATGGGCCTACATCGTGAATTCTGGTACAATGACATCTGATTCTCAAGGAGGAGGCACACTTGAGATTCATCTCAGAGGTCCCTGAGCTCCAAGTCTGAAAGGCATGGTATCTGCAGCAATAAGGATCTCTCACCCCTGGAGCCGCCAAGGACCATAGCAAGAACCCATCTGTTTTGGGAGTGTCTTGGATAAGAATCTGAGCAAGAACTTAAAAGAGGGCTTTTCATGCTGGGGTTGGGGTTTTGTTAGGTAATCTCCTTCTTGGAGAAAGCCTTGTCATCTCAGATAAGAAAATTGTATTTAAACAATTCATGCATATTTATACACACTTACATGCATATAAGATTTTTAAGTGATTCCTAATTACTCTTTTGGATGTACTTACTGTTACTTTATCTTCCTTCCCCATTTTCTGAGTTTATTTCCCTCCCCTTTCATAGTTAGAGCCCTCATTTTCTCATTTCCCAGGTTAGATCTCCTGGGATTTGCTACTCGCCTCTCTGTTGTTCCTTTGCCCTCTCATACACGATTTACTTTCCTGGTTTCTGGGGTGACTCAGCAATCTGTCCTCACATCTGAGGACTGGAGCTTGACCATCTGATGAGAGCGAACACATGGCATTTGACTTTCTGGGTATGAGTCACTTTTCTAGATCCATCTATTTACTCGCAGAGTTCATGGTTTCATTTTTCTTTGCAGCTAAATAGTATTCCATATGTGTATGGACCTCATTTTTACTATCAATTTATTGATTGAAGGACATTTACATTGTTTAAATTTCCAATCTACTGTCAATAGAGCAGCAATAAATATCACTAAGCATCTATGGAGTGAAATGTCAAGTCCTTTGAGCATGTGCGAAGGAATGCTGTAACTGAGTAGAAATTCTCTTCCATTCAGTGGATGTCTTCTTCTCATGGTTGATGTATCCTTAACTGTACACAGCTACTTATATTTTCTAAGGTCTCACTTGTCAATAGCTAACCTTAATTCTTGGGCAAATGGAGTGCTATTCAGTAAGTCTTATATCAAAATTATGTAGGGTGCTGCCTATGTTTTCTTGTAGCTGCTACAGTGTTTCAGGTTTAGGTGCTTGATTCATTTAGAGTCAGTTTTGTGAAAGGTGGTAGACATAGGCTAGTGCTGGGTTTAATTTCATTATTTTGTATGTGGAGAGCTCATATTCCACCACCATATGCTGATCATGCTGTCTTTTCTGCAGTTTATCTTTTCACTTGATTAATTAAAGAAAACACTCCATCCATGCATTTTGATTTTATAGCATATCCCTGAATAAAACCCTACCCTTTCTTTATAAACATAGTCCGAGAAAGAGAACTCAAGGTGAAAGGAAAGAGAAAAAAAATAAAGCCTTATAAATTTCTTACTCATGAATCCATTGAGAGCATCATTTCTGATATATTTCTAAGAGAACAATAAAGATAATCAAGACTTTGTGACTGGAAACCCTGAGCATATTTCATTCACAGATGGATTACAGAGGTGATGAGCCTGAAAGAGAAATTTCTTTATGGTTACTGTCAACTGAAGTATGTGGAACTATTATTCTTTATCTGTTTTGAGTATCTCCTAAGAACAACTGAAGCAGGCAATGATGCATTAAAAAATCTGGACTTCTGCACTCTCAGACACTTGAAGACTCTTTGGAGATTTATTTATGCTTCTTACCTTCATCTTCATTAAGCAATACTTTTCAGCACAGGAACTAGGAGCATTGTTTTAGATAGCAGGCACCTTAATAACCATCTTTTTCAAGGGAAAAAATAAGGTTTTAAATAGAAAAAAATCTTGTGCGAGTCTGATGTTAATTCTGCTGTATTAATTTATTTCACTGGCTATGTTCTTGATGCATCTAAATTTATAGATCAGAGTTCAACCTTTTGTTTTAGGAAATAAGAGGCCCATAAGATCTGAATTTTTGAGGTAAGCATAAAAGGGAATACTCAAAATTCTCTTCATCTTCATCTTCATAGAAGAATCTCTTCATTACCCATGATAAGAGTAGTAGACTTTAAATATTACAAAAAGGACACTTTCTAAAGCTTGTTATAGCTTTTGATATGGATAATTATAGCTACCAATGGGTTTGTAGCCATTTTGGTGGTCATGTTCCATTCATGTGCATCATGTACATAGAGTGGCATCATTTTTTTTCCCAATATTTATTAGAGAACTTCTTCATTTACATTTCAAGTGTTATCCAGAAAGTTCCCTATACCCTCTCCCCTCCCGGCCCTGCTCCCCTACCCTCCCGCTCCCACATCTTGGCCCTGGTGCTCCCCTGTACTGGGGCATATAAAGTCTGCATGACCAAGGGGCCTCTCTTTCCAATGATGGCCAACTAGGCCATCCTCTTCTATATATGCAGCTAGAGACATGAGCTCAGGGGGTACTAGTTAGTTCATGTTATTCTTCCACTTATAGGGTTGAAGACCCCTTCAGCTCCTTGGGTACTTTCTCTAGCTCCTTCTTTGGGAACCCTGTGTTCCATCTAATATCTGACTGTGAGCTTCTACCTCCATGTTTGCCAGGCATTGGTATAGTCTCCCACGAGACAGCTATATCCGGGCCCTTTCAGCACTATCTTGCTGGCGTATGCTATAGTGACTATGATTGGTGGTTGATTGTGGGATGGATCCCTGGCAGGAATGGCATCATTTTTATGAAATATTTAAAATTAACAATGTTGTAAGATGGTGTCCATACCACAGATCATTGGGTTCCATTAGGTTTCAATAAAAACTAAATGAACTATATCTTCTTTGTGCAGATACTGAATATTACACATTCAGTATAAACATATTGAATATGAAAAGAAAAATAAAGTCCTAGTTATATACTTTCTATATAAGGAAGTTAGACCAGGGAGAAGAGACATACAAATGTTGCTAGTTACTGTGTTCTGAATAATTATTAATGTATTTACTTAAAAAATTTTTTCAGTCTTTCTTCTGCTACTCTTTATTTTTATGCAGGAATCACAAGAACAAGTGACAAGTGCTTTATGGTCTCTCACTCCTACTTAAATTGGTGGATTCTTCTCATCTGATGGAAAGAAAATCTTATTTTAATTATTCTGTTGAGGCATAGTATGTTGTTGAGTTCTTTAATAGATGTGTATGGAAGCATGCCTTTACACATTTCAATGATTTAGGCCCACCCAATGCTCATGATCTTGTGTCAGTGAGGAGGAGTTTAAAAAATTAAGAGATGAATTCTATGTCTCAGTGAAGTTGAGTGTCAATGATAATAACAGTGTTTCCTCAGTGCTCTATGGGCATATATTCTGCTCCTTGTTTTCTGGTAGAAAGTCTTAAATGCAAGTAATCATTTGAGTAACATAGAAGGCTTCAAAAGCAAATTATAATCTGTTCATCCAAGGGAAGGCAGTGGGTAAGACAAATAATAGTAGAAAAAAGGCAATCATATTTTCATTTGTGTGTGTGTGTGTGTGTGTGTGTGTGTGTGTGTGTGTGTGTGACGCTTATTGAGTTATATTTTAAAACAAAGTTTTTTGGAGTTTTAAAAGTACATTTCTATGTGTGCTTAGCAAGACAAGGGCTTGTTCATCATCCCAAGAGCATATATGGTCAGAGTGCCACACATTATAGAAGTGTCAAGTAATTGTTGTATTGAGAAATTCATCCACTGTGTTGGCCATTTGGGATACCATGAAATGAATCTTGTTATACACCTGGCAATTATATATGAATCAGACTCATTAACAGTTTCTCAAAATGCAAACTCTCTAAGAAGAACTGGCTCTGAGTATGACTAAGTGGTTTAAATGCTTAGTATGTCAGTCCATGAACAGATTTGAATAAGTCAAAGCGAAGTTTATGTTGGCAGTTTCGTAAGCTCAATGTGGGAGCTCCTGTGTGTCTGTATGGGAGGCGATGTCTTGTGCATCAGTTCCTTGTCCTATTGATGTGGCAAAGCACTAGATTAAAAACAAAACAAAAAAACCTTAATATAAGGTTCATTTTGACTTATGCATTAAGCATTCTGTTCATCTTGGTGGAGAAGTCATAGCAGCAGGAACAGGAGGGATCTAGTCACATTGAATCCATGGTCAGGTTGGACACTTGTGTTCAGCTTCCTTTCTCTCATTTGATGCTGTTTGGGATCCAGCTCACGAATGATGTTGCCTACAGTTTGGGCCACTCTCCTCACTTCAATGACATAATCTACATAATCACTCTTAGAAACACCTGTAAGCTTATCTCTTCAGTGCTCATAGATCCCATCAATCAATAGTAACCATCAGATTCCAGGAACTCTGATGAAATACTTTAAGGACCAATGTGCAGATCTTGCTCTTCACTTTCTTGCCAAGGTTGCACTCAATGCTAACTATCTCATGCTCTGGACTCCTATGTATGTGCACGCACATAATGCCTCTTCCAAATGCCAGCTTGATGTTTATAAACTCCTCTATCACAAAGACACTGACTCTGTGATACACACACACACACACACACACACACATCATTGAGTATATAGCATTGCTGTAGTCTAGGGATGAGAGTGGTTGGTGACAAGACAATTGTCTTAGGAAGGAATTCATACATGCTTTGGTTTAGGTCCTAGTCAGGGTGGCACTGGAAAGTGACAGACAGGGGAATAGCATTCAGGATGGGTTCTGTGATGGTACCTGTGGCATCATGATGGACTTAGTTACCTTTTAATTAGTGTGTCAAAATACCATGTCCAAAAGGAACTTGGGGAGGAAGGGGTTAATTTCAGCTTACAGTTGTAGTCCATTGTGAAGGACAATCAAGACAAGGAAGGATCTTCACTGTTTGATCCAAAATTTGACCTCTGACTTTGGATTTTGTATTTTCTTGGATTGTTGTGTCCATGTTTTCTATGGAATCTTCTGCACCTGAGATTCTCTCTTCCATCTCTTGTATTCTGTTGCTGATTCTCACATCTATGGTTCCTGATTTCTTTCCTAGGATTTCTATCTCCAGAGTTGTCTCTCTTTGGGTTTTCTTTATTGTTTCTACTTCCATTTTTAGATCTTGGATGGTTTTGTTCAATCCATTACCTGTTTGGTTGTGTTTTCCTGTAATTCTTTAAGGGATTTTTGTGTTTCCTCTTTAAGGACTTCTACTTATTTAGCAGTGTTTTCCTGTAATTCTTTAAGGACTTCTACCTATTTTAGCAGTGTTCTTCTGTATTTCTTTAAGTGAGTTATTAATGCCCTTCTTAAAATCCACTACCACTATCATGAGATATGATTTTAGATCCGAGTCTTGCTTTTCGGGTGTGTTGGGGTATCCAGGACTCGTGATGGTGGGCGTACCGGGTTCTGATGATTCCCAGTGGTCTTGGTTTATGTTAGTAAGATTCTTATGTTTGCCTTTTACAATCTGGTAATCTCTGGTGTTAGACAGCTCTAGCTGTCTCTGTCTGGAGCTTGTTCCTTCTGTGATTCTGTTAGCCTCTGTCAGCACTCCTGGGAGTCCAACTCTCTCCTGAGTCCCAGTGGTCAGAGCACTCTCTGCAGGCAAGCTCTCCTCTTGCAGGGAAGGTACCCAGAAGTCTGGAGCTCCAATCCACCTCCTGATTCCTTGGGTCAGAGCCCTCCCTGTAGGCTGACTCTCCTCTGGCAAGGAAAGTGCCCTGGCGTCTGTGCCTCAGCTATGTCTCCTGGCTAAGGATAAATGCCAGAATGAACCCTGTCCAAGAAGCTCTGTTGCTTCTGTCACCCATGTGCTCTCCTGCATAGACTGCTCTCAGTGATCCCAAGATCATGGGTGTGCTAGGGTCTGCCCAGTTCACACCAAAGATGGCCCTTGGCTGGCACTGACTGGAACAAATCCCAGCCTCTTTTTTCTTATCTATCTATCTATCTATCTATCTATCTATCTATCTATCTATCTATCTATCTATCTATCTATCCATCTATCTATCTATCTATTATTAGAGAATTTCTTCATGTACATTTCAAGTATTATCCCATAAGTCCCCTATACCCTCCCCCTGCCCTGCTCCCCTACCCACCCACTCCCACTACTTGGCCCTGGCATTCCCCTGTACTGGGGCATATAAACATTGTTAGACAAGGGCCTTTCCTCCCCAATAATGGCCAACTAGGCCATCTTGTAATACATATGCAGCTAGAGACATGAGCTCTGGGGGTTCTGATTAGTTCATATTGTTGTTCCATCCATAGGGTTGCAGATCCCTACAGCTCTTGGGTACTCTCTCTAGCTCCTACATTGGGGACCCTGTGTTCTACCCTATAGATGATTGTGAGCATCCACTTCTGTATTTGTCAGGTACTGTCAAAACCTCCCAGGAGACAGCTATATCAGGGTCATTTCAGCAATATCCTGCTGGTGTGTGCAGTAGTGACTGCATTTGGTGGCTGATTATGTGATGGACCACCCTGGTGAGGCACTCTCTGGATGGTCCATCCTTTCATTTTAGCCCCAAAATTTGTCTCTGCACATCCTTCCATGTATATTTTAATCTCTATTATAGGGAGGAATGAAGTATCCACGCGTTGGTCTTTCTTGATTTTCTTGTGTTTTGGAAATTGTATCTTGGGTATTCTAGGTTTAGAATACCAGCCTCTTATTGGGCAGGGTTTCTTTGTCCCTGTTCATGCTGTCACAAGATCTCCAGGATTCTTTGGAACTGATATTGCGTTCCACTCACCTGTGATTCTATGGTCCTGGGTGTGCTAGGGAGCCTGTGGCATGGAGAGTCCTCTGGGGACCTTGGGACCCTCTGCCGGGTTTGCACCATAGACGACCTCTGACTTTGATTCACTGTCTACAAATTCTTATCTACCTGAGTCTATTTTACATGCTAATTTGAAATTATTGTAGGGATAATCTTTTGTGCACTATGTAAAAGCATCATTATCAATAATAATTTTATACTCAATAAGCTGAGGAGGGATTTGAAGGTCAGACTTCTAGCAGAGGGACTGGAGAACTCTGGAAAATAGTTAGGCAGGAGGACTCACTGCCCAGATGTGAAACAAGTTGGTTGTGTAATACTGAGAGATAACTAGCCATGTGGCAGATATAGAATAATATAAATGAGTTAATTGAATTATGAGCTAGCTGAGGAACAAGCCTAGCATTAATTCATACATAAATAAGCTTCTGTCATTATTCAGGAAGTGGGGGTAGATATAGAAAATCCAAAACTGTTACAAATTATTTTGGCTTTTATTTAAGAAATCAGGCTTAAACATAAAATATTAAATATCATAGTTAAATGAGATGACACACAGTTTAGAGACAAGCTAAAATGAAATAAATCTAGACAACATTACATATTACGGTGACAAACAAAACCTAGTTTTCAGTCTTAGGCTTAAGTAGAAGGAAAGAATCATGAGTCAGTCAAAAGCATTTCTTTGTGAGGTCTTGATTCATTTCTGGAAAATTCCAGGCAGACTGATAACAAAAGCCCACCAAACTACTTCATAATAACACATGTAAATCACAAGTTTACAGATGACCAGAACATCCTGCTGCTGTCACAAAACTTGTCACTCTATACCCTTTTTCTCTTTTTGAGGTTAATACAATTTTTTAAAAAGATCATTTTTGTGCTTTTCTCTTTTTAAAGTAACTGACTTCAGTCAAAAAATACTCTTGACACATTTCTCCTTTTTAAGCTTGGTGGTGATGCCAAAGTGACTTAGGCTCACAAAAATCAGCTAAGGCTCCTCTTGGTAAAATCAGAAAAGGAAGATTTTAACACTATGCATCCCTCTCGTAGAACATGCAGAAAAGCATCTTGTGTTAGAATTGAATTTATTCCAAGTCTGACAAGATTCCAACTCCTTTTCCCTCTAAAATACCTCTGTAATACTCTGCTCATTTTTTCTTCTGTGATTTCCATGACACAGGGGTTTCCTTCCCATTTTCAAATTGTAACCCAAGTCATATGACATCATTACTGATTTTTAGCTTTTTATAAATGAAGGTGCTTCTGTTCTGGAAAAAATACAGGTCCATGGTGCACCAAGAATATAAAAGCAGGAAGTCTATGGAGAGCCATTTCTCCTTATGTCTCATGAGAATAAAAGGAATGGGAGAAAATAGAATCCAACTGACTTTGTTTTTGCCATAGTTTTGTGTGAATGGTGATATTTTTCTACCATCGGTGGCTTGCCTAGAAAAGAGTTTTAAGAGGTGCCATATAAAAAAGTCATTTTATGGGGAAAGGCTAGCTTATGATATAAATCAGAACAAAGCTTCAAATGGAGAAGAGCATTACTCTTCAGAATGAAGAAAATGAGCTTGATTTTATAGATAATGGGAAATAGAAAAGGCTTCTAGGTCCTAGGTTCTAGCCTTGCAGATTCTATAATTCTGCTCAAGAAATAAGCAGCCTATCAATTTCATGGGATCATTATTTACCCAATGATTATTCCGCAGCCTATTCTGTGTGTGTGTGTGTGTGTGTGTGTGTGTGTGTGTGTGTGTGTCTGTTTGTGTGTCTGTGTGTATACTGGGGTGATGCACTTTTGAAAGAGACTAGCAAGGCAGAAATGGGAGTTACATGGATATGATGTGGCAATCACATGGTATATTCTAGATGAGAAACACGCTATTTAAAATATCTTATTTAACTGTAATGGACAATTTTATACAAGCCCTCTGATCTACATTGGTGACCTGCATATAAGTTGTATTAGTGCAGTTGTGACACAAAGCTTGTGGGCCTAATAAACAAGCATCTGACTGGATTTAAGGCCCCTCTACAACATAGAACCCATCTATGAACACTGCTTAGTGGCCAAGGATTCAATTTTAGATAGCCCAGGGACCAGGGTGAAAACAAAATATTACTGCTCTGTCAAAGGCTTGTAGCAATAAAATGGCTCTTAAGGACATCCTGCTATACTCACAGATTGACATCTTGCTCAGACATTGTCAGACAAGCTTACTGATTCAGTCAATAGGAGTAAATACAGAGACCTATACCTGGACAATGTGCAGCGACTGAAAGAACTTGAAACTTTGAGTCCTAAATGAGATGTTTCCATTAAATCCCTTCTTCAGAGCTCAGGGAATTTTGAGTAAAAGGAAGCAGGAAGATTGTAAGAGCCAGAGGAGATGGAGGACACCAAAGAAACACAGCAGGGCCACCACACATATGAACTCATGGAATCTGTGGAAACATGCACATGGCCTGTATCAGCATGTCCTGTTGGGGTCACAGTGTTGAGAGGGGAAGTAGACACAAGTGTACCCCGCTAACCAGGAGCAATCTTTAGTTGATAACTGCTCACAAATGATGAAAAATTAGTTTTCTCCAACAGAGTCCCATTGGATATATAAAGTACTCTGAAGGCAACATCCATGCATAGCAGCAGACGACCAATACAAGATAAGATCACTGGAATTGTTGGTGGTTCTTCATCTCATAACATTTTGTTGTTTTTTCCCCCTTGTATGGGATTTCGGTGTGTGTGTGTGTGTGCGTGTGTTTTCCTAAAGCTTTTATTTTGACTTTTTTCTTCTGTTTGGTTTTCTTTTTATCTAATTTCTTCTTCATCATCATTATCATTACTATCATTGTTTTAGGTGCATGTTTGTTTCCCAGTGAGAGGGAGAAAAAATGTATGGATTTGTGTGGGTGGAAAATTGGGCAAAACCTGGTAGAAGTTGAGAAAGTAGAAACCATAACCAGAATATATTGTTTCAAAAAAATCTATTAATATAAATCAAAGCAAACAAACAATGCATGCTATTTATAGTAGTGAACTGAATTGTATTAATCCATTAAATAACTTTCTATAACAAGAATAAAGCCAAACAANGTATGGATTTGTGTGGGTGGAAAATTGGGCAAAACCTGGTAGAAGTTGAGAAAGTAGAAACCATAACCAGAATATATTGTTTCAAAAAAATCTATTAATATAAATCAAAGCAAACAAACAATGCATGCTATTTATAGTAGTGAACTGAATTGTATTAATCCATTAAATAACTTTCTATAACAAGAATAAAGCCAAACAAGTAAAGGATAGAGAAAGTCTAATTGTTATTCAAGCCTGAGCAGAAAATTTGACAGGGCTCTGTCTCTGCTTCACAAGTCAGTAGAAAAGGATGTGAGATATACAGTCATACCCTTGAGAACTGTAGCAGACACACTAATCGCAAAGCTAAATTTCCTCCTCCTCCTCCTCCTCTTCCTCCTCTTCCTCCTCCTCCTCCTCCTCCTCCTCCTCCTCCTCTTCCTCCTCCTCCTCCTCTTCTTCTTCTTCTTCTTCTTCTTCTTCTTCTTCTTCTTCTTCTTCTTCTTCTTCTTCTTCTTCTTCTTCTTCTTCTTCTTCATGTTTTCAATCATAAGTTTCAGGAAGAACTTGGGGTGAGGAGATAGTTTCACCTGCTGCAATCTGGAGAGTGGCAACTGATAAGTCAGCCTCTTTGATCCAAGATCTTGGCATAGTAAGCATTGTGATATAGGTGTGAGCTATCCCCCACTGGCTGTGTGTTTTAACACTTGGTCTTTTATGTTGGTACTGTTTTGTAAGTTTATCAAACCTTTAGTAGGTGGTGCTTAGGTGGAGGAAGAAGTTTTACTGGAAGGTTTTATCTGGGCTACAGATACACAGAGTATGGTAGATACACAGATGCAGATATAGGGTGTGCTGTAGATACATAGAATGCTTCAGACACATGAAGTTCAGCAGGTATACACCATGTTGCAGATATGTGGTATGCTGTAGATACGCAGAATACTGTGGATACACGGAGTGCTGCAGATATGTGGAATGTTTCTGTGAAAAGCTTTAGCTGCAACAGAGAAACAGAACTGGGATTTTTAATTCAGGAAAGTGAGAGCATGCTTTCAAGAAAATGAGCTTCATTTAGTTTTGTGATTAGTGCTTCAGGATATATAAAAGCTTCGGATTTTACATATTTGATCGCTTGTGCATGTATCAGGTCTCTGCATTGTCCATATGCCTTGTGCATGTTGGCTAAGGGCACTTAACTATTTTGAAAACAAATGTTACTACCATCTCAAAGAAATTTGACATAATGTGAAGCTTTTCAAATTAATTTCTGTGTACTTAATTCTGGGTTTGTTTGAATATTTCTGGTGTTGATCATTCAATATATTTTGTTTTGTAAAAGTTTCAAATATAAGATTAAAGATTGCATGCAACTAAGACATTCACAGCCTTTTGGTATTCATGTTATTCAAACCATGGTTTCTTTATTTGGAAAATGAGGCTATTTATATATCCATTTTCTGGTTTTCATAATAACAACAGGCTAGTTACTTTAATGGACTACAAAGGATAAATAACCAAAATAATAAAATTTTACTAAAACAATACTATTGAATTAGAAATTCTGATAGCAATATAATTTACTCACTAATTATAGATATTATCACAGCTCTGAGCTGAAATTAAAAAAAAAATGTGTGTAAAACATCATGATAAGTTCTGTGGGCCTGAGTAGAAAGACTTCTTATTACTACAGCATAGTATATTTTAAGGTTATGTAATCATTTTGTAACATTATAACCAAAACCCTAGAAAGGCACAGTCATAATATTCAACAGAATCGCATTGCTCCTGCTCAAGTAAATAACTTCCAGCCCAATGTATGTGCAGACAACCCACTTAAATGGAATGGACCATGAACAGTCATACAAGAAGTGAACATATGAGGTAGACTCCTTAGAAAGAATGGATTTGGTGGGAGGGGAAGTGGATAAATGGGGGTATGGGGGGGAATAATCATATATGCAAAGGCTTTGTGAAGAGTAAAACCAAATGGTTAAATCTTGAAGGATTCTAATATGTACATTTTACTTAAGAATTTTGTTGTAATAAGTAGTTTCTCTAATTATCCAATCAGATAAGTTTAAACTTTGGTGATATTTTGTGGGAAATGTTAAGGATGAATTCAGAGTCTGTACGTGCAGTAACACATTTGTATGATCAACCTAGTTTCCTTCTATAGGAAAGTATTCAGTAACTCTAGCTATTATTATTAAGAATCCTCTTAGTGATATTTAAAGACAAAACATTTGAAGCAAATACCATAGAATTACAAAAAAAAAAAAAACTTGAAATGATTTAATACATATCAAACAGTGTAGACTTTTAGACAAAGAAGGAGAAAATGTTGTGCTTTTAAGGCCAGTATGAGAGTCAGCCTGGAAAACAATGTTGTTCTATAGAAAGGAAGTTAATGGAGTGAAGTGCTAAATTGCACATTAGAAAAATTAGCTGATTTTTAGACATTAGACAGCTCAGAAGTAGAAAAAAATCTCATGAAATGAAGTAATGTATCCTCGATTTGATTATCATAGGTTCAAATGTCCCTTGTCTGGGTAATTGGTAGAGCAACCTGATTTAATTCAGTTTTAAAGCTTATGTAAGAATGTGTATGTACACATTGGTTGGTATTTTATTTGTCATAGAAATCATATTTGTTCTCAACTTGCATGTGATATATAAAGTTTATAAGCTTTTTTTTTTTCTAAAAATGCGAGTGAACTTTTTTGTTTAAAAAAAATGTACTTTGTTTATTGCTTGTGCATAAAACTATATGAATGACAGCCACTATAGACAAAGATGTCTGTCAGAGGCAACTGCTTGCTTGGTGATAGTTGAGAGTCTCAGTGTGGCTACTATGATCAAATAAAGAGGATTTAAAATAGCTTTATGATGTATTATGTTTGTGTATATTTGTCTACTCAACCATGTGCTATCAGAGTTGAGTACATTTACTAATTAGAATTTCAAAACTTTCACAAATTTCTTTATATAAAAAAACAAAACAAAACAAAAAAAACCCCCAGATCATCCTGAAAAAATTAAATGGAACATTTGGGTGCATCTCAATAATTAATTCCATATCCTTTATTCCAATGATGCAAACCTCCTCAACTCAATCAAGAGTCTTTCCAAATTGGCTTCTGTCATTGTTTTTTTCAAGACTGAGCATTATGAATGAAAAATTACATTCCAAGGACATGTACATTTTCACTACTTGATATGATAACTAAAAAGAGATTTTGACAAGTGAATTAAAATTGTGGACATGTTGAGACTTTGAAGGCTCAAGTCCAATATATCAATGGAGTTAATAAATTTACAAGATGCATTTTTCACCAACAATATTCTGTTATAAATATTTTAGGATAATAAAAGGGATCTTTTATTACAATTTGATAACTTCAATCTACCATTCTCCTAATGCCTTAACTTGTGATTGGCTGAAATTTTGAGCCAAAATCACTCTTGGATCACATTCCATGCATTTTATTTAGTCATGACCTTGACATTCTACATTAAAAAAGCAAGTGTATTCTGACACACAGTGTGCTGCAAGCTGGGTGGCCTTTTGGTACAAGGTTCTCCTTCTTTAGGATAACTTAGCCCCCTTTATGTGTCAGTGCTGTGGTTGGCTTAGGAATGAGGTTTTTAATGACGGATGCAGTGTTTGCACCGTGTAAGCATCACAGAAGAGGATAATTACATCTTAAATCAATAGCAGCTCTACAGTCTCAAATTTATCAAAAACTGATTTATGTTTTGTTTATTTATGTTTTGGAAAGAAAAGTTGATACGGAAATGGATATGAATTATAGATTTGTACTTCCATTTAATTCTAAAGCAAAACGAAACAAAACAAACAAAAATAGAGCTCAGAAATGATCAACCTTTGATTAGCCTTTCTTTCTTTCTTTTTAGTGGATGAGAAATGAAAGGGAAGAAAGATGGTGATTGTTTCCATGCTATTTAGCCAGTATTGGAGCAGTGGCAACTAATAGAATTTTCTTGGTTCTTAGTGCAAAGTGTAGATTATTCTTCAGGTGCTCCAAGAAATTACTAGTTGAATTGACAGCTTATGTGGCAGGTAATGCCTTCTCTTCTCTGTACTATGTCTGAGTTCTTGAAATTCTTTAAAATTAATTTTGTACGTTCCTTAGAGAACTGTGGTGCTAGTTATTACAGTCCTGATATGGTGAAAGTTGGGACTGTGCAAGTCCCCTTTATTTCTTAAACACATTTCAACAACAACAACAACAACAACAACAACAACAACAGCAAAAACAACTTCTGAGTTGCTACTCATGCTGAATTCTTAGAGAGCCCCTAGGGATACATACTTGGTTGCCTCTAGCTGTGATGGGAGGAAATATGTAGCTTGTAAATAGAATGAGTTTCCAAAGGGCCATCTGGTACCTTGAACTCAGATTTAATATTGGTTTGAGAGAGTTTAGCTTTAAAAAAAAAAACCTATAAAAATTACTTGCTATACTAACACTTCACATTGGCAATGATCAAAATAGTATCTTTTGGAGTTAGATCTAAGTGCCTGACATTGACCTAACTGATCCCCAGGATTCCAGGTATAACTGCAGAGTGAAAAGCAACAAAAATATCTTTAGTGCATATGAATGAAAAAGAGGTGATGCCTAAAATATATAGTGAAGTCATTCAACTCTATAAATGATGTAATTCCACTTCAGTTAACTGAAACACCACAATTGTTTATAGGAAATTTGTGAAGGTGAGGATCTCACTAGAATATTATGATATTTTTCCTTCATCCTATTTCATTCTTATCTTGAACCTTTTAGGAAACATTGTCAATAAGATTCTGTCAGGACAGAGGCTAACACCATACAGAGGAAATCACTTTATAGTCAGTCTTCATGCCCATGAACACTGAATTTCACTAAGATACCCAAAACTCTTCTAAAACTCATCTGGTATTAGAAAACTCTCAAGAGTATACAAAATGATCTTAAGAATGAAGAGTGATGATGGGATCTCATATTGCCTAGCTCTAAAATCGGAAAAATATGAGGGTGCTGAAGATCATGGGAGTATCTCTAGGAGAGATGCATGGAGGAGCACGATAGAATTTAGAGTTCCAGAAATATACTCCACATCCATGTTCAGCAAAGACATCAAGAGCAGACAATGAGCCAGGCAGTGGTGGCACATGCTTTTAATCCCAGGACTTGGGAGGCAGAGGCAGGTGGGTTTCTAAGTTCAAGGCCAGCCTGGTCTACAAAGTGAGTTCCAGAACAGAAAAACCCTGTCTCACAAAACAAAACAAAACAAAACAAAACAAAACAAAACAAAACACAAAAAACCTAAAACCAAAAACCAAAAAACCAAAAGCAAAAAAAAAAAAAAAAAAAAAAAAAAAAAAAAAAAAAAAAAAAAAAAAAAAAAAAAAAAAAAAAAAAAAAAAAAAAAAAAAAAAAAAAAAAAAAAAAAAAAAAAAAAAAAAAAAAAAAAAGGAAAGATCAGCCAATGACGAAACAGTAATCATCTCAATAAACAGAGATGACACTACTGAAAAATCACATGCAAGATAATAAAGTTAAACCCTTAGCTCACACCACATGCAAAAATTCAATTATTGCATATTTAGATAGAAGGTCTAAAAGCACAAGATAATAGAAGAAATCATTACTTTCAGAATATACTCATTGTGCTAAATATGTAGAATCAGCACATTAAATTTTGTTTGGTATAAATATTATGTTGTCTTGACATTGCCCAGTTGATCAATTTGTTAACCAGAAGCCCTTTCAGAGAACAGTGTCAGCAATTTGCATCTTTGAGACCTTTTGGCTTCCCTTTCTACAGATATCATTGGCAACTAAATGTATAACCTATATTGTCTTCTTCAGTTCTGTATAGGTGTTATATAAAACCTCAGGTGCCTCACATGTCTTGGTGTGAATCATATGTAAGCCTACTGCCGTCTAATTCAAGATCTTCAATAGATATCTATTTGACTGTTGCCCTAAGCTCAACCTCAAAGGCAAGACTGGAAGGTTAGCATGCAGAATTTTCTTGCAAGAGCAAGGGAAGGGTCTGCTTTCACTTAGCATCACTATATGTAAAGCAGCAACACTAGTTTCTAAATAATCTTGGCTTTAGACTTCTGTTTAATATATGGGAAATACCTGGTTTTTGCAGTATCTCAATCTAAAAGTCTTATATATGATAGATAAATGCTTAGGTTAAAAAGGTGATACTGGATATTTTGTGGGCAGGGATTATGACAACTTACTGTATTCTACAGACAAGTAATTTAATTCTTTTTTACTCTGCCTACTACACAGCATGGCAAAAGTACAGAGAAAATTTGTGCTCTTCATTTAACTGTATGAAGGTAAACAAGAACCTGTACAGACCGCCTCCAATAGATAGGCTTGGCCCCCAGTTGAGGGGTGGGTCCACAAACCCATCTCAAGAATTTTAACTGAGAATTGTTCCTGTCTAAAGGAAATGCTGGGCCAAAAATGGAGCAGAAACTGAAGGAAAGGCCATCCAGAGACTGCCCCATCTAGGGATCCATCCTTTCTACAGATAGTAAACTTGGACATAATGGCTGATGCCAACAAGCACTTGCTGGCAGGACCCTGGTATAGCTGTCCTTGGAGAGGCTCTGTCAGCACCTGAATAATACAGATGCAGATATTCACAGCCAAGCATTGGACTGAGCCCAGGGACCCTAATGGAAGAGTTATGGGAAGGAATGAAGATGAAGGAGATTGCAACCCCATAGAAAGGACAATATCGTCTAACTGCCCCCTGCCCCCGAGCTTCCAGGGAATAAAACACCAACCAAAGAGTATATGGAGAGATCCATGGTTCCAGCAATATATGTAGCTGATGATAGCCTTGTCTGGCATTAATAGGAGGGGAGGCCATTTGTTCTATGGATGCTTGATGGTCCAGTGTAGGGGGATGCTAGAGTGGTGAGGCAGGAATGGGTGGATAGGTGAATGAGCACCCTCGTAGAGGCAAAGGGGAGGGAGATGGGATGGGAGGAGAGGCCGGAAAGGGGGACAACATTTGAAATGTAAATAAATAAAATAACCAATAAAAAATCCATTCTGTAGACCCTCATGTCTCAAATGTCTCAATTCAATCAAGTTTGAGTTTTCTTCTATTTTACTCTCATTGAGTCTAGTGTGCATTACTCAAGAACTCTTGGGAGTTGAATTTGTCCTGATGTATGGCTGACCTTCCATCAGTCACATTACTGATGAAAGTTGACTCTCTCTCTCTCTCTCTCTCTGTCTCTTTCTGTCTGTCTGTCTGTCTCTGTCTGTCTGTCTCTGTCTGTCTGTCTCTGTCTCTCTCTCTCTCTCTCTCTCTCTCAGGTTTTATTTGCATCTTCCCCTCTCTATGGTGTGATCTTGTCTGGCTTGAGCTTGTGCAGGTCTTACGCAATGTTGTCATAGTCATTGTGGGTTTATATGTACAGTTATCCTGTTGTGGCTGGGAACACATGTTCCTTGGTGTTGTCCCTGTCTTCTGGCTCTTAAAATGTTTCTTCCCCATGTTCCAGAACATCTTTGAGCCTTAGATGGGGTGCTGCGTATGTCACCTTTCACGGTGAGAATTCCACAGTCTCTTATTATCTGCAGGTTGATCATGTGATGGTATATGTTTTCATTGTAATCTACCATGATGTAAGCTGCCATCATGAGAATTGAGAGATGTGCTGATACATGGGTGTAAACAATAAATTATTAAGAGTCAGTTAAATATTATGTTCATTGAGCAATATATTCTCTTCCATTGGCCCTACAACTTATTTAACTAAAAGTTTTGCCCCTAATAACAATGCCAGCTGTGAATTCTGGTGTAGAATATCATGTTGAAGATCCAAATAGAAAGCGTTTTGTTATTATTTCCATATTTGTGCTACTGTTGCACCATTGGGAAGATCTGGTCAGAAGAGTTTTTGTTTTCCCTTACAGTGGTCAAAAATAACTTTTAAATTCATCTTCAAAGGACATGGAATCAGTACATATTTAAATGGCAGGTATCTGATTCATATTTTATTGTAGATCTATTCATGGTATGGAGGCAGCCTAAATCTCTATTCAATGGGTAAAGGAAAAATGATATCTACACATAGATCTTTATTTTGTATTTCTATGTATGTGCAAAATGGAACATTGTTTTGCTGTATAAAGGAAATTTTGCCCATGTGATAACTTAGCTGAATCTGGAGGATATAATAAAGTAAGACACATGCTGCAAACTGTTCATACATGGAGCATAAAAATGTTAACTTAATGAAGCAGAGACTTATTTTGTTCGCTACGGATACATGGGGAAATGTTTGTTAAAGGACACAAAGCCCCAGTTACACAGGATGAACAAGTTCTGGAAATTTTATATCCTAAATGTGATTTCAATGTATAAAATTTTTTGTATACTGGAAATTTGCTGATAGCCTAGAAGATATTAGGTACTCTAATCCCTGCCTCTCCAATAGTAGCCACCTGAAGTGAAAATATATTAAGTAGTTTGAAGTCATCATTTCTCAATATATGTAGCTATGGAATCATTAAATTGTATACTTTAAATACACATGGTGCTTTAAAAGATATTCATTTTTTAAGGGGGAATGCATTATACCGTTATTGGGCAACCTAAAGCATCATATAACATATTTGGGACAAATTATTCATGTCTAGTCCTTTATAATTTGCTGTTTTACAAATGATGGAACCACACTGACATTAAGGTATGAGCTGAAAGAAGTGTGACTTATTTCAGAGTGAAATACCTGGTAGGGGACTCAGAGACATTTGGCTGATAACCAAAAAATATTACAGTTAAAATTCATGCCTTGAGTATTAGTACTTCCATTTCTTAATCAATTCACACCCATTTTACCTGGAGAAGATATTTGGTATACCATATATGCCTTCCAGAGGTCACCTTATAGCCTAAATATATCTTTCCCATAATACATTTAAATTCCACTTGAAACAATGTTTTTCTTCTCTGCACTGAAAAGTCTTGATTTATTTTTAAATGTGCTTCCAAGTACCCAATGATAAATGGGGTTGAATTTCAGATGTATCTTCTCTGCTCAGTTAGATGCAACTTGTCAGAGTTTAATATGGGCCATCTTATATCACTATTCAAAGAAGCTTAGGAATGTGACTTTTGCTAATTTTAGAGACATGGAAGGGAATTCTTTCAGGCAGTCTTCATGCGTACTGACTCTAAAATGATAACTTTGAAAGTAGAGGATGGATAATGTTCAGAAAGGGAATTAGCTGAATGAAAACATCTTACATACAGCATGATGATTTTATTTAATATTTTATTATATACCAGAAATGTGATATTTTCAGTGACATTACTATACATAAAATATAGTTGGGTAAATTGGTGAATACATTAATTCCTTTGACTATTTTATCATGCATGCATACATACAGAAACATGTTATAAAGCATAAATGTACTGAGTTAAAAAAGTTTGTAAAGTAACTGACATAATCCAAAATCACCCATTTTACCAATAATCACAAAAATAACAAAAATAAATATTTGGACCTACTACTGTAATAAATAAATATACTATTGATGTTTTGAGGGAACTGGGACCTATGAGCATGTTTAATGTGATGGGTTGGAAGCACCTAAAGACAGCTTTATAAACAAACCCAATATTAGACACGTTAATCTTTATGAAACCTAAAAAAATCCTAATTTAAGATTTTACCATTTCTTTAAATTATTGACAAATATGAGCTACCTCCTACTTATGACAGAGATTTGCTAGACACAGCCTGACATAACACATATAACAGATAAACTCAACTTATATTAAGTGCATTAAAGTAATGGTGAAGATCATATGGACAAAGGAAGATGTTTACATAGTATTAGTTATAGAAGTATGTTACAAAACAGTATGGACACAGCAGGCAAGATAACATGGAAGGCAAAACTCATGGGATCCCAGAAGTAAGCAAAGAGCTACAGGCAACTAAAGAATCCTGAAAATGGGACAAAATAATCTTCCTCAGGAAGAGGCCCCCAATTTTTTATCCAATACAAAGCTATCTTCCCTGAAATCACATACATACAGGCAATATCCTATTGACCCCAGAGATAATATCTAATATTTAGAAATAAAAAATCCACCAAAAGTATATTACAATTCTAGACATACATGTACCTGATTGAGATGCACTAAATTTCATAAAAGAAATACTGTTATATCTAAAACTACAAAAATTCAAATACTGTGATAGATGGTGACTTCACATTCCATTCTGAGTTTAACGTTTTCTCACTTGTGTATTCTTTCTTCTAGACATACCTAAGATACTGCATATAGATGTTATATGTCTGTAGACTATTCTAATATATACTAGCTTCTTATTATCTTTTATCTCATGACCTTGAGTCTTGGTATCTGACAGTGATCAGGTGTTTTATTGATTATCTATAAATTGGGATCTGTCTAATGTTCTCATTACTAGGTATTAGGATTGGTGGTCTAAACAAAGACTGTTTCAGAGTTTAAGTGACTGTTTCATCTCATCATATAAGGAGGTTTGTTGGGAGTATCTTGGTCCATTGTGGTCTTAGCAGGTTACAGTGGTAGAGGATTCACTAGGCTTCCCCAGCCGGTGTTTTCAATGACTTCTCTGAAATAAAGATCCCAAGTTCTCACTTTAGGAAGTATTTTTTTTTTTATCACTAAGAATGGAAAAAAAATCTCTATATTTTTCTTTCTATGCAGCATTTTTATAGAGACAGGAGAAAACTGGTCACATTCTCTGAAAAGATGATTTCCTAGAAATGTGACCAGTTGACTAATTTCTGACTCCTTCCACATTCTTCCTGTACTTAGCACTTCAGTTCATTTTCAAAAAAAAAAGTCTGTGAAAATCTGCTTTTAACATTACCTCTTAGAGTCCTAAAAATACTACATGAAGGAGATATTTGAATTTGAAAATATTTCATATATAAAATGTGTTAGTTTTCTTAGCTTGTATAAATTTGTTGTGAATATTTGCTCCCCAATGGACAAACACTAAGCTCAGAAAACCAATACTACAGCAAAATTTAAAGGTCTTTTAATCATTTGTAATATTTCTCATTAAAATATTAATATCTTATTAAGATATTATTGTTTTTTGAATTCATAATGTGAAAACATTTTATAGTTATAAGATTAAGTAACAGTAGAATGGCCTGAAAAGATTGTATTGATTATTAAAGATACTTCTGACTTGCTAGTAGGATTTCATCATGCCAGAATCTGCTATGTACGCTTTTGGGGGGACAATATGAGTCTGGTTTTATCAAGCACTAGGCTCTGTATGATGCAATATTAACCTACTAAGCAAATTGTGCCTACAATAGTGCTACAGATGTTATAGCTTACCTAACCACATTCTGTTTGGATTTTCATGACTGATATTGTAATCCTGGTCAACAGCTCATGGGTATAGAGGTCATAGGCCCTAGTTCTACCTTAGGGCCTATGACCCTAGTTTTCTAAATGATTATACTGTCGAACTACCTTCTAAATAGTTATGTTTATGCCCATGAATCTTGACTGCTCTCAGCCTTACTCAGAGAAGCTTCTTTTTACAGTGGATGAGAGTCAATGTAGGGACTTAGACTGTATGTGTGTGAGAGTGTGTGTCTATGTGTCTGTGTGTGAGAGTGTGTGTCTATGTGTCTGTGTGTGAGAGTGTGTGTAGTTTGTTCTTATTCATTTTCCAGCCACAATTCCCTTCCTTCCCTTCCTAGAAAATTGAAATAGATGTGAGCCCAATGCTCAGATCACATATATGATGTTATCTCTCTCTTTGACCTTGATAAGTTACACATTTCCTAGATACCCCATGGATTTTGGATATGAAAGAAGAAACACTGTTGTAGGTAGAGAGGCCACATGTAAGTTTGTATTTGAGTGCCAACATTAGTTTCTTCCTATTGAGAACTGTATTATATGGACAGTAGCAGTCAGACCACGAGAGTATTGACCACAATAATCCCCTTTAAATTAAGTACATAACTTACTTCCCTGGATTTTGCCACTCCAAGTTATATGGAAACTCTTAACCACTGGGGTATCTGGCGTCCCAGCATATCTCTTTCGGTGAGGAGGAATACACCAAATCAGCAAATGGAATGTAGAGAAGTGTTATGAGTTGCTAGTGAATCAAAACCTTCCATTCCCTTACATTTTGCTGAGCACAGGACTTCATTTTCAGAGACAGAACAACTAGCTGCTATTAGCTGTGAACTACAGTTCTTAATTTTGATGGCTGCTTTCCAGGTGACCTCTACAGGAAGAAAATATTCCTGTTGACTCCAAAGCTAATTTAAACTGAGAAATGTACTTGGAGTTTTAATCAGTCCAGAAACCGGGAAGTAGGGACGTAAATGGAACATAAAGAGACCATATCAAAAATCTCCTTCTGGGGACACATACTGTGTCCAATTTACTTAAAATAATTACCTTCCTAGACCTTGTTTCCCATTGATTTTGTTTAAATATGGCAGGGTACAAAATTACCAAATTACCTAGTGTCTAATTACAATTCAGTGTGTTGAGTTGTATAAACTCTGTAATCATTTAATCAGTATTCATCTTAGTTCTCAACTTGATTGCATACTTTTCAAGTGCTATGTTGGATGAGAACTTGTTTTCTGTATATAATAGAATGTTATAATTTGAATTATATTAGAAGCCATTTACTAACATTCTGCCCAAGAAACAGCCAAAGAATTTGTCTATTTTTAAAAACACCATGTTGAAATGTGAGGCTACCAATTGAGTAGAGACTGCCACCCTCTACTCCAAACTTTGCAAAGGAGGAGAAAAGAAAGTTTGGATGGAAAATAGTTGAGCCACCTTCAGCACATGTTATCAGAATACAAGAAGGAGACTAATATTTTCATTAATTTACTTGTAATTACAAAGCACTTGCTATGTACCTGGAATTTTACCAATTCCACAGGATAGAGAGAGACTTTGGGAAGAGACATAGCAAAACGACTGCAGTATTATGAAGCCTTTGAAGGAGGCAACATAGAACTGAGGTCTCTATTATAATAAGACTTTGGAATGTCAAACAATGCTAATGATGTGTCCCCCTCCTTCCTGCTTTTCTTTGACAGTCATAGTAACTTACCTCTAGACAGTGTCCAAAATGATCATGGACATAGAAATTAGCATAAATCCCCTGGAAAATTGAGTTCTCAGCAAGCTATGTCTCAATGACCTGAGTTCTGCTTTCCTTTCCATGGTATCATTTATTTCTAACCTCAAAATTTCTCCACTATTCAGCATACACAGTAACTAAACTCTAGCCCTCCTCCCTGTTGTTTGGTGGGAGGCTTCTCCAGCCTCTCCCAATCTTAACAATTAGATTAGGGATGTGTCTATAACCAGATTGTGACCTTGTACATTGTAAATGAGTGGGCACTAAGTGGAGAGTGGGGTGGAGTAAGGATTGGGAGAATAGGGTTGGCTTGTCTTTACTAGAACATGCTCTCTTTTGCAAAGCTAACAGGCTCACTGCTTCTTGACAGAATCTGATGCTAGAATGATAGTAAACATCTAGCCTTAGCGCATAGATGAACTTTTGGGGAGAGGAGATATTTTATATTTGTAATGTCAGCAGAGGGGAATGTCAGCTATAAAGCTCCTACTTGTCATTACTGTCACGTTTCCAGCAGGTTTCAGTGATGTGATGGAGTCTGTCTCCCGGGGAGATTTGAGGTCTCGCTTGCTATGAGATGCTTCAGTTAAATGCTACTTTTTGAAAATGCTTGCTGATCCAATAGCAAGGTCTATGAGATGGGAGCACAGAGAACCACAGGGGATCCTTAGAACTACTGTGATATGAGTGTATCTGTCTGCATGGCCACAGGATTGCATAGCTGTTTCAAGCATCTTGGTTATCTCTTAGACATAAAGCCTGTTTCTGATTTTGAAAGCAGCTACTTGAGATAACCTGAACTTTATTTTTTTTTCCTGACCAAATATAGGGCCAAGAATGCAAAGAACAATATCCAGTCTCAAATCAATTAACCATGCTCACTTAGGCCATTTCCTTAACCCTTCTAGGCCTGTTTGATGTCCTAAAGTGGAACTGGGATGCCCATGTTGTGTAAGGATATCAGAATCTGGGTAGTAACATGGCAAAATATAGTATGCAATAAACTGTGTGCTAATATTCTCCTCATTTGAATGGTACCTTTGAAGCTGTATGTGACTGACAGGCACTGTGAGAGGAAGAGAATTTAATTCTGCATATTAAATGAAAAGGAGTGGGCTGAGTGTTAAGAACAGGGGATTGAGTTATGTTTGCCTTTTGGGACAAGCCATTCAGTCATTCATACATTCAGTTGATATCATCTGCTGTTAGTCATCCAATGGGATTAGTATATTGTGTAGAGCACTTTGTATTTTGATGTTTAATCTTTCAAATCTGTGGAAGGGCAATAGGTTTAGTTCTAGCAACTTCTTAAAAGAATCATGTGAGTTTAGTCCTCCTGAGGCAAAGGGGAGGGGGGAAGAGAGGGAGTTTGTGGGATGGGGGACTTGTGGAGGGGTAACCAGGAAGTGGGATATCATTTGAGATGTAAACAGTTAATTAAAAAGAAGAGAGGACCTTTATCTCAAATAACAATTTTGACAGCAATTACAGACAAACTAATTTTAGACTGCCAAAGTGATTGAAAGACAGAGAGATGAACATATAGATTAATAACCAAGTGAGGCTTAGCCTCTTAGGAGTGTAATCCTAGGAACTCTGAGCTCTCTGAAAGAGGAGAGTGGCAGCTTCCAGAAGTCAAAAAGAATCAGCTGTGGTTAATAACCATGCTTTAGCCTCTGGAAAACATTTCCTCTATCAATTCAAGTAAAGAACCATCCTCCAGCTCAGGTTACAAGGTTACAAGTCACGTGACTCATCTTGCTTGCTGTGTTTCAGGATTCAGACAAGCACTTGCCAAACAGTGCCTTTGACAGGCAGCAGGCAACCCCTTCCTTGGTAAAATACTGCACAGTTGATTCCACCACTCTAGCTACAGAAGATTAGTAGCTGCTCCTGAATTATTAACTGGCAATTGAAAAAGAAGTTGTAATGGAGGCTAATGTCCCATTATTCTAAATGGAAGGGACTGAGCCTTGGTGTTGAGCAATTGTTTCCATCTGATCTGTTCCTTGTAAAGAAGGAACAGAAGTATAACATAGACACCCGTGAAATGAAATATTGTATCCAGTTAAGACTCATATATGGATACAAGATTTCTTGACAGCTCACATTCTATTGTTTTTCCAACTTCTTGGATTTTATCTCATCTCCCTCCTTTTCCTCCCTCTTCTCCCCTCTCCCTCTTCCTGTCCTTCTTCCTCACTTCCCCTCTTCTCCTCAGTTACTACATCCCATGGAGGCTGATATTAAGCAAGAGCTCTCTTCATCCAATACAGTGAAAATGAGAAAGATGAATAAGGTGGGTTAGAATGTCAAGAACAAGAACATATTAACAATAGCAACTCAAGCATTTGAAGAGGATATCATGGTCAATGACCCTGCCTTCACCCATGGAATAGCTAGTCAGGACAGTGTCATGTTTACTAACTACTTACTATTGTTTGTGCCCTCTACAATCTTTTAAAAGATGGGGTAACTATTTGGGGAGAGTCACGGGTATCACAGATTCCATTGACTTTGTCTCTTGGGATGTCAACCAGAGACTGGTTCTATAAGGAGGACATTTGTCTTCTTCCCCAGTTCCAAGACAGTGTTTCTCTTCTAAGACAATGTTTTTTACGATGTTTGAGGGTTTTAGAGGCACTGAATTTTATTTTATTTTAACATATAAAAATGGTAGCACTAATCTGAATATCAGTTCTAATATCCCAGGCTGAGAGGAAACGTAACATTTCTGTCTCATGTATTCTTCTTCCATCCTCAGATGAAGTTAATTGGAGGGATTTATGTTCTATGTATGATGTTAGGCTGCACAAGTGTGTATCTTTACAACACAACATTTTTTTCACTCATATGTTTAGTTTTTGTGCGTGTGTGCGTGCGCTCGCGTGTGTTTATGTGTGTGTGTGTGTGTGTGTGTGTGTGTGTAATGTGTGATGTCTGTGCATATGTACATGTGGAAGGCTGAGATCATTGTCTGATATCTTCCTCTGTTCCCTGTATCTTCCTCCATCTTATTAAATTCTTTCTCCCCATCTTATTAAATTCTTTTGAAGCAGTTTTTCACTGAACTAGGCATCTGCAGTTGGCTAGAGTGGCAGGTCAAAGAGTCCCAGGACTGACCTTTCTCTCCACCCTCATGCTGGATTTATAAGTATGCAGATCAATGCTCATGCTAACATGGCAAGTATGTTACTGAACCACCTCTCCACTTTCTGTGTTTCTCTTTCCAATCCTAGTGATAAAACTTGCTTTTTAATATATATTTTGTAAAGTTGTTTCAAATAAAGTCTCATGTAGCTCAGGCTGGCCTTAAACTTACTATCTAGCTAGGATTACCTAAATTCCCAATTCTCCCACCTGTACTTCTTAAAAGCTAGGATTGTGGGAAGCTATTGCTACTCTGTAACTTTTACACTTGGTATGTGTTAAGGAAAGTATGTGTTTGTCAGTTCTAGCAATAAAACCAGATTATTTGTGCTTCTGTGTGAGGGTAAAATAATTAAATTAGGCTGGTAGGGGAAGGACCTAAGTTAATACTTAGCCCTTGACTTTTCCATTCTAATTTTCTTGTGACTGGAAAGCAAAAGGGCTTTACAAATCAATTGAGAATGCTTTTGGGAAAACCATTATTTTAGCTCATCTTCTCAAGATATTTAAACATGGTGCTAAGTTGCCTTTCTGAATTAGAGTTAAATTAATACATAGGTGAAATTAAGTGGGTGTTGGCCATAAATAATGCACAGAAGACAATGCTAATGTACAAGGCCAAAGCACAATAGAGATCTGCACTGGCACTCAGGACCAAGCAGAGTTTATCCCAACGGGAAATAAGTATTTCCTGAGACTTTAAATACGACTTTTACCTGCAAAGTTGGTATTTCAAATTCTTTCCTTTAATCTCTGTCTTTTTGTCTCAGTCTTTGTCTCTTTCTCTGTCTGTCTCTCTCCCACCTGGTGTGTGTGTGTGTGAGTGTATGTGTGTCTGTGTGTGTGTGTGTGTATGTGTATGTGTGTGTGTATCACAACATACTCATGGTGGTAATAGGACAAGCTAGGTTTGGGTTCTAACCATTCACTGTGCTTCAGATGGGGGCTTTTCTTCTTCGCCTACTTCATGTCAGATTATCTGGCCCCAGAACTCTTGAAGAATCAACTTCCTTCCACTCCAACATTACTTTATGTAACCCTGGGAACACAGAAGAGTATGGTACATTAGGATCCCCATTGCGTCTAAAGATCTGTGCTCAGGTTTTTATATTTGCTGAGCAAGCACTCTATCCACTGAGCAATCTCCGTAGTCACATTTAAGTTTTTTTTTATTATGAAAATAATTTATATTCTGCCCTTTATTTTGCAAGTAAACACTATATCTCACTGTACTGGCTAGTTTTGTGCCAACTTGACACAGCTGAGTTATCACAGAGAAAGGAGCCTCCCTTGAGGGGCTAGCCAGGGGCTGTTTGGCCCCTGGAAATGCCTCCATGAGATCCAGCTGTAGGGTATTTTCTCAATTAGTGATCAAGTGGGAAAGGCCCCTTTTGGTGGGACCATCTCTGGGCTGGCAGTCTTGGGTTCTATACGAGAGCAGGCTGAGCAAGCCAAGGGAAGCAAGATGGTAAGGAACATCCCTCCATGGCCTCTGCATCAGATCCTGCTTCCTGAGCTGCTTGAGTTCCAGTCCTGATTTCCTTGGTGATGAACAGCTGCATGGAAGTGTAAGCTGAATAAACCCTTTCCTCCCCAACTTGCTTCTTGGTCATGATGTTTGTGCAGGAATAGAAACCCTGAATAAGACACTCACTCTTCAGGGTTTGGTAAAAAATTATAAAAGGGAATGAGGGAACAGTGAAAGAACTAGAGGACCATGTTTATAGATAGCATCTTCTAGACATTGTATGGAAACTGCATTCATGAAATATCAACAAAACAGTTGCCTAAATAATGATTGTATGTGTATGTGTGTATGCATGTATGTGTAATAATAATAAATAAATTAAAATAGGAATGAAAGAAAATGGAGGAACTGGATGACTCAAAGAAGGAGTAACAAAACTATCCTAATCAAAGCTGTATGATACGGGCATAAGACCGAAACACAGGCCAGTGTGAATGAATAGAAATCTTATAAACAAATCTTGATATGCTTAGTCAAATAATTTTTCACAGAGCAGGCTTTTAAGATACTAACAACAATAATTAAACACCAATTAAAGACTTTAATGTAAGGCATGTAATTCTAAACTCTGAGAAGAAAACAGGAAGAAAGCATAATTATGTTAGAGTTGGTAAGGATTATTTTGACATCACAACACAGGCAACAAAATCTTCAATAGATAACTTTGATTAAAATACAATGACAAGCTTCTATTCATTAAAACATCCCACCAACACCTTGGATGGAAAGGAAGAAAATATTGGCAAATCACATATCTGATAAAGGATTAATGTCTAGAATAAAGAAAATTGTATTTAGTTTCACATTAATATAACACAAATAATACACAGGAATGGCCATATATTCAAAGAGAATGAATAAATAGTCTTCTTGCATTTGAGTACATATCATCAAAACCCCAATTAAATAACATCCCCTCTCTTATGGATGGCTACTATCAAAATACACCAACCTAAAAGCCAAAAATTCAGAGTCAGTAAATAGCACATGTTGACAAAGATGGAGAAGGTGTGGATTTTTAGCATAATGTTGGCAAGATCATAAAACTGTGTTGTCACCGCAGAAAATAATGTGAAGGCTCCGCTAAAAATTAAAATAAAAAACATCATGATCATATCATTTAAAAATTCTATGTCTTAAGTTTGGAGCTAAGATGAAAGGATGGACCATCCAGACAATTCCCCACCTGGGTGATCCAACACATAATCAGCCACCAAATGCAGACACTACATACGCCAGCAGGATATTGCTGAAAGGACCCTGATATAGCTGTCTCCTGTGAGGCTTTGACAGTCCCTGACAAATACAGAAGTGGATGCTCACAGTCATCTATAGGGCAGAACACAGGGTCCCCAATGTAGGAACTAGAGAGAGTATCCAAGAGCTGTAGGGGTCTGCAACCCTATAGATGGAACAACAATATGAACTAATCAGAACCCCCAGAGTTCATGTCTCTGGCTGCATATGTATTAGAAGATGGCCTAGTTGGCCATTATTGGGAAGAAAGGCCCCTTGGTCTAGCAATTTTTATATGCCCCAGTACAGGGGAATGCCAGGGCCAAGTAGTGGGAGTGGGTGGGTAGGGGAGCAGGGCGGGGGGAGGGTATAGGGGACTTATGGGATAATACTTGAAATGTAAATGAAGAAAATATCTAATAAAAATGTGAGAAAAGTTCTATGTCTTGGTAAATATAGACAAAAGAATTAAAAGTAAGATTCAAAGAAATATTATTTGTCATATATATATATATATATATATATATATATATATATATATGTACATACACACACATATATATTTGCATTTCAGATTTTATCTCCCCCCATTTTTACAGTAGGTTGCAGGGTTTGAAGCTGAGTTATATTGATGGTTTCTTTTTTCCTTCAGCACTGTTCAGAGAAATTTGTAGTATCATCCAGAAGTAGTTGACCAATGAAAACAGGTTCAGGTTCTGCAAGGTTTCCAGTGCTTTTTACTTTCTGTTTTCCTTTTTAAAATTTGTTTTGTTTGTTTTTATTTTTCATATTTTGTTTTTCAGAAAGAGAAAAAGGAAAAAGGAAAGATGGGTGAGGAGGAGGGAAGGGAGAATCTAGGAGGAGCAGGGGAGGGGAAAGACTGTAATTAAAGTATATTAAAAAAATTAATGACAGATATGTTAACACAGTAAGTGTCTTTCTACACGTATTTCACTACAATAAAATGTAAAAAAATGAAAAAAGTCTTAACTATGTTTTAAAGTTTTAAACGATAATGAAAAAATTATATTTAGTTGCCTTTTAACCGTATTTCAAGTGATTATTATTAAACACCAATCAATTATTACATAATGAAGTTGATTGTTCTCTGTAATTTGTATCCTTTCTTAATCACAATCCTTAGATACTGAAATCCTTCTTTATTTGTTCTTTAGAGGAACAAAACGTACAAAAGACGCATCTGTGCAGGGTCACACGTTCACAGGCAGCTGAGCCTTATCTACCCAGTAAATACCACCCAGCAGCCAATAATGGTAGGTCAGCCTGAGACCATTGCTGTGCTGTTTGGGGAGGAGCTTCAAGAAGGATCTGCACTCGGCTGCTATGATACGCATCTGTCAACAGAATTCACTTTGCGCCTGCGCCTTCATCTTGATAGTGTAGCAAATAGCAAGAGACGACTCTAAAATCAGCACAGATAGAAGAATTAGATCACTCTATCTTAGAACCTTGCAAAATGTAAGGTAGATATCAAATATGAGGTTAGACTTCAATAATAATCTTATGTTCTCATTGCAAGTGTGGACCTACTCCTTTTCCTTCTGGAGTGAAATTAAGTTATGCAAATTGTGCAATTTGCTTCGTTTAGCTACACCTATGAAGAAATGACAGATTTTCTAGTCTTGTGTGTATGCTTTACGTTAATATTTCATGATAGCTGTGGGATTCTGCAATTCTCACATCCTCCAAGTAGCCTGTGTGATGTGCTTTCATGATGCTTTACCTCTCAATGCATATATTCAAGCCTTAGGCAAGATTTTTATCACCCCTGTGAGGAATTATGTACCTGTGAAGTTAATTTGAATAGTTGTTTTTCTTAAATGAAGGAAAGCACATATCCTTTGAGAAAATGTCATACTGGTCTGGAACTACCATCTGAGAAATCACTAGCTTCAGAAATCTGCTTTCAGAAAGTGCTGCAGAATTCACTGGGGCATGTCTCTTAAATTACTTCAGCGGTGGATTATAGATGATGATTTGAATACACAACTACAGAAGGAATGTAACTGGGTAAATCCTGCGCTAACTTGAACATCAAAGTCCCTTATGTCTGACGAATCAATAGACACGATAATATTTGAGACAGATCTATGGTATACTGAGAGATAATATGACATAACAGAGTAAAAATTACAATATATTTTTTTACATTTCACATATTTCTATGTATAAATCAGTCTAAATAATTTCAGAAATGTTCATATTGCAACATAAAGATAATCGTTAGCTCTAGAAAGATAGTGAGGACAGAAAGGAATGAAGTAGGACTAAAGTTTTGATTGAATACATTTTCATTGTTTGATATTTAAAACACATTGGTTGACCTGGTGATTTTGGAGCTAATGGGGAAAGGCCATAAAGTTGAAAGAGAGAAAGGAAGGATGTAAGAGGGAGGTTGGAGAGAGAAAGAGAAAGAGAAAGAGAAAAATAAAGAGAAAGAGAAAGAGAGAGAAAGAAAGAGAAAGAGAAAGATAAAGTGAAAGATAAAAAGAAAATGAATTTAATCTGCCACAATCTCAAAAATAGAAGAAAAATTTCCCAAAAGGATTAAGTGTGAGAACACACAAATCTGGAAAAAAATACATTTTAAAATTGATTCCTTGAGAATTTCACGAAATGTATTTATTATTATTATTGTTATTGTTATTATTATTTACAGTCCAGTCATTGCCCCCTCCCAGTTGGCCATCCCACAGTTCCTCATCCCATTCTTCCTCCCCACTGTCTCCAAGAGGATGTACACCTGACCCTTGCCAGGCCTCCCCACTCTCTGGGACCTCAAGACTCTTAAGGGTTGGGTATGTTTTCTTCCACTGAGGCCAGGCCAGGAATTCCTCTGCTGAATATGTGTCAGGGGCCTCAGATCAGCTTGTGTATGCTGCCTGTTTAATAACTCAGTGTCTGAGAGATCTTATGGATTCAGGTTAGTTGAGACTGCTGGTCTTCCTATGGGCCCATCCTCCTCACCTTCTTCCAGCCTTTCCATAATCCAACCACAGAGGCACTCAACATCAATCCATTGTTTGGGTGTAAATATCTGTGTCCCTTCAAGTTAGCTGCTTCTTGGGCCTATCAGAGGACAGCCAGGCTAGGCTCCTGTCTGTAAGCACACCATAGCATCAGTAATAATGTCTGGCCTTGGAACGTCCCCTTGAAATGAATCCCAAGTTGGGCTGCTTGCTGGACTGCTTTTCTCTCAGTCTCTTTTCCATTTTTTGTCTCTGTAGATCTTTCAGACAGGAACAATTATGGGTCAGAGTTTTTAACTTTGGGATGGCAACCCCATGCCTCTACTTGATGCCCTGTCTTTCTACTGGAGGTGTCTTCAGCAAGTTCCTTCTCCCCACTGTTGGACATTTCACCTAAGGTCCCTCCATTTGAGTCATGAGAGCCTTTCACTTTCCAGGTTTCTGGTACTTTCAAGAGGGTCCCCCTACCTCCCACCCTCCCAACCCCCGAGTTGGCACTGGGGTAAATGTCCTAAACAGAACTCCAGTGGCTCAGGCTCTAAGATCAAGAATTGATAAATGAGACCTTATGAAACAGGAAAGCTTCTGTAAGGCAAAGGGCATAGTCAATAAGACAAATCAGCAACCTACAGATCGGAGAAAAAATATCTCCACTAACCCCACATTTGATAGAGAGCTAATATTCAAAATATATAAAGAACTCAAGAAACTAACATCCAAAAAAAAAGAAATCAAACAACCCAATCTAAAAATGGGGTGTAGTGCTAAACAGAGAATTCACAACAGAGGAATCTTGAATGTCTGAGAAGCACTTAAAGAAAAGTTCAATGTCTTTAGTGATCAGGGAAATGCAATCAAAATGACCCTGAGATTCTACCTTACACCAATCAGAATGACTAAGATCGAAAAGTCAGGTGACAGCCCACATTGGCAAGGATGTGGAGAAAGAGGAACACTCCTTCATTGCTGGTGGGACTGCAAACTGGTACAACCACTCTGGAAATCAATCTGGAGGTTCATCAGAAAATTGGAAATAGATCTACCTGAAGACCCATTCTTGGGCATATCCCTAAAAGACACCTCACCATACCACAGGGAACATAGTTCACTATGTTCATAGTGGCCTTATTTGTGACAGCCAGAAGCTAGAAACAACCCAGAAGTCCTACAATGGAAGAATGGATACAGAAAATGTGGTTAATTTATACAAAGGAATACTATTCAGCTGTTAAGAACAAGGACATCATGAGTTTTGCAGGCAAATGGATGGAACTAGAAAATATCATCCTGAGTGAGGTAACTCAGACCCCAAAGGACATGCATGGTATGGAGGTATGTTCTCACTAATAAATGGATATTAGACAAAATGTACAGAATACCTAGGATACAATCCACAGAACTCAAGAAGATTAACAAGCAGAAGGGCCTAAGTGAGGATGCTTCACTTCCTCTTGGGAAGGAGAAGAAAGGAATCATGGAAGAAAGAGGGAGTAAGGGACCTGGGTCAGGGATGGGACAGTGAAGGAAAAGGGGGAACATGATCAGGTATGGGTAGAACAGGACTGAAGCCCTGAGAGTCAGCAGAATGAATGGAAATGTATTTTTATGACGCTCACCCTTCCTCCTATAACTCTTCATACATCCAACCCTTCTTTCTTACTGAATGAACTTGATGTTCTTTTTTTTTTTTTTTTAGATTCACCAAGTGCAGTTTGTGCGGCTCTTGCATGCTTGGGTGTGTGGCCATCCTCTGGAATGTACTTAACTCACTAGACCTGCATTTTTAAGGAAGATTGAGCCTTTCTCTCCCTCTCACTTACTCTCATCTCAGCAGCTTTCACCTGTCACTAGCTTCTAATCTAAGGAGAGAATTCATTGCCCAGGTCCCTTCTCTATGTCCTTGTTTTGTCTGGATAAGTCTTTTTTCAAGACTTGTGTGAATATTTTCCCAAGTGAGGTGAGCTTGTATGTGTACCTGTCCCGTCAGGTTGGTAAAATACTGTTTCCTTAGAGACACACACCTCATTTGACTCTTACAATAATCTGTGATGATCCATGAGCACTGTGAGTCAGAGGTATGATATAAATGTCCCCTTTGGGGGGTAACAGTCCACAGCCTTTTTTATTTACACTTTGTCCATTTTTAGGTTTCTGTGTCAATCACCAGATACTCCTCCAGAGAAGCCCCTCTGATCTCTGAGTGGTGAACTAATCTATGCATTTTAAAAAAGAATGGAGTAAAAGAATTTAATGAGTGATGACGCTCATTTTGGGGGAAAATGGGTGAATTAATATGGACAAAATGTGCACTGGGAAGAAAGTACATAGTTTGAAATGTATGTATTTAGTTCAAGAGTCTATTATAATAGTCAAATCAGTGAAAACTAGAAAACACAGAATAGTTTAATACTCCACCATGCTATCATAGCCCACAAACCACAATGGGATGTTTAAGTTTCTTTTAAATATATCTTTAACAAATAAGGAGGACTTACACTAAATAAATGATCACTAATCTTTGTCATATTTTCATACAGTTGAGGAATAGCTATATTTTACAGATGGAGACCCATGAAAGAAAATTAATCCAATCTTCTGGGAAGAGGACTTATAACAGTATGAAGAACCCTAACCTACAACTTAAAGCTTCTTACAGTTCTTTAGTATTGCTTAGGACTAGCATAGAGACAAACAGAAATTCAGGTAGACATTTGGACTGCTGAAGGAGGCATTACAGGCTCCAAGTGACATGTTCGTCCTAATGAGCACTGGAATTAGAGGCAATAAAACTTATCATGTGCAAGAGAAAAAGTAAAGAGGAGGGAAGTGGGCTGAGAGAGTCTCAGATGACCTGTCTATATCTCAGTATTTTTTGATTTGGAGAAGTTGGGTAGGTTGAGTGTTGAGATATGATGCTAAGGCAGTCTCTTGGCTTTTTTTATGTATAATAATACCTTTTTCCATTTTCTTTTCAGATCTGAATGTTCCTTTCCTTGACATCTTATTAATTCATCCACCCAGGGAGTCTTTCAGAGAAAAAAAACTCACACTAAAGGAAAAAATTCAAGCCAAGTCTAATAGACTAAAATTTCCTCAAGTTTGGCTTAAGGCTGAGAGGGAGACCTTTCAAATGTTTGCCAGTTGGCAGGAGTTTTAATGACAGGCTTTTGGGATCAAAGCACACAGCCTTTAACTTTTTCTTAACAGCAAACTCATTGGTGACCACTGGCATGAAAGAAAGAGAAATCTGACCATCATTGAATATTACCAAGTGTCTTAAGTGGTGGACACATTAGTATGTCCCCTTTCACTTATAAACAAGCCATCCATTGAAAGGAAGAAGAGCTTTTGCAAGCATTCAACCATGGAATCCTTGCCCATCAGCATTTCCATTTTCTTCATTGGTATGGAAATATTATCAAAAACTAGCAGGAAGAAAATCCACTGTGCAGACAGAACCAGCCCCAGTAAGTGTGTTTACTTCCAAAAGTCATGGTTGTCTTTTAGTTCTAGAATATATGACTCTGAAGATAAATAAAAGACATGACAATAGAAAGTCCAAAACCCATTGTCTATTTCCCCCATTTCTTGTCCACTAGGGTGATAGGGCAGAGGTCTAACCACTTAGTCCTGCTGGACTTTTGTTGAGTGTGAGACATCAGAAATAATAGTTCTAAAAAATGAATATATTGCTTTTCCTGTAGGGGCCTGTTTCTTTAATACAAAGAAACAAAGTCAAAAATCTCTATTGTTATATGACAGGGTTTGACACATTTTATAGTGTGAATGAAGACACAGAGAGTGCACTTTGGTCTGACATCAATCAAGCAGTTGATTATTAGGTTGAAATAAGGTTGATTAACCAGTGATTTAACAACACATGTGAATTCTTGAAACTCAATCAGATGCTACTAACTGGTCTCTAGACCACCTTCTTCTCCCTTTCATAGGTAGTGTAGCTTCAAAAACAATTACATGGAGTTAACAGCTAAGTTTTCATGGCGGAGAAAACAGATCACTTCTGCAAAAGGGCGACCATAAAGCTTGGCATGTTTCTCCATCATAGTTTTAAAAGGTAGTTGAATCCTGTGGGGAAAGTCAAAACATTGGGGAAGAGAGGGGAGATGACAAAGATCTTGAAAAGTTTAAACTCTTTCAGTTTGAGACCTCTGTCACTGCTGTTGTCCCTTACCTCTATTATTAATGCCTTCAAATAGTGTTTTTGAACCTCAGATCATAGCCATCTGATTCTTTGTCTTCTATCTCTTACCTTTGTGGACTTTCAAAATAAGACATTGGACAATCCACATAATCTAGGATAATCTCTTTTAATGGTAGCTGTTAGCAATCTTAGTCTGAACCCCCCAAAGTCCTTTGTAGTGTTACCTAAGATATCCACATATTCTTAGGGTTGAAACATGGGTATTTGGTGGAGAAGTGCTCTAAAGAATCTATTTTATTTGCCAAATTTAATTATTAATAGATGAAGGGGATGTTTTTTGGACATGTCATGTGGTGCAGACTCATGTGGTATTTTGCTAAGGCAAGACCGTAGGAGGACATGTGATGTTTGGAGAGAGTATAAGTGGATCTCAATGGTCAGTAAAGGGGCAGCAGCTTAGCTAGACTTGCAACACTTTGATGGTCTTGGCACCTTGGCTGATCTTCACTTTATTGAGAGAGGCACAGCAGAGAACTTCGGGCATCCCAGCTGGTCCTAGTTGCTCCTGCTGACTCCTGCTGATTGGGTGGAGGCCTGGGTGTTTCTGTTGGATCATGCAACTGCTGCTGATTCTTGTTTGGTACCCTAACATGAGTCCTATGAACTGCTGGTGTTCTGACAAATGGAGATTGGAATTGCTCCAATGAACTACTTCTAAATAGATCCACATCCCCTTGTCCTTTTCAGCATTTTTGTTCTGCTTGCTACCTTTGGAGGGTAGGCTAGAGGGTAGTTGAAGCATTTGAGAACCCTTATTAAAAGTAGGTTTTGACAGCTAGGTATGGTGGCTCACACCTTTAATCCCAGCACTCGGGAGGCAGAGGCAGGCAGATTACTGAGTTCGAGGCCAGCCTGGTCTACAGAGTGAGTTCCAGGACAGCCAGGACTATTTAGAGAAACCCTGTCTTGAAAAAAAAAAAGCAGGTTTTGAAAGTAAGCCTACAAATAGAATCTTTGATTTTCCACTTTTATTACAATTATGTATTGTTAGATTTGTCCTCCTTTATCTGAAATGTAGCACCAACACGATGACAGAGAAAAGATAATTAAAGGCTCAAGATTCAATGCTTTGAGGTTCATCGGTCAAGGAGCATTTCTTACAATGCTCAGTGGTATTTGTTGTGAGGATAAATGAAGAAAGATGTAGCTTGGACTTTTATGAGCTACTACTCCTGGTGGTGGTACTGACTGAGTCTTGTATGACTCAGCACCAAGCCATTTTTAGGGGCAGAAATATCATTGAGTGGAAACAGCTATTTTGGAGTAGAGGACATGTATCATAGTTCAGGAAATAAGCCTTCAACTTTGCTTTATTTTGCACTTAAGAGCTTTTCAAAGCACACTTCAATTCATAAGATAGTAAGTAAATTCTTCCCTTTGTCAATTGCTTTCAAGTATGATCTGACTTCTCATTTCTTATCATTATAAGCACCATTATAAAAATATACAGAAGCTGAAAAAATATATATACCCAATGAAATACATAATATATATGAAACATATATGAATTATAGAATATATTTGGAATATATTTGTATATGAAATACATATATATAAAATTATATATATTTCCAGTGAAATACATAGCACTAAATATAAATAGTCCAATAGATTCACCACCAATATATATAGCATAGCAGTCTGAGCTTCCTAAACAACTCCTTCAAACCAGCTTTGTTTTACTGGCTCCCTCATTCGTTAAAACATTCCATAGCACTCACAGTCAAATACAGTTGCTGTCTGAACTTTTCCAAAGGTGTACTCTGGTTGCATCTTGAGTAAATTTATAGCCTTTTTAGTATTAACATGCAAGAGATTTATTAGTTAAAACATTGGATAGTATCTGTTGTACATGTGTGATAAGGATTTCCTAAACACATGGGATATCTTATTGATATAAAAATCTACACAACTGTCTCTAGGGATGTATGTGAGGTGGAGGAGTTAAGGTGCACAAATAAGGGACATATTCATTCTGTATCAATCATATTAGATTTCTATTGCTGTGACAGATACATGACAAAAATCAACTTAAGGAAAATATCATTTTTGCTCCTGGTTTTAGATAATTCATTCCTTAGATCTTTTGTTGTTATAAGATTAAGTTGGGATAAAAATTAATACAGAAATGGTAGCAGAAGTCCAATTGTTTAATGGTGTCTGGAAAGAAAACAACAAAGAAGGAAGCTGGGGTCTCGTTTTCCCCTTTACAAGCAAGCAAGCCTCAAGACCCAGTTTCTTCAGCTGGGCCCTAACATGTAAAGATCCTGTCCTCTTCAAGAAGTGTCGTGTGCTGGAGACTAAGCCTTCATCAAATGGGCATTCAGAGGAGATATCCTATCCTACATTTAATATCAGTATATTGTATGTATACACACACACACACACACACACACACACACCACATACAAAACACACATATATATTAAATAACTTTAGAATTCTCTCCTCTAAAGAGAAAATACCTTAACCATTCTAATCAAAACCCAGACAGTTTACAACTAAAAAAAAAAAAGGACCATATCCAAGACATTATGAAGAAAGTCTGCAACACAAAGGGTGACAAGTAAGTGGTGTCATAAAACAAGAAATCATCTTTAAGGAACAAAGAACAGATTCCCAGGAATTCTGTTGTTCTTGGTAGCTGCAGAGTTTTTAAAAGTCATTGAAACCATAAAGCAGAGAGTCCTGCTGGCGACTCAGCAGAAGGCAAACAGGGTTTCAGAAGGGAATGTTCTTTCCTGATCTATTCTGCCTCCACATTTATCTCCACTGAAAGTACTTTGTCTCCTTCAGAAATATATTTTTACTCTCCTTAACAGCTTCCTACAGTTCTAGCCTTGTAGGTATTTGGACATGGATAAATCAGAGAGATCTTAGCATTTAAGTGTGTATCTAGCAATCTGAGTGCCATAAATTGAAGTCCATTGTGAAAATACTTTATGACATATCATAAACGAGTGTGTTGCTTTTGTTTACCATCTCAGTGAGAATACCAGCTTTTTCCTAAATTAGGGATTTCTGTCACTAGTAGAGTTTGTTTGGATGTATTTTCTTATGATCAAATGCAAAAAAAAAAAAAAAAGGACAGCAAAGTCCTACAGCATTTGGAGAACCTTTCTTTGTGATCTTGGGTTCTTCTGTTCTCCCCTGTGAATATGATTTCTCGGGGGCAGATTTTCTGCATTCCAAGTCATGTGCTGACCTTACGTTAAAAACAAGGAAAACTTGTAATACAAGTTTTAAAACTTGTTTAATAGTCATCTCAATCTGTACCTTCAGATTATAGAATTTTATATTAAGTACATAGCTAATGTTTTATGGAAGGGTATTTTGGATTGATTTTCTTCCATTGTAATTAAAAGTGAAGACAAAGCGCTGTTTTTAAAAACTGTTTATCAAAATACTTGTTTTGAAGGGTTAGCTCAAAATATAATTATTGTATAAAATATAACCTATGGGCAGCATAATACTACCATCTGAACTACCAGAAAAATAACTGATTTTGGAGGGTTCTATAAATTCCAAACATTTAAGAGCTCAAAAATTTTAAGAGTATCTTTTCTTAATATGTCATGAAATAATCAGTGTTCATGTACATGACGAGGAAGTCTTCTAGCTCTTTTCTCACAATATTGTATATTATATTGTACATAAAGATTCTACTTTATTTGAAACTCCTTATTTTCATAAAATGACCAGATTATTTACAGCTTATAAATTTTACCTCTTCATGGCTTTGACTCCTTTATTGTAATTCCTGTCTAGACATGCTTCAGTTGGTGTAATTCCTGTCTAGACATGCCTCAGTTGGTGNAGCTCTTTTCTCACAATATTGTATATTATATTGTACATAAAGATTCTACTTTATTTGAAACTCCTTATTTTCATAAAATGACCAGATTATTTACAGCTTATAAATTTTACCTCTTCATGGCTTTGACTCCTTTATTGTAATTCCTGTCTAGACATGCTTCAGTTGGTGTAATTCCTGTCTAGACATGCCTCAGTTGGTGAACCTTCCATGGCTTTGACTCATTTATTGTAATTCCTGTCTAGACATGCTTCAGTTGGTGAACCTTCCATGGCTTTGACTCCTTTATTGTAATTCCTGTCTAGACATGCTTCAGTTGGTGTAATTCCTGTCTAGACATGCTTCAGTTGGTGTAATTCCCGTCTAGACATGCTTCAGTTGGTGTAATTCCCGTCTAGACATGCCTCAGTTGGTGTAATTCCCGTCTAGACATGCCTCAGTTGGTGTAATCCCTGTCTAGACATGCCTCAGTTGGTGTAATTCCTGTCTAGACATGCCTCAGTTGGTGTAATTCCTGTCTAGACATGCCTCAGTTGGTGTAATTCCTGTCTAGACATGCCTCAGTTGGTGTAATTCCTGTCTAGACATGCCTCAGTTGGTGTAATTCCTGTCTAGACATGCCTCAGTTGGTGTAATTCCTGTCTAGACATGCTTCAGTTGGTGTAATTCCCATCTAGACATGCCTCAGTTGGTGTAATTCCCGTCTAGACATGCTTCAGTTGGTGTAATTCCTGTCTAGACATGCTTCAGTTGGTGTAATTCCTGTCTAGACATGCCTCAGTTGGTGAGCCTTCCATGGGCATTGCTACGATAGGGTTTTCTTTTCATCCCCACTGAATTTCTTACTATTCTCATGTTTTATTTTTTTCTCAGAAAACCTTATTCTCTTTAAGTAGTTTATAACAAACAGTAGATTATAACCAATATGGCATTTAGTATATAATAAAAAAAAGTCTGTGTTTTGTTATTTGAAACTAACTCTGGAAAACACTATAAACTAAATCTTACAGACAATACCGGAAACTTCACTTAACTATGTAAATTACCCACATTTAATTTTCCCTTAATATTCATTTATTGCAATCATAGCCCTGTTTGCTCTGAGTATTCTAATTATATTTAAATTATGAACATTTAATCTACTTTTCCATTAATTAATTAATTAATTAATTTACTTTATACATTATCCAATTTTAGTTTAATACAGAAAGAAAATGTATCTGTAGCATTTACTCTTTTGTCTTAGTGCGAATGCTTAAAATACCTTTTAAAGTAAGTTTGGCAAAGTCTTTAATCATCACATTATATTAAACACTGGAAATTTTTCCTGAGTGAGGGCCGTTTGTTATTCAGCTTTGCCACCAACTTTTTATGTAGTTGAGGATGAGTTTGTACTACTGATCCTACACAGCTTCTACCTCCAAGTTCTGAGACTAGAAGCATGTGGGGACGGATGCAGGAAGTGCTACAAGCACTCAGTCAATGGTAATGCCCCCTCCCCCCCAATCCTCTAAACTTTTCTTTTGAATTTCTTTTTTTTTTTTTTTTTTTTTTTTTTTTTTTTTTTTTTTTTTTTTTTTTTTTTTTTTTTTNTCCACATATCAGTGAGTACATGTTATGTGAGTTCTTTTGTGAATGGGTTATTTCACTCAGGATGATGGCCTCCAGATCCATCCATTTGCCTAGGAATTTCATATATTTATTGTTTTTAATAGCTGAGTAGTACTCCATTGTATAAATATACCAAATTTTTTGTATCCATTCCTCTGTTGAGGGACATCTGGGTTCTTTAGCGGGGTTTCTTTTTTCCTAGTGTGATCAAGGCTCTAAGAAACATGTTCTAAATTTTATACTTTAAATCTATAAAATATGCTACTAGCTCAGAATTTCAATTTTCTAAAATATAATAGAAGTCCATATTACTGTCAAATTAACTTTAGAAATTTAATACTAGTAGAATTATCTAGAAAGAATATATTTTCTTGCTTTCTTATTCTGAGAAGCAAAATTTTTCAATTGTTTCTTGAATTCTGACTTTTCTTCATATAATTAAATCTCCTGAAATATCTAAAGATTAAAGATATTAAGCAAACATTCAACCTTGTTTTAAGAAAGATGTTTTTACCCTGAGGTTAGAAATGACATCAACGGTGCATGTCTGTTGTTTGATGTAACTGTGATGGTTGAAGGTTTATTGATTCTGTAAGATACTAAAGATGGATACTATTTATGATGGATGCCTTGTTATCTGAAGAGGAGACTAACTTCAGGTGAAAATAAAGAAAACCATGACATAAATTGAAAGAAAAGAAAATTTATAGTTGTACTAGATGTATAAACTTTTCCTTTGAAAACTATTCAACTAGACTCTTTGATTGTGTGTGTGTGTGTGTGTGTGTGTGTGTGTGTGTGTGTGTGTTTGCAAGATACAAAGTTTTGACAACTTTTTGGGAAAACCATTTAGGAAGCTTATTCCTTGGAGAGGGCAAATCTCTGTCTCTGTAGTTATTAGTTACCTGTCATTCTTAGTCTAGGGACGAGATCCTGAGATACTTTTTTTCTTCCATGTTTGTATGTCTGTTGACATTGCTATTGTTCTGGACTTATTTATATTTCCCTTCCTAGAAGAGACTGTTTCACATTTGAATTTTGGTTGTTCTTATAATCTATCTGTCTCACCTTCTGTGATGTTTCCTTAGCCATATATATAAGAGCTATGATATATATCCCCATTGGTACTAGGCTCTTCAGGGCCCATTGATCTCCATACAGAGTCTAGTTATGGTTTTCTGTGATTGTGTCCATTTGTTATTAAGAGAAGTTTCTTTGATGGTGGGAGATAACTACAATTACCTGTGTGTCTAACTATAACATTTAGAATATAGTTAGGAGTTGTGCTATTCTAGCAAAATGGTGGGAGTCCATTCTTTTCTAAGATCCTTGACCTCATTGGCCCTGGAAAATAGTCTAGGTTTCACAAACATATCTTGCTATGCTGGTCATTATTGTGGTTGGTAATATTATTAGTTGCTGTCTTCTCTTGATAACTTTCATAGTATTTTCTGATACCATGAATTCCAGACTGCCATAGGATGTTTTTAGATCAGACCCAATTCAAATAAACTGAGACCTGTGTCCTAAGTGAGTGGTGTCTTTGGAAATAGGAGATTAATATCGAAACTAAATGGCAACCAAGGCTAACAGACATAGTTTATATTATCTTTGGGATCACTTGGAATAACCTGAAGAATCATTCTAAATGAGTTTCCTCCTGTGTGGTACTGGGTTTTTTCCAGTTTATTGTTCTTATTGGGAGCATTGGGAGCTCTAGTGGCTCCATTTCTTTTAAAGTGCATACAAGTAACTACTTGTCCTGGTCAGAAAGCCTAAGTTTAAAGAAACAACAACAACCAAACAAAACAAAACAAAACAAAACAAAACAAAAAAACAGAAAACCTCAACCAAACATCAAACAAATAAACCAACACCTGACAATAAATGCTGATAAGATTGTAGAGAAAGAAAATATCTATTTATTGTTGGTTGGAATCCAAATTGGTGAGCTACTCTGGAAATCATCATAAAAAAAATCTCCCAAAACCTGAAACTAGACTCACTGCATGAGAAAACTATGCTTGACATGCTTAAAGGACTTGGATATCCTACTCCACAGATACTTGCTCAGACATGTTCATTGCTCAATAGCTGGGAAATGGAAACCACCTACACACCCCTCAGCAAATAAATAGATAATGAATATGCAGTACATATAAACAAAAAAAAAATACTATTCTGCTGTAAAGAAAAAAGGAAAGCATGAAAATTTCAGGTAAATTTGTGAACTTAGAAAATTTTATACTTAGTAAGACAACACAGATTCAGAATGACTAAGGCCATATCATCTGATTTTCTTAGATCCAAATCTTCAGATATGCAGATGCAATATGGAGTAGCTGCAGAAACCAGAGATGTCAAAAATCAAGAGACCATGGGGGACTGGATTTGAGATGAGAAGAACAAGATACAGGTGAAATGAAGCAGAAAATGGAAAATGGGGAGGGGACCTCAAAACCAAAGGAGAATTGGGAGGGGAGGGATAATACCAGGTTGTTGGATAAAGCTTCAAGGATTCTTGGTATTATATAATTACCTGAAATGATTCACAATTCATATAAGTATATGTGAATGCATGTATGTGTGTGTATACATGTGGCCACACAGATCTCTCTCTCTCTCTCTCTCTCTCTCTCTCTCTCTGTGTGTGTGTGTGTGTGTGTGTGTGTGTGTGTATGAATAAATGAGTGCAGATGCCCTTAGAAGTCAGAGATTTTTTGGCCTCTAATGGAGCTGAAATTATCAGTGAGTACTGTAAATTAAATTTGTGTCCTCTGCAAGACCAATACATGAGCTTGACTATGGAGCTGTCTCTCTTTTATCTGTTTATACCTTTCACCAATCAAAAGCCAGGAAATGTAGAATTGGCTGAAATCAGCCCTCTAAGTTAGACAAATAATCTTCAGATAATAGACAGAGAGGGGCAGATGGAGTAGAAAACCACTTGGATTATTTTGGCTAACACAAAGGTATACTGGAATTTTTTTAAAAAAATGAATAATGACTCTCTGTATCTCAGCAGCTGTCAACTGTCAATAGTTCCTCCATAGAAAAGTTTCTACTCTAAACTAAGTTTGGGGCCTTGGAAGCCTCTCTGCCATACATATTAGAACTTCAATTGGCTTTTTTTTATAGGACTTGTGCCAATAACTACAAGTGCTGTAGTCGATGCTTATGTCTGTAGTAACATGGCTAGAAGACAGCACTTCATAGCTCTCCTCCATATACTCTAGCTTTTACATTTTTTCTACCCAATCTTTCTCATTGTTGCCTGAACTTTGGGGGTGTGGAGGTTGACATAGATGACTCATCTATGACTGACCATTTAGACTGGCTGATTCTCAACACTTGGACTAGTTTATAATCTCAGAATTAATTATGACCTACTGAAACAAGAAATGTCTCTGACCAAAGTTGAGAACAGTACAGATCTATGACCATAAATATAAACATTAAGAAGATAGCTTGACAACATGACCACTAAAGAAAGTACTAGTAGGTCCTGCTAGGTTCTCTGATATCGTCAGTCATGGGATTTTGACAAGATTCAAGTATCAGGCATGGAATTTCTCTTCAGAATTAGTCCTCAAAGTAGACCATAGCATAGTTGGTTACTCCAACAGCCATCGAGCCACTATCACACTTGCCTTGTGGTCAAAATGTAGTTTCACGGTCTTGTACTGGATACAAACATTTATGTTGGTGTTTCTCTCTCCCCCAACAACTTGCATAGCACCTCCGAGGACCATGAAATCCAGCCAACTTGGGAGAAGTTTCCCAGTGAGTTTGAGACTGATTTTTTTTTTTAATCTACTGATATTGAAGTGGATATTATTTTCTACAAGTGGTCTTATGATTTAGTTATAATGGGCAACCACAAAGAATGACAATATTGTGTGTTTGATATGATTTATGCTTCCTCCTGGCCTAATAACTCATGAGGAGTAACCCATACATGACACTGAGATTTTCATTAAATAATAATAATGTCTTCTGTAGCAATATTGACCACTCATGCGAGATATTATTGACCAATCTCACTGTCAAGTCCATGCCTGCTTCATTATTGTTGTTGTTGTCATCAATTTTATAACAATAACAATAAAATAATAATAATAATAATAATAATAATAATAATAATAATAATAATAATCAGCAACAACAATAATGAAGCAGAAATGGACTTGATAGTGAGATGGACTGGTGGGTCTTCGGGAGAGTTGGATAGATATGATGAAGTTAAAGAAGTTCAAAATATGCACACACACATATACACATACACATATGAACACAGACATTCTTATATATACTAATACTTAGAAAGAAAATTTAGATTTCTTCGAACAATTAACAAGAAAGGAATTCCACCTCATATGCTCTGTCAGAATGCTTCTGATAACCTAATATAAGGGAATATTTTGGATTTTATTTTTGTTTTGTTTTAGCAAGAACATATTGCTCCAAAAGTTTCATAGCTAAAAAACATTTGGGGGTAAACTACACTAAATATAGAATAGCACTGTCAACATTAACCTATATAAGTTATTTAGAACTTATAAAAAGCACAACATATGGTGATAACATCTCAAGACTTCATCTACTTTAAATATTACCCAAAGTAGCTAGAGTCATTTTCATGTGTAGCCTCATAAATAAACAAAATAGTCACTCTAAAGAGTGTGCCGTATTGTTTGCAGTACTGCTGGGTGACTGACATGAGTACTGTTTGACAGGAAGAATGATAAGAGGTGAGGGAAACAGATAGTGGTATCATACTGAGCTTAGACAGTGGTGAAGTTCTTGTGCAGTAATTTTTAAAACTAGGCTTTAATATACTATATAGACAGTATCCCGTGTTGAGCATGCTCAGTTATTAACTTTAAAATACTGCATTTGAATACAAAGCACCCTCTAAAATATTGGTGTAGTGAATGAAGGCTTGGTCCACATGAGCGAATGCAGTAATTGAGAAATAACTGAATTGAGATCTCTAAAGAAACAATGGACTAATATATTATTGGGAGATGATAGCAGTTGAGGAGGCATTACTTAGTTGAAAGAAGTATGCCATGTGTTATAACATAACATCTCTGCTTCCTACCATCCAAGAGATGAGAATACATTACTCCATGGTATTCTATCTTACCTCAGGCCATGACAATGTTGTTAGCAAGCACACTATCTCATCTTTAAAATTATGAGCTAAAATAAGATTTTCACCTTAAGTTGTTTATCTCATGTATTTTGGCAAAGTGAGTAGCTGACCAAACATGCATGTTAAGGCCACTATCTGGTGAACCATATTTACATATACACCTACATTTTTAGTCAAAGTTACATTTTAGAAAAACAATAACTTCTTATTGAATGGTATACAAAAAGTAAGACATAGGCAAGAAATTAAAAGACATCAGGAAAATAATTAGGAAAGTGGCCAATAAGAAAATATTCATATTAATACATCAAAAAGCATGATGCATTACCTTAATTTATTCAATAGTCATTTGTTGGTAATAATATGCTTTTATTCAGAAAACACTTCAGTGGTAAGTCAGAAAGCATGAAATTTTGAGGCCTCCACAGATTTGATTTTCTCTAATTCTTGGAAGAAACATTTTCATAGAGATACATTAAACTAAACTGGAGCAAAGGACTAACAGTGCTCGCATTGTAGAAGGTGTCATACAACTGTTAAAGGCAGGTTTAAGGGACCCTTGGCAATTATAATAATGGGGTTTTATTTCTCACATTGATAATCTATATGATAAACATTGCTAAAATACCTCAATAACTTTTGTTACTGGCTTTAAGGCTACTTGGACATTTATATGTATCTTCCTCTCCAAACAATAAACTGTTAGATGGATACACTGGTAAGTAGATCGATATCTCTCTAGCTAGCAGAAGCAATCAAAGGCCAAGCAACTCTGTGAACAGGAGAAAAATGTGTAACTTGAACACAAAGGTATTGACAGATTCTAGCAAACTTGAGACTCATTCTATGAATTGTAGGGGAAAGAAGTGGGAGAACCTACCAGGAAACACTATCTCACAAAGACAAATAGAAAAACTGCAAAATAGCAGAGCATTCATAGTAGAAGTCTCCAAGGGAGCAGAGATAGTAGAATGTCTACATAATTATAAGAGTAATTTATTAGATGGGATCAGGCTGGATATTCCTGCAATGGTTGTTAGAAGGTAAGAGCCTGGGCATCCAGTAACTGCTTATGTAGACTCCCTAGAAGATGGAAAGATACCTGAGTGTTAGATCAAAAACATAGGAGCTCTGTGCTGAATTACTGTGACTTCAGGTTCACAGGCTGGAAAATTAGCAGTCAGATAGCCAATGTAGAAGGAAGCATTCCAAATGCTCTAATCAGTGTGCATATGAGAACACACATTTTGTGTGTGCTTCTGTCCCACTGTGTGCCATTCATTTTCATGGAGGCTTTCTATCTTGATTGAGCTGTCTCTGTGTAAAGGACATCTGGAAATATTCTCATACACACCCAACAATATGTTTACTGGCATTCTAAAGTCTCTTAGTTCAGTCAAGTGGGCAGTCATGATTAGCTATCAGATACGGAAAGTGTATAGTTTCCTATATAGTTAAAGAAAATTACTTCAAGTTTTCTAAGGGACAAAACAGAGATATTTAATATTCATGATGAAAATATTTAAAACATTAGGGTACAGAAAAGTTGTATTAATCAAGAGTAGAAGCATGTTAACAGGCAACTTGCATACACAAATTCATTATGGAAGTCAATTATTTCAACTTAAATTTACCCAAAACATAATACCTTTCATTTGAGCCCAAATAAATAGGATAGTAAAAAAACATACACATTTAAAATCTAACATAGCCAGAGAGATATATAATCATACCTAATATATGAAATCATAAGAAAACTTTTGATCTCTTAGTCATCAAATCACCAAAATCAATTAGAATATAGAAGACATTCAGCTACTTAGGGAGTTACAGACTACCACTTTCATAAATACATGATGTTTGCAAATCTTTATGATACTGATCTCTGACATGCTACATCTCTGACCACAATGTAAGAACACCACGAAAAAGATATTAAGAACTAAAGGAGGATTAGAAATTTTAAAATGTTTCTAAATAATGTGTAGACAAACCAGAAGTGACCAACAACATACTAAAGTTATATAAATAGCAATAAAATTATTTTCAACTGAATGATGCATCTGTCCATGCTTAGAGAGCAATTTATAGGCTACTACTTGTGTTTTTGTCTTTGCCACAATGAACACTACAGTCTTATTAGTTTAAAACAACAAAAATTAATTCCTTTCTTATAGTTTAGAAATATCATCAGGATGCCAACAAGTCTCATGCTTTATCTATGTTTACAGCCCTCTCCTCCATTTAAAAGAGCTTATGTCATTTGTCTGTACTCAGCTAGGCAACCCAGACGTTCTCTCCTGGAAGGTCAGCTGAGCACCCTCACTAAATGCAACTTGAACTTCTCTTCCTCATCAGGTTAATGTAGGCGCCACTTCTGGAGATTTGAATGTGCAACTCTTTGAAGATTTTTCAGTCTGCTACCACATAACAGTCGATGCTTACAATAAAAAAGGCTAAAAGTAGTGGATTAACATTTATTTTTAACAGAAGGCCAAAAGTGAACTAAGGTTTTGTAATGTGGGGCTAATATTAAACAGACAATAAGGATAATTGATAAGGCCCAAGATAATTAATATTATTTGAATTATATGATATATATATATATACATATATATATATATATATATATATATATATATATATATATATATATCAATATTAATTTGAAAACAAGGAAATTACAAAGTATTTGAAAAAAACTGACTAGAAATACATAAACACTAGAAAAAGAATGATAAGGTTAGCTTTATACATATTTGAAAACTTAGACAAAATAGAAAAACCCATGAAAAATTATCAACACTACAACAATGTAAAAAATCCAAATAATCATTAAATAAAGATTTCTAACACTTATAATATTGCACAGTAATGGGTTTACTTGCAAGTATTTTAGAAATTTAAGGAATAAATATTTGAACGATTAGCTATTACTCTAAAGAGTAAAAATACATATCATTTGTCACTATGCTTTAAAGTGTTACTTGTATGTGTTCTTGTTTGTACACACATGCATGTACATGTATATGCTTATGTTTATGAACATGTATGTATGCACACATGGAGAGAGTCAGCCCCCTCCTTTCACTATGTGTGTCCCAGGTATAGAACTCAGGCTGGTCAGCTAGTGTGTTTGCCCAGTGAGTCATCTCACTGGCTCTAGGTAATGCGTGTTATAATGCTAGCTCACATTAGTCAAAAAGATTTGCTGTTGGGCCCTACTTGGCCTTGGTTTGGGCCTTGAGGACAAACCCAAGCCTGGCTCCATTTTCGCTTGAGAAGACTCAGCAGGACCTACTGACCTGAATGAGACTGCCTCTGCCTAGCTACCGCTGATGTATCAATTTCTTATAGGCCCTGTGAGATTATCCACACTGCTCGTCATCTCACACCACCCCATACATCATCTCACCCCATACCCCTATCCCCACCTCCTTGCCTTCTCTATATAAGCAAGTGCCTAGTTTAATAAAGTGAGTTCCCACTTTGACAAGACTCCCAGCCCTGGGTGTGTTTGTTTTGGGCCATCTATACTCACCATCCCGACTCAGATGGACGGGGTTCTCTTCTCTCGCCTGGACCTATCAGAAGAGAGTCCACAATTTGTCAAGGACAGAAAACTGGGGCTTAATATAGTCAATGGAGCAGTATGTGCATATAATAAAATTACCTAAGTAAACCAGTGTTGTACAGGTAAAAAAATAAAACATAGAACCGGACAGTTAATAAGCAAGAAGAATGAATAAGTTATATGAAATGCACTACACATCTACCCACACCATGCACAAAACAATAGAATATTAAAAGATAATGTAGAGACTGAGAGGGGAGGTAAAACTATTTTTAAGAAGCAGAGGTATGGCTGGGTGAGGTGTTTCATGTTTGTAATCTTTCTAAAATGTTTTAAATTTAAATAGAATTGCCTACTGCCCTTTTTGTCTTTCTCTAGCCTCCGCAGCTACCTTCCTTTGATGACCCACCTGGTCCTCCTCCTTGATAGCCTCTTTTTATTTGATTATTATTCTTATATACATAAATGAATGTATGCATGTATGTATGTATGTATGCATGTATGTATGTGTAGGTATGTATGTAGGTATGTATGCGTGCCTGTATGCATGTATGTGTATGCACTAATGTGTAAATATAACCTGCTGAGTCTGTTTATGTTGTTTGTGCATTCAGGACTGACCACTCTGTACTGGATAACCAATGAGGACCTCATTCATGAGCTAGAGTAATTCTTCCCTCAGCAGGCATTAGGGGTCTATAGTTCTTTGTCTAGGGGTGGGACCCCATGAAATTTTTTTCCCTTCCATGTTAACCTATGCATTGACATTGTTATTTTTTCTGTCTTACCTATGTAGCCCTTTTTAAAAAGGGAGGTATTCACAGTCAACTTCCTGCTAATGTGGCTTTTATAATCTTTCTGCCTCCTCTTTCTCCATGTTCCCTGAGTCATAGATGCTAGAGCCAGGGTGTAGATATATCCATTGTGGCTGAGTCCTTCATGATCTGTCGATCTCTGTATTATGGTTTTCTGTGATGGTCTCCATTTGTTGCATGGAGATATTTCCTTGATGATGATAAGCTACACTCATCTCTGAGTATAGGGATACATTTTTGAAGGTAGTAAGGAATTGTGCTAGTCTAGAAAGGTGGTGGTAGTAGACACTTCTACAACTCATGACTTCACTAGCTCTGAGAAGTAGGCTAAGTTTCCAATACCACCACCTTTCTAGACTGCCCCTGACATTTGAGTGACACTTATTGCACTTTTATGCATATATTGCCATCATCACTTTTATGGGTGTTGTTGCTTAGTGGCCCTAGTAGCCTCTTAGGAGTTGAAAGTAGGCACCTATTGCTGAAGAAACTTCACATTTAAGACACAGAACTCCAATAATTTGACATATACCGCATGTAGCATAGAGAGTGTAAGTTGATCATTGCTTTTCTCTTCACACAAATTGCAATTTCCATGTAGATGAAGTAGATAAAAGAGAAATAATTTCGATACAATTAGTTATCATTTGGAAAACACTGGAGACAAAATATTCTCCTAATGGTAGCCTGTCAATACTGCAAAAAGTAAGCTATATTTAAAAGTTTTGATTTTCTTTCTACCTCAAAATGGAAGATCTTAAGATCAGAGATAGAGAACTGAATCAAGGGATCTAAAAAACAGTTACAGTCTTCAGAGTCTGGAATCGTCTGAGCAATTTTAGCCCCAGCTCTATTTTTGTTATTGAAAACAGATGTACATCTAAACATAGTTGTTTGCTTCATGCCATCAAAGATATGATAAACAAAATTATGTAGTCAACCTTAATTCTTGTGTGTTCTAATTTTCACTTCATTAAAAATGATTTCCAGATTCCATCCCACAGTTTATGCAAATTTGCACACACCTGTGATAAAAATGTGGCTTTGTTCAGTGTTTTAATATAAACACAATAAAAGAGATACCTATCTAGCAAAAAAGAACATTTTTTTTCCCTTACAGAAGGGGCAATCTTATTATTTGTCAAAATTAGGAAAATCCATCACACTGAAAACACAATTCAGACTTTCATGCTCTGGGTTAGTTTTCTGTTTCTGGAACAGTATAACAACCCATTCAAAGCTGCTATTAAAGTTTATTTTTTATAATATGCAGAAAACTCCCTTTCTTTCCCAAATTATCTTCCCCACTTCCTCTCCTACATCCTTCAGAAATATTGTAATAGGCTGAGATCTGGCTTAGTTGGAACATTGTATGCCTACCATGTACAAAGACCTGGGTGAGTTCCCTGAATAATAAAAACCTGTTGAGGTGGCATACCTATGTAATCCCAACACCAGGGAGTTGAGGCAGTAGAACCAGTAATTCAAGATAATTCTTGGCTTCATATTAAGTTAAGGGCCATATTGACCTACATTAGACATGAGACCTTGTATCATATAAATACAAAAACAAACAAACAAAAACTAAAACAAAATGAAATATTAAATACCCACCAAGATTCAATATTGATTATAATTGCAAAATGAATTGTGACTGTTAAACAGAAAAGAACATAACAATTTATATCATATATAATTTCTATAATCATGTTAACTTCTAGTGTTTTAGAATTCAGTGACCCCAATTTTCATTTTACTTATATAAATAATGCACGAATATAGATGACAAAACATGGCCTAAAGGTTATATTAAGGATTCAGACATAACTATTTTAAGTTTAAAAATGAATGAAAACATTTTATCATAGGTGAGACAATTGAGTGAATAATGTTTCTCACAGGAACTCAAGACTGTCGTGGAGTCAAGGTTCCATATGAAATGATTCAAAATAGTACGCTTGATGGATTAAATTCTCTCCAATATTAGAAATGTAACCTATTTTTGTATATTAACTTTGTCAGATTTATGACACCAGATCTACACAGAACATACTAAAATAAAAGCTTTTAAAGTTATACTGGTAATGGAGGAGAGGTACCAAAGGGAGAGGGTAATAGGGGAGGTGGATTTATAAAGGCAAGACTGGGAGGAGAGAAGGGAGGGACCTGTAAATAAAAAATAAATAAATTACAAGAAAAATGTCTTGAAACTAGTGAGTTTAAGTATACCCTGGAATCCACGAACCCACACAAAGTCATCAGAAGTATTCAGTCACATCCAGTTCATAGATCACCATGACTAATGCATCTGTATTGACTTCAGAAACTGAGTAGTGACTCTCATAGCCACAAAGCTGGGCTATTTTACCACTCCTGTTACTGAGAGACCTAAGAAAGTATGCAGGGATCTAGACACATGCCCCTGTGAAGGCCAAAGTATACCATAAAAAGCAAGGCTAAATCAAACAAAAATAAAATAGAACAAGAAAACCTCTTTGTGTGGCAAGAAAAATAGTATCTGAAACTCAACAATTATTTGAGCAAACTTTCTCATTTTAACAGAGGGAATCATTTTTCTAGACCACACAAATCCTTAAAATTTGAATGTTTCTGAGTTCTTAGTAAAGGTATTAATTAATAAATTAATAATTAAACATTTTGTCATTAAAGAAATAATCCATTCACTTTATATTAATCAGTCCGACACTGGATTTTCTGTTAGATTTTTTCACCAGTGTTTTCTCAGCTCACATCACTTGTATGATAAGGAGATGTTATCTTCCTAACTGGTTTGCAAATGTACATTCTCTCATACCTATATGGCTTCAAGTCTAGAAAGTACAGAGGAATATTAAATGCAAATAGCAAGTAGGGTTTTTTTTTCTTTTTTGTGTGTGTGTGTGTGTGTGTCCCTACAGACTTCTTCCTATCCTAAGCAAGCATTCTACTAGTGAGGTTGGTGTTTCCCCGATTTTAGAAATGGCCACTTATCTGCAGTAATGCAAATTGTGATTTTTATTAAAGTCAAAATAGAGGGTTACATTTACAAACTCAGAGCATCATCAAGGTGTGATGTTTTGAATATGCGTGGTGTCCATAGGCTCATATATTTGAATGTTTAGTCACTCTGGAATGGAACTCTCTAATAAGAGTAGATGGACTAGGAGGTTTGGTCCTTATGGAGGACACATATAACTGGTGGGATTTGTGATGTTAAAAGCCCATACAAGCTCTAGGCTCTCTGTAGACTTATATTTTTAAAAACTTAGTTTAATAAGGGTACTTAAATATTTTTAACCAACCTTCTAATCCACCACTGACCAAAAATAGTAGAAAAGAAAGGTTAATGGGGCAAAACAAGATGTGGGCCTGTTTAGAAACAGGTATTTTGGGGGGAGATTCCAGTCTTTACTGTCAGGATAACAGCAGTTCAGTTCACACAAATCAACAGAGGTAGCTTGATCCACTGGTAAACACCATTCATGAATCAGCAATGGCAATTTGATCCAGGAGGAACTGAGAGGTTCTGCCTGTCTCCCGAGTCTGGGGAAGCAGCAAGAAGCTGGCAGAACATCAGCAGAAGTTCCTTGGTGTGTTTCTTTCTACAAAGGCAAGACATTCAATGACTTACAAAGAGTGGCAAGGTGAATCAATACCACCCAGTGTTGTCCACTGTCTGTTGGGTTATATTTATTCCCTTTCCAGACATCAAGTGTTTTGTCAAGCATCTGCTCTAGCAAAACATCACACGCCCCTATACTTCCAGAAAAACCCCATGTGTCTGCCTCAGTGAAAACATACTCTCCTCTCAAAAGACAGTTTGCAGAAAAATATCACATGACACAACAGAGCCTCCAAAGAAACCAGAAACTTCCACTTCAGCTTTTTCTCCCCACCTTTGGATTGGGATGAAGCACTGAACTACTTCTCCAGCACCACGGCTACCCTGCCACTGCCATGCTTTCTGCCATGTTGATAGTAGACAAAAAAAGAATAAGAATAGAATAGAATAAGAATAATGATAAAAGATTCTGAAATTGTACAAAGGTCCCAATTAAATGCTCTCTTTTAACAAACTTGCTTTGGTCATGGTATCTCTTTCACAGCAATAGAATAGTTACTAATACACGAGACAACAGATTTCACAAGTATAAGCTTGGCATTTGTCTTTTTTAAAGCACCTTTGTATCACACAGGGATTAGTAATGGAAACATTGAAATCAATACTTGTGAAGAATAGAATTTATCCTACCTACTCAAATAACCAGAAACGGATCATATTAATTCATGAAGTCCATCACATAAGTATATATTTTCAAAATATATAATTATATTGGTAAAAATATATAGTTCTTATTTATTAAAACATTTTTGGGAAGCTTTGATTATATCAACTTGACTTTTTTATACTTTGCTATCATAAATTTTATAATATCAGCTCATGGGGCTTAAGGAACAGGAATATCTACAAATAAAATATAAGTTTTATTCAGTCCATGACCAAAAGTTAATGGTGATCAGAAAGGAAGTTGTTCACTGGTCTCTTGGAGTTNAAAAAAGAGGCATACTTCTTAATTCTACGATGTTCTAGTTGAAGAGAGGATTATGGAGAAAAATATCACAGAAACAGAAATATGACACCTGTCATTTCATGAAGGAATTATATCAAAGTGAAAGGTGAAATGAATTATTTGAATGAATCCAACTCCTTTCATTACCTATGAAATAAGACAATTTATTACAAGAAGTACCACATCCCTCTAGAGCTCAGGACACATATATTGATATGCCTCCTGTTCACCTTTAGACACTGCAGAGTACATTCAATCCTCAGGGTAGTTCCAGTCCATTAAGATACATCATTTCTATATTAGATAAATGCTCAATACAAACGAACCCTCTTATGTTTTATTTGTTTGAAACAAAAGAACAGGTCCTATTAGATTCAGTGGAGAAGAAAACAAGGCTGTGCATGCATTTCTCACATCTGCTAGGGTCGCTGTGACCATACATGACTTTTATCTTACATTAACTTTGGAGCCTACATTTTGGTGAACTTTTGTACTGTCTCATGCAGTTCTCAAGATTTCATTAAAAGTCGCAGAGGGGACTGGTGTGGCTGAGGAAGCATGTGTGCTGGAAGGATGACAGCAAGGCATTTGGAGCCACGTTACTAGACAGGCAGAAGAAACTGTCGAGCTGAATCAGCTCAAACCCGGGGAACCTCAGAATTGAGACCTAAAGGAGTGGAGCCCTTCTCTATGTCCTTGTATCTGCTCGGAGGCACATAACCACAGGACCCAAAGGATCACGGGCACCGCACCGGGTCACTGTGACATAAATACCTGGAGTTCTTCTCCATGCTAGATATCTTCAGCAAATATGCTTTCCTTCCTGGGTGTTCCTTCTCGAAGAAGGTATTTACTTCCTAGTTCACCCAGAACAGAGTGACTGCATTCACATCCACCATCAAATAAACCGGTGTGAATAAGCAAGGTTCATTTCTCCATTAAGGATTGTGGAACTGGCATGGGAAATAGGGGGCAGGACGGAGGGAGAGAGCTTATTTTAGCTGCTTTTAAAACTCCAGGAAGGCTTTCTCTCCTCCTGTCCCTCCACACTCTAGGCACTCACTCCAAATCAAACCAGGTTTCCTCAGTCCCAGGCTCTGCCTTCCCCATCCTGCCTGGTGTATGGATGCCCTGAAGGGAAGCTTGGACTTCGGATCCCCAGTCCACCACTGCCCCTCAGCTCTTGACTGTTAACAATAGGGCGGCAGCACTTCTTCTGGTACACAAGAGACTGGGAACACAGCAATCATCCTGTACTCTGCTGTTTTCGCGGAATGTGGACTGTGAGCTATCCATTTCAGACTGAGCTCTGCCTTCTCCCAGCAGTGTGTCTGCTGCCCTCAGCTCTATGAGCACCGCAGGGAGAGACAGGGTGCTGTATGACTGATGATTATGTTTTCTGATCTTTATTATTCATCTCACTTTTTCGTAGCACCCAAGATCTGCCATGCTCCTGCTCTGAACTTGAGGACTACTGGTACATAGATAATATGTCATTTTATTTCTCTTTGTTGAATCTGTGGCTGTATTTTACACTTCAAACTTATAAAAACTTAGAAAGACATTTATGGTAGCCTAGATACACAGAGAGAATCAATAAGAAAGTGACCCCCCCCCCCAAATACTCATGTTGGTGATAATTCATTTGAAATCTCTGACAAATTTTGAAACTGATATTCCAAATTTAAAATGCGGGTTGCTATAGCGAAATCATTCCACAATAAGGTAAGTACAATGTAACCACAAAATTGTTTTTAAGAGAGAGCCAACACATTACAATACGAGGAGTGATAAACACTTCTGAATTCAGGGAACTTAACAGGTTCTGTATTTTATTTTGGCTTGGAGTCTGTTGCCTACTACTTGAGAACTGCACTATTTAAGCTGTGGAGAAGGAGCAGGCAGAGAGAACCCGGAAGTGACAAAGAACATTAAAGACTTGTCAGAGTTAATACGGAAACCTATTACTATACAGGCTTCTTAGAATATGTCTAAGTATACATATGTAAAAATAGTTTCAATGGAGTTACCCGATAAGGGGTAGCAATGCCCCCACTAGCCAGCAGAGGTGAACAGACAAACCAAATCCCAGAAATGAATTAGTTCTTTTAGCATTGTTTGCTGGTGAGGTCCCAACGACCACCAAACATTGCATGATCTTGCTAGTGTTCTTGACTATCCTTCAGAACTTGCTATTAAAACTCTAGGGTTCTATGAAGATACCATATACTTGCATCATAGAACATATTAAAAATTAAGCTGGTACTGACCTGGAAGTTTCTTTCATCTTTACTGTCTAACTTTTATATTTCTGGAGGTGCTATGTATGCTAAAATAATCAGTAGTCTAACGTGAAATAACCCATTCAGGTAATAGTGCCGAAAGTATTGGGGAAGTAAGCTACAAATTTTGATTTATTTATGTTATGTTTCAGAAACTGAAACTCACAATTAGCACTATTACTGGGCCAAGAACCTATGGCTAGGCAAGTCATAATAGAAGGAGAACCTACTACTTTTAATCTGCTAAATAGGCATAGTATTAAACCCATAGATTATGACATACATGTTTCGAATCTCATCAGAGAAGCTCTGTTTGCAATAGATGGCGATCAATACAGCAACATTTAACTAGTGAAAATGTTCAGAATAAGAGACTGTAAAGTCCAGATTTCAGTGGAACATATAAATCATATTCCTTTTTTCTGAAGGGTAAGGGATCATTTTGCAAAACAGGGCAAAAAGAGCCTGGTATGGTAGATGGCAACCAGGAAACAGTGGTTTCTAGATGGCCTGGACCTGCAGGGATAATCAGCAGGGACCCAGGGCAGGAGAGAGAGAGAGAGACAAGAGACACGAATGAGAGCAAGACAATCATACTGATCAAGCTCTGATAACTTTATTCGGGAATGGCAATATAAGCATATGCAAGAGGAGGCTCCAAGGGAGGGGGGAAGAGCCCAGGGGATCTCTGAAGGTCAGGTGGCAATCGTCAGCTCCTGGAACCAACGGTCACAGTGTCCTCTTTTCCCATAAACATTCTTACTGTTATGACCATGAATGTTCTCTCAGGATTGTTTATGTAAGCTAGAAAATATCCACAAGGCCATGGCAAAGGCCATGGCTCCTGGCATCTAGACAAAGCAGGGCCTCTGAACATATGAACTCAGAGTGGATTATAACAGCACAAACCAGACTTGTACATATACAAACCCAGTCAAACCCCAGCATGGAGATGGGGAATTGGATCAAAGTCCCACCTTTAGCCCAGGAGCTATAGGCCATTGTTGCCTTCTGGGAAGGAAAGGTCATCTTTACCTAAGAGTGTATCCCCTAGTGACTGACAATACTCCAGTAGGAAAGCACACATCTGAGAATATTTGGAAAGAATAAATTGGCTTTGATGAGAAAAAAAAGTACAGAGTATGAAGGGAATTGGCAGTGATTCCTGGTGGAATTGGGGAAAGCTGGGTGACAATAACTAAAACCTGTAGAAATTTTCAAAGAAAATAAACATATATGGTTTATTTTGAAGATTTACTTAAAATATTTTCTGTAATTATTTTACTTATAAGAATATAAATTTTTAAATATAAAAAATGATGCTACATTGTTTATACAATATCCTATACTACTTCCTAAGTCAGCAATAGATGCTAGTGACAGACGCAAGCAGACGGCATCTCGCTTCTGATGTTAATGATTACTGTAGAACTAAAGTCAAATCCAGGTACAGAAACATCACAGAGATACTCCTCCATGTACAGACGGAGGGCTAACTGGTGCAGCTGATTATTACTAACAATAAATTGCTTCCCAGGCATTTAGGTCTCTGAATAGGTAGTGGAATAAAAAATAAAGCTTCAAAGAATAGTGTGAATGTAGTTTCCACAGAACATGAAGAATCTAGACAATCTTTGAGCTCACAAACTTTACCACGATTCAGAAGTGATAGCCATTTGACGAAAATCGTGCTTAGAATTTTGTATTTTGTTCTTTTTCTGGGCTAACCATGGACAGTGCAATAGTTTCTATGGGGATAAGATTGACATCAAGCCGCACTCCCCAGGTAGGACTGTATTTCCAGGACAAACTAGGACTCTGTAGCATCTCAGAGTGCTTAGATGGGAGGGCTGGGGGCAAGGAATATTGAATGTTTTAAGTTTGTGGAAAAAAAATAAAAGAAGAAGAGTTTTATACTGAACTGGCCATGAGAATATAATGGCCTTCACTGGTTCTGCTTAAAGACCGGTTGGGCCCTGCAGTGACACCAATTGATGTTCTTAGGGCAGACACCATGAGGAAATCTTTTAGCTGAACATAAGTATCCACCTTTGCAGTGTCTGTAATACTGAAGCTATGTCCCATACACATTTCAAGTTTAATAAAAGAAGTTTTCTTGGACAACTTGAGTGTTATTTCCCTTTTCTTCAGCCAAGATTCTATTTTTTTCTTCATATTATGACTCTAAAAATTCTTTGAAAGGTTCTATTTTACCTAATGAGTATTTAATTACTAGTATGCACTGTTACTTAGTGATATGAGCTAATTATGGTTGTGACTTATTTTTATAGGAAATGCAGCATAAGCACTAAGGTCTTAAAATGATTTCTTTTTTAAAGTTTTGGTTCATTTAAATTGACGGGAATCAATATAGGAATAATGTAAAGAAGAAGAAATTTTCCTGATTATTAGATATTGTTGAAAAATCATTTTCAGTATCTATCTATCTATCTATCTATCTATCTATCTATCTATCTATCTATTGTCTATACTGGTTATCTGTATTTTAGGGAGATCTAAAATTGATTATGTAGACCAGGCTGGCCTTGAATGAGGAGCAACTCTTTGCCTTTGTCTACCATGTGCAAGGATTGCAGACATGTATACCTGCCTAAGTATTATATTTTATTACTTTCAAGCATGTCTTTTGAAACTAAAATAATTACAAATTTATTTATTGCTATAACAACTGCACAGAACATCTAAAATGTTATACAATGTGCCAGAAACACTTTTACACTTTTTAAAAATTTCAATAGATTTGGTCACTGTTCTTCAAATATTAATACATCTGATTAAGGTATTGTGCAATTAATTACCCATGACTTCAAAGCGTGGTGGTGATTCAGAAGAAATACATGTGATACTTTAGTACCACCAGAAGAGACTTTGGGGTTGAATTCTAAAATATTAGAAAACCTTGCTGTGATGGTTTCTAATATGTAATGAAAATGTTCATCATAAATGACAGACCATTATACCATGTTGAGTTTAAGGAACACTTATATTTAACTTAAAGTGAATTTTTGAAATTATGAATTTGATTGCTAAAAAAAATACAGTGTGATTTTCCTTTTCAATCCTACCCCAACAAGCTTCTCAATTTAATTTCACAGTGCCGAGGGAAAGAAAGTCTATAACTTACAATCTTAATTTACAGTGGTTTTCCTCTTAGAAAACTGTAGAAAATGTGCTGATTGTTTTCCTGCTGTGGCATAAGGGCGATGGAAACTTTTAAGGTCTCATTGTTGTTTATTTCTTGAATCAGCTACTAATTGAGTGTAATTTTTATGTCACTCATATCTCTGCAAATTTTCACTCAAAAGTCAGCTTGTTATAAGGAAGCATATCTGACGGGTCTCAGATTACCTACAGAAAGAAAAGTCTAACAATGTATTTTTAATGGAATTAAAGTTTAGCCAGACAATTTTTCTCCTTTAAACCTCTGTCTACCTGCCTTGCATAGATATCTTTTTCAGGATGCTCAGAATTGGAGAGATGTGTATTATTTGAACATTATGAATTCCTAATACTTAGCTCCTTCACTCTGTCTCAACCTTCCCAACTTTAGGGAGTATATTAATTTACTATCAACACAATAACACATTACCATGGATTTGGTGGTTCAAGACAAAGTTCACTTATTTATTTCAGAGTTGCAGGATGGAAATGTTAGAAATAGCTAGGGGCCAAGTGCCAGCATGGTTGTCTTACCCTTGAGGCTACATGGGAGTCCTTCTCCTTGTGTTCTCCAGTTTCTGTGGGCTGCCTATATTCATTGCGTGGGGTCCCCTTCTTAATTGAAAATTCAGCAACATCATTCCAAATTTATCCCACTATATACTCTGCTTTAAGGTGCATAGCCCATTGTCTAACTATGACTATCCTAATTTCCTTAAGAAAAACCTTAATGACTACTGAATTCACATAGATAATGTATCTCCATCTCAAAACTCTTTGTTGTATCTGAACAGTCCCTTTGCCATGTGAAGTATCACATGGAGTTCAGGGCTGAAGATGTGAACATCTTTAGGGAGGACCATTTTGTACCCAAGAATTATTACCAGCATTTTTTTTTTCAAAAGGATATCATTTAATTTCTTTCTATGTTCTAAGGTTTTTAATAGGTGAGCCTTTACTTTTAATTTTAATTATATGTATGCATTCTATATGGTATTGTAAAGGCTCTTTTCATTCAAGTATGTATTATATATTGAGCTTCTTCTCTGTTTTAGTTTTATTTTGTTACTGTGACAAAAAATCAAAATGGAAATTTATGCTTTCTTTGGAGACTCAGTTGTGTCATGTGATGTTTTCCTGGAAAATGTCTTATGAAAGGATGTTTTTACTGAAGCAGACACATGGGCGGATGTTTTGCTGAGAAAAACATGTAGCATTTCCTGAAAACAGTCTTGAAAAGGGGGATGTGATGTTTTGCTAGAGTGGACACTTGAGAGAACATGTGATGTTTGGAAAGGGTGTAACTATAACCCAACAGACAGTGGATGATGCTGTGTGGTATTGGTTCACATTGCCACTCTTTACTGGTCATCATTTATTGTAACTTCATAGAGAGAAGTGCACCAAAGAATTTCTTGTGATGTTTCAGCTGCTTCTTGAAACTTCAGTGAACTTGGGCTGATTGGCAGAGCCTCAAATTTCCCCTGGGTCGAACTGTTGTTACTGACTCATGAATTGTCTTTGCTGATTCATGAATTGTATTTGCTGATACATTGAGCTACTGCTGCTGATTCCTATGAATTGAACTGCTGATATCCCGACAACACAGACTTGATTCTCTCCCAAGAACTATTTCTAAACAGGTCCATGTCCTCCTTTATCCTATTAACCTTTCCTTTCT
>LR750714.1:0-11305 GCA_902729485.2 Mus minutoides | reverse complement strand
CCCTGGGTCGAACTGTTGTTACTGACTCATGAATTGTCTTTGCTGATTCATGAATTGTATTTGCTGATACATTGAGCTACTGCTGCTGATTCCTATGAATTGAACTGCTGATATCCCGACAACACAGACTTGATTCTCTCCCAAGAACTATTTCTAAACAGGTCCATGTCCTCCTTTATCCTATTAACCTTTCCTTTCTACTACCTTTGGTAGGAGGGGGGTGATGGGTAGAAGGGAGTTTAAAGCATCTAAATACTCTTATTAAATTATATTTTGAAAAAAAATCAAGTCTACAAAAATACTATGAGCAAAAGCAAACTGAGGAAGTCATGGTAAGAAATCAAGCATAGAACCTGAAGGCGGAATTGTTTGTTTTCCTATACAATATTACTTCCAACCATGGAACTAACAGCTGTGGAGTGTAATGGGAACTACGGAGGATGCTGCCTGCTAGACAATTTGCTGGCTGGCTCATACTAATCTATCTTTCTTAGACATTGCAGGATTAACTATCTGTGGATGGTATTATCCACTGTGCATTGAACCCCTCCTACATGGCTAGACATCAACACAATGACATAACAGCAGGGACACAGGCCACGCTGATCAGGGAAATTGCTCATCTGAGCCTCCCTGAGATGAGTCTAGGTTGTATCAAGTTGAAGGTTGAAGCCAACTAAGACATTTCTTCCACGCTCCCTGACGCTGCCCGTGCTTTCCCATTCCTCTGAGACATCCTTTGTTTCTCTGCAGGGTTTTGTTTAGGTTTTCAGTAAAAGTACACCTTATTTTATGTATCTTTGCAGAATCTAGGAACTATGAATGAAAGAATATATATGACATTTGTCTTCCTGAGATTGGTTTAATTCTCTTAATAATATTTTCTTCATCCTAGGTATTCATCAACAGAGGAGTATATAAAAACCGTGGTATATCAATCTTGTGGTTCCTCAGAAAATTGGAAGTAGTTCTACCTTAAGACTCAGTAGTTTTATCTTAAGATACCACTCTTGGGCATACACCCAAAAGATGTCCTACTATACCATATGGAAACATGCTCCACTATGTTCATAGCAGCTTTATTTGTAATATCCAGAACCTGGAAACAACCCAGATGTCCCTCAATCAAAGAATGGATAGAGAAAATGTGGTTTATTTACACAAATGAATACTTTTCAGCTATTAAAAATGAGAAAACCAAGAATTTACAGACAAATGTATGGAATTAGAAAATATCATCATGACTGAGGTAAACCAGACCCAAAAGGACATGTGTGACAAGAGCTGTCCGCTGAGAGGCCATAGCAGCAACTGACTGAGACAGATACAGATACTTCCACACAACCATTGGACTGAAGTTGGAGACCCCTATGGTTGAATTAGGGGAAGTATTGAAGAAGCTGAAGAGGAGGGTGACCCCATAGGAAGGTCAGCATCCTCAACTAACCCAGACCCCTGGGAGTTTCCAGAGACTAAACTACCAACTAGGCAGCATATATGGGCTGGTCCAAGGCCCCCCCCCCACATATATAGAAAAGGACTACCTGGTCTAATTTCAGTGGGGAAAAAAGATGCACCTAATTCTTGAGAGACATGAGACCCCCGGGAAGGGGGAGGCCTGGTGGTGGGAAGCACCCTCTCATAGGCAAGGAGAAGGAGGAATGGGATGAGGAATGGGATGAGTGGGAGGGAGGAATCAAGAGGAGGGATGCAATGCCTGGAATTTAAATAAATAAAATAATTTTAAAAATATGATATATATGATGACGTTTTTTACATTTTATTAATTAATTTCACTGTTTGATAATTTCACATGCATATATATTTTCATCACTATCTTTCTGTACGGACCACATCTTATTTTTCGCCTGACCCTACCAAATCTCCCCCTTGTTTTACGAGTCCATGTTTTCGAATTAATTAGTTTTATTTTTAACTTATGACCCATTTAATTTAACCAGAACTATCTGTGGGAGCATTGGATTGAAGCTACCCATGAAGTCTAGTGGAATCATCAGTGAATATGGATATGAAGCCAATGACTTCTCTTTGAGCCTATCAGAAGTAAATAATTCAGCAGTGAGGAGTAGGCTCCCTTGAGCCTTCTTCTACCCATTCATGACTTAACCACTAGATGTTTCTTTTTAAAGAAGGAAAGTATTCAGATTACCACTAAATAGAAGCAATTGTAATAACAATGTTATGTTTTTATGTATGTGTCTCGGTGATGTCCATGCATGTGTGTATGTGTGCTTGAATGTGGATAGGTACCACATTCTAATGTCTTTTATCCCCATCTGTTTTTATTTCCACCCTTCCCTTTCTATTCCTTCTCTTCCCTTCATTATTGTACTATTTGTTTTGTCTGGGTTCCTCTGAATTTGACTGGAGCCATCCATGTGGCCTTGGAATTAGAACTATCTTATATCCCCTGTGGGTTCACGAGTGGGTACACAGGTGAAGATGATGACTTCCTTTCTTCCACAGTCCATAACAACCTCAACGTCAGCAGTAAGGAGTAGAGTTAAATGAGTTACTTCTCTATCCTAGATGGCTATAAACTTACAAGAAGCTTACAGAACACCAAATATACTGGAGCAGAAAAGAAAATTCTACCTCCACACAATGATCAAAACACTCAATGTAAAGAGCAAAGAAAGAGCATTAAAAGCTGCAATGGAATAAAGCCAAGTAAAATACAAAGACAATCTATCAGATTCTACCTGACTTTTCAACAGAGATTCTAAAAGCCAGACAATCCTGGACAAGTATCTTCTAGACCCTAAGAGATCAGAGATACAAGCCCATGTACAATAACCATCAAAAATCTCAATCACCATAGATGGAGAAAACAAGATATGACATGACAAAACCAAACTTAAACAATATCTTTCTACTAATCCAGGAATACAGGGGATACTAGAAGGTAAACTCCATCACAAGGAGAATCACTACACCCAAGAAAATAAGAGATTAATTATTTGATAGCAAAACTAAAAGAAAAGAAACACACACACACACACACACACATACACACACACACACACACTACCACCTCCAACATCAAAACAATGAATTAACAGTCATTGGTTGTTAATATCTCTCAACATGAATGGACTAAATTTTTCAAAAAAAAAAAAAANAGCTAGAGACATGAGCTCAGGGGGTACTAGTTAGTTCATGTTATTCTTCCACCTATAGGGTTGAAGACCCCTTCAGCTCCTTGGGTACTTTCTCTAGCTCCTTCCTTGGGAACCCTGTGTTCCATCTAATAGCTGACTGTGAGCTTCCACCTCCATGTTTGCCAGGCACTGGTATAGTCTCCCACGAGACAGCTATATCAGGGCCCTTTCAGCACTATCTTGCTGGCATATGCTATAGTGTCTATGTTTGGTGGCTGATTGTGGGATGGATCCCTGGCAGCCACAGTCATTGGGTCCATCCTTTTGATTCAGCTTCACACATGATCTCTGTAACTCCTTCAATGTGTGCTTTGTTCTTAATTCTAGGAAGGGGCGAAGAGACCACATTTTGAACTTCATTCTTCTTGAATTTCATGTGTTTAGTAAATTGTATCTTGGGTAGTCTAGGTATCTGGGCTAATATCCACATATCAGTGAGTTCATGTTATGTGAGTTCTTTTGTGATTGGGTTACCTCACTCAGGATGATGGCCTCCAGATCTATCCATTTGCCTAGGAATTTCATATATTTATTGTTTTTAATAGCTGAGTAGTACTCCATTGTGTAAATATTCCAAATTTTTTGTATCCATTCCTCTGTTGAGGGATATCTGGGTTCTTTCCAGCTTCTGGCTATTATGAATAAGGCTGCTATGAACATAATGGAACAGGTGTTCTTATTACCAGATGGAATAGCTTCTGGATATATGCCCAGTAGAGGTATTGCAGGATCTTCTGGTAGTACTATGTCCAATTTTCTGAGGAACCAGAGACACTGAAACTTATAGAGGAGAAAGTGGGGAAAAGCCTCGAAGATATGGGCACTGGGGAAAAATTCCTGAACAAAACAGCAAAGGCTTGTGCTGTAAGATCAAGAATTGACAAATGGGACCTCATAAAGTTGCAAAGCTTCTGTAAGACAAAAGAGACTGTCAACAAGACAAAAGGGCCACCAACATATTGGGAAAGGATCTTTACCAATCATAAATCAGATAGGGGGCTGATATCCAATATATATAAAGAACTCAAGAAGGTGGACATCAGAAAATCAAATATCCCATTAAAAAGTGGGGCACAGAGTTAAACAAAGAATTCTCAACTGAGGAATACCGAATGGCTGCGAGGCACATGAAAAAATGTTCAACATCCTTAATCATCAGGGAAATGCAAATCAAAACAACCCTGAGATTCCACCTCACACCAGTAAGAATGGCTAAGATCAAAAATTCAGGTGACAACAGATGCTGGCATGGATGTTGAGAAAGGGGAACACTCCTCCATTGTTGGTGGGACTGCAAGCTTGTTCAACCACTCTGGAAATCAGTCTGGTGGTTCTTCAGAAAATTGGACACAACTGTTTCTAAATGTCCCCATCTGTGGTCCCCCTCCAGGCTCCAGGCTGGGAGTTCAGACCTGAAACCCTGAAGGTGTGCTGCAGGAAGCCACATACAGCATGGTTCTCCAGCCAAGGCTGGTTTCCATTGTTTTGCTAAACCACACCTGAACTCTGAAATCCTGCTACCTGCCTGACATGCCCCACCCACGTCCTGCCTCCACTGTCCACAGTGCCCGAGAGACTTAGGAATGAATCCAGGTGCCTGTGCAGAACTGACTGTGGGCGGGGTCTTCCCTCTAAAAACCAAGAAAGATTTTTCAGTAAAGAGAGACATGCTTTGATTGGTGATTCATCTCAATGTTTTCGTTTTCTCTCCCATCTAGTCTCCCTTAGCCCCAGTCCCCCACCCGCCAGGGGACTTGGTCTTTGGGTACACCAGAATGGCGGACCCAACACCTACCATCTTGTTCACTTCTCACTTTTATGTCAATGTTTTATAACCTATCCATATTTTCATGGTCATCCAGAACTGGGGCTGGGGGTGGGGGTGGCTGGGGAGATTCGAGAGGTTTGGCTGCAGCGTTGAGGTAACATTCTAAGTGTTAGGATAGGATTTCAGGCATTTCTGGATGTCACATGGATGCTTCTAATGTGTGGGCTTACTTGGAGAGCTCTAGTAACTTGTGTGTGCGGATCTTCCAGCTCCAATAGAGTCCTTTTCAGCTTATCTGCGATGCCAAATCTCTTGATGAAGTTTCCTTTTTAGAATGCATTTGATTGATGTATAGCTCCATATAGCACATCTTTAAACCACCTACATTTTTAGGATCTAAGGTGATAAGAGACAAATGTGAGTTCCAGTTGCTTATTTGCTTATTGTTGGGGTGTGTGTGTGTGTGTGTGTCTGTGTGTCTGTGTATGTATCTGTTCATTTAAGTGTGTTCTAGATTTCCTTGGTATCTGTCCACCTGACTTTTTTTTTTTTTAATCAGAAACAGAGAAAGGATTTGGTTCAGATTTCTTTCACCAGTTTCCACCATAGCATACAAATCAAATCCCTACAATAAAGCCCTTATTCTTAATTGCTAGCAGTGTTTCTGCTTCTCTGAACAAATTAAGACAGAAGAAGATTAAGATAGAGAACAGAGGTAGAAGCACACGTACATGCCAATCCTATTCCAGAATCATTCTTTAGACATAACTTTTAGAAGGTGGAATTAGTAAAAACAGTATTTCTGGAGGCAGACAATTTGGTACAAGCATGATATGCTGATGATACTCCTCAAAGTCAAGCAAGCATTTTTATCCCCTTTCCTTCTTTTATTTAAGTAATAGATAACTTTAGGGACTTTATAGGAAACCTGTAAATGTTCATGAAGTTTATCCATAGACCCTTTAAAGAGCTGAAAATCCTCCCTTAGACCAAGCCACACATTTTATTTCCTGCCACTTTGCCTGTACTTAGTTAAAGCATTTCTTCAGAACCCGTTTTAAATGGGAATGAGATGACACATTCAACCGATGTATAGTCCAGCTGTCTCATCTCCTCCATCCAGCACTGATCAGATGTCTTCCACATGTGTGCTGTGAGTTCTAAGGAGAACCTAGAGAGAACATAAGGACGCTCAGCAAAATCGTGTGCTCACTAGCTGCAGTTCACAACTCAAGCTTCTGCCAATGCGTGGTTGGTGTTCTTATTGGGTACTCAAGGTGACAAAGTCTAAATTTACCACCTGGACACTACTTTCTTGCTTTTAAAATTTAGCAGAATTTAGTGGCCCAAAGTTATAATGTCCAGTGTTCTCTGATAGTTTTCTTCAGTTGCTGTTTCTGAGTGACTGCTGGAGCTAGAAATGGGTAGTTTTCATCCACATTGTACAACAAGCAGCCATAGCATACATCTAGTTTGGTAATAATTCAAGAAATTTTGGTTAGAGCATATTCAGATGTGAACTGCTGTCTTCCCAAGCCAATAGCACACAGAGCACAATTTATCTATATGAAGGGGAACAGAATTAATGTAAAAACTTACAGTAAATTTTCTTACTATTTTTAATGGAGACTAATCACTTTTGAAAAAGAGTGAATAAAATATAAACTCTTAACTAAAAGGAAGCCACTTAAAATAAAGATATTGCCAAATTAATCATCTCAATTTTGTGTATTACCAGGGAAATAAAATGAGGTAGAGAAAGGTGATGAGCACCCATGTAAACATTGGAATCTCCCAAAGAAAAGTTGGTCAGTACAAATACAAAGCATGATTATCCCCTTCTCGAGAATTCCACAACATTAGTGTTCACTTTACTTAGCTTCCTAAGAAACAGGGAATCTATGGAAGCAGGAAAATGTTTTCCCCATTGAACAGTTTTGATTGGCTGTGGATTTCTGCACCAGTCTCAACAGTAGTATCCTTAGCTCCAATAGCCTCTGAGCTCTTCACTTGTGCTATTAACCTTTCCTCTGAGAGGCAGGTTATCTAAACCTCCTTATTTTTAAATATAAGGTAGATCATAAAGGGCGGTAGGCAGTAAGGACAATCTTTCTTTAGAGGTGACACAATGGCTCTGAAATTAGAAGGCTGTGGTGATTGCTGTCTCCCTGTGAGCATAGTAAATGCCGCCAAATTGTATATTCTAAACTAGCACCTCAGTCCTCATTGTATTGTGATAGGAAGACAAATCAAAACAAATAAAACAAAAACATATTCATCATATTAAAAAACACCACGCAAAATATAATTCTTACCACTGAAACTGAACTCTAGCTTGTATTCTGTTCCCAGCATGTCTTCTTTGTCATTTTTTAAAATGCTGGAGACCACTCTTCAGATGTTATCAGTAAAATTTGCCAACTGTGTTAGTCTGGTACTGTCAGATGTTAGAATGGAAGTCCTCTGAAAGTCATTTTCAAGAAACTCAGGATAAGTTATGTTTTCTGACAATGAAACAATGTTTCTTGTATCCATTTGCTTACCTTATCAACACTTTATGAAAATAACTTAAGATTTTCCAGAATGGGATAAAAGTTTGGGGCTACAGTAGATCCATTTCACCCATGATGACTCAGGGTTTCGTTGGGCTCCTTGGTATCACAGAGAGTATGCAGAGGAGGCAGGCGATGAAGAACTGGCCACGATGGCTGTATCACTGTGTTGGCTTTTGCATGGCAAGAATGGAGAGTGAGCAGAAATCCACATGGTCGCTCCTGGCTGTGTCTTGAAACCTGGAACATGTAGAAGCATTCACATTAGTTGAGGCTTCCAGGCACAATGTCGGTGTTGATTTAGTACACAGCTAATTGGCTTTTCTTCCCTAACCTCAGTACTGGCCAGAGCCATTGCAGAGATAACTATGGGGTGCAATGTACCATCATTATCAGGCTGCAGTGTTATGAGCTTTTTTGGGACAATAGAAGTTATATCACTATGGTTTTATTACCCCTTTAAGTTGCAAATAGCATTATGTGTACAGCATAGATTTATTTAAGCATGGGATGAATAAAATATGCATGTATGATTGTATAAGTCTGAAGTGGCTGAATAAACAATTAGACAAGAAATTTGACCTCAAGTTTCTTGCAACTTCTTTCCTTTGTAGCCAATTTCTTGCTATGCAGTCTCAGCTGTTCTCATTATATAGTCTAAGACAGACTTACATTTGTGGCAACCCCTCTCTTCAGCTTCTCAAGTGTTAGCATTTACAGTTCTAAGCTACCATGTCTGACCAGCAATGCTATTTTGGCTATGTTGCTTCTTTATAGTCTGAGCAATGTTAGGATTTGGGGGGGCATTGATCTACTTTCCAAGTTGCCTTGAAAATCTGATTAAAATTTTTTCTCCTCAAAAATTACACAAAACTCAAAACTTATATACATCAATACCCCTAGAAGGCATATCATAATCAACTCATAGAAAAAAAAAGCTATGAGAACATTTCTGAGCAATGAAAGACCTCCTCTTAAGTTTTATTCACTCCAGTCTAGAAACCTATTGGCTGACTCTGCACTCTTTGTTGTTTTAATTTATAAAAAGCAAATATCAGTTTTCCTGACTTATCATTCATTTTACTCATATGCTTTTTATCTTTTGTTGGTTCTGGTAGGTCAAGTTCCACTAGAAAAGATGCTTTCTGTTTTATCTCATACAGTATATCTGAGATGCCCTTCCTAGAGCCTGTGGAGATTTTGGATATGTGAGCAATAAGCCAATGAAATGGAGGTGTAGAGCACAGGTGTGGCCATCTCACAGGAAGGGAAGGTAATCACTGACCTGAATACATTACATATGCAAACAGGTATGGTCTCCTACTAAACCCAAGACATAGTTATCCCTCCAGAATTGAAACAGAAGTATATCTTTTACAGAGCACAGGAGTCAATACTTACCCTGCTAAAAGTATAGATATAGGTTCAGTGACCCTGTTTCAAATGCTTGGGACCAGAAGAGTTTAATAGTTCATTTAGATCTTGGCATACTGACCGTGAGACCTCTTAATGATGGAGCTTAAGTCGAACGTAGAATTCATCATTTTTCCGCGTATAACTCATCCATGCAATGTGAGGATGATTATATACAATATTTTCAGTATATTTGTATTTTTGCTAGGACAGTTTATATGAAAATCAAGCCACTATATTTTCTACATATATCATGTCCAGTGTTCAAAAGATTTAGAAGTTTGAAACATTTTGGATTTTGGGACTGGAAGTGTTTATATACTCATACCATATTGTACTGAATGTGTTTGTTTATAAACCTTGGAATTAATGGAAATCACAGGGCTTTGGTCTATTGGTGTGTGTTGTGCAGTGTGCTCCCTGTGCAGTGAGAATAAACACTCCTTCCTAAGTCATCCACCTTTCTTAATGGGATGTGACAGATGGTCATTTTTGTTAGCCATGAATGCTATCTGAACTATTTTAAAAAGCAGATTTACTTTCAGTGTTAGATATCATATTTTACTGGAAAAGCCCCAACACTGAGGGAGCTCTGGGGACAACAGCACTGCCATCTTACACATTTTGAGAGTTGAGATGATAGCATGGGGAGAATAGTTCTTTCTTTCTTTCTTTCTTTCTTTCTTTCTTTCTTTCTTTCTTTCTTTCTTTCTTTCTTTCTTCCTTTCTTCCTTCCTTCCTTCCTTCCTTCCTTCCTTCCTTCCTTCCTTTTTTCTTCCTTTCTTCCTTCCTTCCCTCCCTCCCCTCCCTCCCTCCCTCCCTCCCTCCCTCCCTCCCTTCTTTCTTTCTTTCTTTCTTTCTTTCTTTCTTTCTTTCTTTCTTTCTTATATTCAATGAGTGTCATATTCAATGTGTTTTCTTCTCAGTTTAGATAAATGTCATGATATTTATGAGGACTGAAAACATTTATGAGGAAGAAATATGGTTGAGAATAATAACAATAATAAACATGATGATGATGATTCCTTATGGGCTCATTTTGAGATCTCTTTTCTGGTGTTGCTGCCATCTTCCAGGTTGAATGAGGAAGTTTAGCCACAAAGGTGGTGAGAAGGGTGTAGTAGGCATTGTTGAGGTGGCCCTCACAGGAAAATGTATTGTTCATTTTCTCATTAAATTCTTGTCTTCAGAGCATCTTCTCCCAGCTCTTGGCGCATTTCTTGAATATGATAATATTAGAAACACAAGACTTTGGTGCACACAGTCTGTTACCCACTCACATGGAGGTACATCAGAGGCTAGCCCTGAGAAGTACCCACAAGCAACTCATAGGTAGACTTCATTCCCCCATATTTTACAGATAACTCCAGAACTCAGATGTGAGGCAGCTGTGGCACGCCAGTTGGCCCTCAGTTCTTAAAGGGTGGCTTTTACTGAATCAATATCTCTTCTGCCTTTTCTACCAGTGGCATCTTCTTGTGTGTAAGCTCAGACTAAAGCAAGTACCTCATCATATCTAGCCTGTGCCAATGCAGCATGTAAATTTACATTCTAATGTCTCTACATTGATGTTCAGGTACCAGGTCCAATTAAAAACCCATTTCTGAAATGAGAAGAGTAATTTAGAGAGGAATGCTGAGTTAACAACCACAAAGAAAAAGAGGGGGGATTTATCTACACAGAAATGTATGCGCCCTGGTTTTGTTTGGGTATTCTCACATTTGGGGTACACAGTTTCCTCTCTCAGGACACTGGGCATTTCCACCCTTTCATCCTTGGTGCTTACGGGCATCCATTACATGCCCTGGGAGCAGGGCCATACTCTTTTCATAACTGTCTCTCATCTCAGCACTTTCCTTGAGCCTTGAACATAGGTGACTCTCTGTAAATGATTGCCTGGAATAGAAGCACTTCTCAAAGCCAGTCGGCTTGAGCATCTGCTTTCTTAGCTCAAGAACAACCAGTTTGACCTTGTCATGATCTGAAGCTGCAGCCTTACAGAAACGGAAAGGAAAAAGCATTTCCTTTACTAAATGCCTGCATGCTAGGAGCTTTTAGGAAGAATTTACTGCCAGCTCTGTTCTATTTATCTTTCCCATTTAAGATATCTTTCATGATGTGGTCTAACATCGAAGGTCAGAGAGAACGGGGAAGAGAGCTAGAAGAAACTACTTTGAAGCTTTTGACAGGTAACTTGTTTGCCCAGCATCTGGCAGTGTTTGCTTCATGCCACATCTTTCAGGAAAGTTCCGGGGATGAATATGGTAAACCAAATAAACATCACTTAGCATTAGAATCCAAAGAAGGAGAAAGCTCCACTCAAAGGGTGGAGGTGTGCAGGGGGGGAGGGGGGAGGGATGGAGGGATGAAGGGGTGGAGGCATGGAGGCA
>LR750710.1:267435-320988 GCA_902729485.2 Mus minutoides | reverse complement strand
TATCCCCATTAAAAAGTGGGGCACAGAGTTAAACAAAGAATTCTCAACTGAGGAATACCGAATGGCTGAGAAGCACTTGAAAAAATGCTCAACATCCTTAATCATCAGGGAAATGCAAATCAAAACAACCCTGAGATTCCACCTCACACCAGTAAGAATGGCTAAGATCAAAAATTCAGGTGACAACAGATGCTGGCGTAGATGTGGAGAAAGGGGAACACTCCTCCATTGTTGGTGGGAATGCAAGCTGGTTCTACCACTCTGGAAATCAGTCTGGCGGTTCCTCAGAAAATTTGGCATAGTATTACCAGAAGATCCTGCAATACCTCTACTGGGCATATATCCAGAAGATATTCCATCTGGTAACAAGGACACATGTTCCACTATGTTCATAGCAGCCTTGTTCATAATAGCCAGAAACTGGAAAGAACCCAGATGTCCCTCAACAGAGGAATGGATACAAAAAATTTGGTATATTTACACAATGTCAGTTTCTCTTAAGTGGCTAAATCTACGGAGCCCACAAATACTCTGCATCATTCACTATATCTATTTTCTAAAAGCCTTTTACCTTCTTTTCCTGTCACCTATCACTGAAATACTGAAAAAGTGCTTTTAAAGGACCTGTGTTTGCAGATTAAGGAATGACAGGTGAAGTTACCATAATTTAATCATTTCTGTCTGTGGTAATTTCATGTTTCCCAGAATAAGCGCCAAAGCATTGGGACATATTTATCACATAATTAAGTAGATGAGGCTAAATATAAATCCAACACATCATGGATGGATATTTTTGCTGTACTTTACCTCACGTATTTACTCTGATAAATATTATACAGTAAACATTTTGCAGGAAAGCTGGTCATATCTACACCACTCAGGTAGTCCTACTTCTATGAGTCAGAAATAGAAAGTTTGCTGGGGCTTACTGGCTGCCAGGCAGGTCTGAGGTTCAATGAGAGAGCCTCATTCAAGGGGATGAGATGAAGAGTAGTAAAGTAGAAACTGTAACCCTGATATCTGCCTCTTTGAATGGAGCAAGCATGCTCCTATACCAAGCCATTTCTCTAGCTCCGCCATCAAGCTTTGACTGGCTACAAAGATTTATTTTCCTCTATATTTTGTATAATTATTTACATTTCAATTTTCCAGTACCACATTTTACCTCAAATTTCATCCTACAAAAATTATATCCTATCTTATTTGATTTTACTTTATTTTGGAGACATAAGTACAGTAATTCACCTTTCCCTCTCTTCCATCCAAACACTCTCATACATCGTTATTCCATTTCATGGCTTCTTCCCTCATTCTCATTCTCTCTCTCTCTCTCTCTCTCTCTCTCTCTCTCTCTCTCTCTCTCTCTCACACACACACACACACACACACACACACACTCCTAAATTTAACCAATTTAGTGTATATAATGTTATTTGTATGTATGTTTTCATAGATGACCATTTGTTACTGGATAACAGATATTAGTATCCTTTTCCCTGGAAAAGATTGCCTCTCCTACTTCTAGCTTGCTCCACCAGCCTATCCTTAATTTTGTAGGTTTGAGACTGTGTGGGTTTGTCCCACCGACTTTTGGGCATCCACTGATATCATCCTTGTTCACCTCACATTTGAGTGATCAGATTAGTTAGACTTTATGAATGTAGTTGTAGATGTCATCATTAGGGGCCACCATATTACAGAAAACTCCCCATTTCTTGTGCTTTTAGAGTCTTCCCACCCAGTCTTCTACAAAGTCATCTAACCCTAAGGTGCTGGAGAGTTTTCTAAATGTACTGACTGCAATGATATTCCACATGTCTGCATTTTGATACGTTGTGGTTTTCTGTAATGCTCTCCATCTTCTGAAAAGAGAAGGTTTCATGATGAGGGCAGAAGGCTCTATTTACCTACAGTTATGAGGAGAAATGTTTAAAGGTCACTGTTAGGGATCGCGCTAAGTTTACAAAACTAGCGATCATATAGTCTCTTCCAATATTACTTCACTTTGTTGACACACAATAGTTGGCTACGTTTCCAGTATCAGGCATAGTTTCCCTCTCGTTTGGGTGGTTCATAAGTCCAATTAGAGATCTGTTGGTGGTTACCACAAAGGTGCCCTACTGCATGCCTTGGGTCAAAGAGCATTTGCCATTATTTTGGATCATATATCATCAACTCATCAAAGTGGACATTCACTTGGAGTTCAGCCAGCCCTATGAAATGAAGTATGATATCACAGAGTAAGAGTTCCCACCATTAAAAAGGACACACTGAATAGAATTGAAAATAAATGAATTCTATCTGTAATACCAAAATATTAATGATCAGCAGGACTATGTCTTCAACATACAAAATGCTAATAGAAATGTGATGGTATTTTTAAAAAGTGAAAACAGAATACTCAGAGATATAGGTTACCAGCAAGGTTGAGGTATATTTACAACGTTTTTGTTTAGAAGTATGTATGAGTGGTTTACCTATGTGTATATGTGAATACCACATGCATGCCTAGATACCGAAGAATAACAGAAGAGAATTTCAGAAACTTTAGCACTGGAGTTTCAAGTGGTTATGATCTATAACGTTAATTGTGGAAAGATAACTCACAAGTTCCTTTAAAATCTAAACAATTTCTTCAGTCTCCTTTTCTTATAAGTAAAAGTTAGTTCATTGGGGATTTCATAAATGTCTTAGAATACCCCTCCATAGTTTTCTAAGATTTATCTCTCTCTCTTCCCTACACGCCCAACTTTGTCATCTTGCTTGTTTGCATCCATTCAAGTCCAATTTGTGATGCATATACATTCTTGCATATATATATGTAGTCTTCTATGGTAAACTTGACAGTAATTATGCTCTTTAAAAAAGCTGTCTCTCCCTTTCAGCAGCTATCAACTGCTGATCACTTCTTGGCTAGGATGGGAATGTGTGCCAGCATTACAAAGGAGTGATTCTCTCTGTTCTAGGCTTGCCTGTGACAATGTTATCATCTACAATTAAATAAAATGTACAGGATGAATACTATGATTTCTGAAAGTAATTTTCTAAATCCGGGTGGAAATATTCTTTTTGAAAATCCTATGGGGAGTTTGGTGTCAGATACTATGAAATTACCATGTCTAGTTGGTAGATAATCAACACCTGTCAACAATTTGATATCAATCATTAATGTATTACCAATTAACACTGGGTTATACATAAGAGGGATGGGCTTCTAAACTGAAATTATGCAGTTTATTCAGATGAATTTAATATGTAGTAGCACAATGGTGTTTTGAAAAGATGGTACCACAAAAATATAAAACTAAAATTATTGATAAATATTAATTTTCAATAAATTTTAACCATATGGTAGAAATTGTACAGATATTAAATAACATTAATGTTTATAGGTTATTTGTAAATTTTTATACCCTTATCAAATATTAATGTAAATTTGGTATGTTTTTATAAATTTAAAGAAAAAATTACAGGCAACTAAGAAGTGCTGAGTGCTAGAAAAATAACCATCCAAAAATGGTTATAAAATGCTAATGTTCAGTCCTGAATGTATATTCATACAACTAATGTTATTTGGACAGGGCATGATATATTTAGGTATTTAAGAATAAATTCACCCCCCCCACCACACACACTGACATATGTAACAAAATTGGTTTAAAAGAAGCTGTGAATTTAAAAGAGAACAAATAGAGTATATTGAAGGCCTTGAAGGGGATAAAGGGAAGAGAGAAATGATATAGTACAGTTTAAAGAAAAAAAGATTAAGTTTAAAACAAACTACAATATAATAGATTTCTGTGAATAGTATATTAGATGTATTAAAGGACTGAAGTTCGATATTTTACTCAAGGAATAAGTTATATTTTGTATCCAGGAGGAATGTATTATTTTTCTATTGTAAATCCATAATTATACAATTTTTCATTGTTCCTATACTTTACTCTTATTTAACAAACCTAATATTGACAAGTGTATAATTTGGAATATCTCTCATAACATAAAATGTGTAAATATTTTTTAGAATATACAATTCAGCAGTCTTGTATGTTGAGGCTTAAGTAGAATTTACTGTTACACTCATTGGCAAAATAGCTTTGTCAATAATTCTATTAGGTGACTATGTTCCAGGGGCAAGTTATTTTCCTGTGTGAATTGAATCATGATACATTACAGATAAGTATCATTTTAAAATGCAATCAAATGTAAAATCAAGAGTTAAAGCAATTGAGCTGTTTTGCTAATCTATGCGATGTGTTGGAGATTAACTGTGTAAGTAGTTCTTTCATAATAAATCAACACAGCTGAATTCTCCCATACTCTAGAGATGAAACAGGTACAGAAGAAAAACCCATAATTTTCTATTATAAATAGTAGAAGCTCTTAAAATCTTTTATTGGGTATTCAAGTACCAAATGCATTAAGGTAGATGAGAGTCATATCTAGCTACAATATACAATTATAAATAATGTAATCATCAAGCAATGTGTCTGAGGGCATAAGTAACTTATTAATATAATGGAGTCTTTAATAAAGATGAGAAGAGTACCAAATTTAATTGTAGGAACAAATATACTACATTATCATTTTCTTAGAGCTGCCTACATGGAATGGCTTCTCACACTTGACCACTCCACAGATTTTAATCTTTATCTGGGCAAGTTAATGCTCCCTTCCCAACATGGGGGTGCTAGGAGCTGATCTACCCACTTCCTTTAGAACTGAGGTTCAGATGTTCAGAATGAGATGGTGACTTGAAAGACAGCAAGGAGGAGTATATGAAAGAGTTTGGAGTGAAGACATGGTAGAGAAGTCATACAAATATAATTTTAAGCATAACTACAAATGGCGTCCATTCTATGTCTCTTCAAATCACTCTTTATAATACTACATTGGATGGCCACACCCATGTCCCTAGGTACATCACTAATCAAGCTCATAGAATTATTGATGACATTAATGATAATTTAAAGAAGATGATGTTAGGAGAAATACAGAATATGAGATGGGTTATTAAGAGTATTAGAATGAGGTACTGGTACAGAAATATGATTAGTGTGCATTGTACAAATATGGGAAACTTGAAATGAATAAAGTTATTTAAAAGCAAAAGATAAACAATGTCTGTTGGCAGGACCACTCAGTGCTCCCATCAGTCAAGGAGTGTATAGGGAATAAGGATTGCTGGTGGTTATAGAACACCAACTGCAGATGCTGTGAGTTAAACTCAAGTCCTCTGGAAGGACACAAATGCTATTAACAATTAAGACATTCCTCTAGCTCTTTTTGATGGATAATCTTGACTGACTACTTGACTGAATTGATAGACTACTGAAGTATAGAAAAAAATCACACTTCTAGGTGAATCTGAGGATATTTCCTGAGAAGATTGACTTTTTAGAAATCAATTGTGGTAGGATAAGGTCTACCTCAACTGGGGTAGCACTAGGCAATTAGCTAGAATCCCCAAACAAAACAAACGTAAGTAAAGAAAGAGCAAGTTAACCTGGACACGAAAGCTCGAGCTTTCTGAAGCAAGGACTTCTATTGCTACTGCCATCATCTGTGGATATGTCATCCAGAAGGATTCTGCTTTAGGAAGCTTGCGAGCTTTCTGTCTTGTAGGAGTGCATTCAGGATCTATTATTGTGAGGCTTCCAGCTTTCAAAACTGAGAAACTGAGTGGTGCACTTCACCTCTAGTATGCAGATATTCATATGTCCACTGGCAGAACACATCCCCTTTTAAAATTGTATATACTCTGTGTGTATTCTATGTTCCCTTATATATGCATATATAATTATATAGAGACAGCATATATTTTTCATATGCATGCATAAAATATACATAATTGCATGTTTTATATATCTATAAGATATATTGAAAAATAAGTGTGTTTTACTGTTTCAATTTTTCTAGTCAATAATATTAGACATGTTTATAGAGAATTGTATTCTATGAGGTAAAGCTTTTATGAACATACTGTATTTGACCACATAACTTTCCTGGAAGTAGGCATGTCATCCAATGACTATTAGGCCTAGCAATTTTACTGAAGAAATTAACAAAAATTCCTATCTTTGTTGATGTACTTTGATATCTTTAGAAATTTAACCAGTCCTATTGATATCTTTCCATAACATGTATGCTTAGATTTAATATTAACTAAAATAAAATTCAGATATAAACATTTCAGACACATAATTCAATAAATGTTATCCACTTCATTGTCTTTTATCAAATAATGATCTGGTTTAATATAATTTGTAACCAAAAGTATAATTTGTAAAGAATCAAATCTGAAAGCAAATTACACTGCAAACAGTAACTTGGTTAAGTTGATAAGTCAATCAGCCATTACAGGATTCACAGCTTCATTAAGAGAATAGTAGTGAAGCCCCTTAAAAAAATCTAAGTCATAACTTCTTCATCTGTCTCAGAGCTGATTTTATATATATATAGGAAAACCAAATAACCCTAGGCTTAAGCAAGGATAGACTTCTACACAGAAAGCTCAGAATGGTCACAAGTTGAAGAATAACCGAAAACAAACAAATAACTAAATATTCTGCTAACATTACTGAAAGCATATGTGGTGATACAAACCCTTGTTGGTGCATATATAAACAGAATATGCATTGACTTAAGCCTTCTTCTTTATACCCAGAATAAAGACTAAAGGCAGGGATAGAAATCACAGAATTGTCCTTCTAGAAGAAGGACCAGAAAAGAATACAGGGAAATACATTTCCTCAGGCATGGCATGACCATCCAGAGAGTGACTATAGTAACACACACATTCCCTATGACCAGATAGCATGACTAGCCAACAAGTTGAATGCAATAATAGTTAAGTTTGTAGTTGGTTAGCAATGTCTTATTTTGTTGTTGCTATGTGTTTGTTTTACTTCTATTGAAAATAAAGTTTTCTCGTGTTATTTATTGTACTGGCTAGGTTTGTGTCAACTTGACACAGCTGGAGTTACCACAGAGAAAGGAGCTTCAGTTGGGGAAATGCCTCTATGAGATCTAGCTGTGGGGTATTTTCTCAATTAGTGATCAAGGGCCCCTTGGGGGTGGGACCATCTCTGGGCTGGCAGTCTTGGGTTCTATAAGAGAGCAGGCTGAGCAAGCCAGGGGAAGCAAGCCAGTAAAGAACATCCCTTCATGGCTTCTGCATCAGCTCCTGCTTGAGTTCCAGTCTTGACTTCCTTTGGTGATGAACAGCAGTATGGAAGTGTAAGCCGAATAAACCCTTTCCTCCCCAACCTGCTTCTTGGTCATGATGTTTGTGCAGGAATAGAAACCCTGACTAAGACATTTATCTTGATTAGAGTTTCTATTCCTCTAACTATCCTAGTTTCCTGAATTCTTTCGTTCTCATCTGGATCCATGACTTTTCTGTCTCTCATTAGAAAACAGCTTCTAAAGAATAATAATGGAGTATAAAGTATAATATGAAACAAAAATAGCACATTGGATTAAAACAAATCAAACTAACTGAATGAAAAGAGCCCAATACATGATGCAAGAAAGAGAAACAGGCAGAGGCTCACTTGCTTGGAACTCAGAAATTCCATAAAAACACAAAACCAGGAGCTATAATATGTGTACTACAAACCTGTATCTGTGCTACAGAGCAATTGTGATAAAAATGCATGGTACTGGTACAGTGGCAGGTTGATCAGTGGAATAGAATTGAACACCCAGAAATGAACCCACACACCTATGGTCACTTGATCTCTGACAAAGAAGCTAAATCCATCCAGTGGAAAGAAAACAGCATTTTCAACAAATTCTGCCACAACTGGAAGTTATCATGTAGAAGAATTTGAATTGATCCATTCTTATCTACTTGTACAAAGCTAAAGTCTAAGTGGAACAAGGACCTCCACATAAAACCACTGACACTGAAACTTATAGAGGAGAGAGTGGAGAAGAGCCTCGAACATATGGGCACAGGGGAAAAATTCCTGTACTATAAGATCGAGAATTAACAAAAGAGACCACATAAAGTTGCATAGTTTCTGTAAGGCAAAGGACAATATCAATAAGACAAAATGTCAACTAACAGATTGGGAAAAGATCTTTACCAATCCTAAATCTGATAGAGGGATAATATCCAACATATACAAAGAACTCAAGAATTTAGACTACAGAAAACCAAATAACCCAATTTAAAATGGGGTACAGAGCTAAACAAAGAATTCTCAACTGAAGAGTACTGAATGGCTGAGAAGCACCTAAAAAATGTTCAACATCCTTAGTCATCAGAGAAATGCAAATCAAAACAACTCTGGTATTCTACCTCACACCAGTCAGAATGGCTAAGGTCAAAAACTCAGGTGACAGCAGATGCTGGCAAGGATGTGGAGGAAGAATAACATTCCTCCTTTGCTGGTGGGATTGTAAACTGATACAACCCCTCTGGAAATCAGTTTGGCAGTTCCTCAGAAAATTGGACATAATACTACCAGTGGATCCAGCAATACAACTCCTGGGTATATACCCAGAAGTTGCTCCAACATGTAATAAAAACACATGCTCCACTATGTTCATAGCAACCTTATTTACAAGAGCCAGGAGCTGGAAAGAATCTAGATGTCCCTCAACAGAGGAATGGATGCAGAAAAGGTAGTACATTTACACAATGGAGTACTATGCAGCTATTAAAAACAATTAATTTATGTAATTCTTAGACAAATGGATGGATCTGGAGAATATTATCCTGAGTGAAGCAACCCAATCACAAAAGAACACACATGAAGGAAAGACCATACAGAGACTGTCCCACCTGGGGTTCCATTCTGTATACAGTCAACAAATTCAGACACTATTGTACATGCCAAGAAGTGCATGCTGACAGGAGCCTGATATAACTGTCTTCTGAAAGGCTCTGCCAGAGCCTGACATATACAGAGATGGATGCTCACAGCCAACAACTGAACTGATTATGGGGTCCCCAATGGAGGAGTTAAAGACTGAAGGAGCTGAAGGGGTTTGAAACCCCATAGGAAGAACAACAATATCAAACAACCAGAGCTCACAGGGACTAAACCACCAACCAAGGAGTACACATGAAGGGACCCATGGCTCCAGACACATATGTAGCAGAGGATGGCCTTGTCAGGCATCAATGGAAGAAGAGGCCCTGGGTCCTGGAAAGGCTCAATGCCCCCGGTAGGGGAATGCAAGGGCAGGGAGGCAGGAGTGGGTGGGTTAGTGGGGTAGCACCCTCAGAGAAGCAGAAGGAAGAGAATGGAATAGGTTTCTGGGGGGGATGGAGAAAAGGGATAACATTTGAAATATAAATAAATAAAATATCCCAAACAAACAAAAATAAACAAAACAACAAGGCTTTTGGCAGAATGTTGAGAGCTTTTTGTGCCCCTTCTAGGAATTTGACTTTTGTCACTAGGCTCAGACAAGGAAGTGGGCTCAGAGAAGAATATTAGAAAGAGTGACCATGGGGCTTTGCTTACTGCTTTGCTGAGTTACTGCCTTAAGTGATCTCTTTGCTTACGACTTTACTTGTTAGCTTGTATGATCCTTTGGCTTACTACTTTGCTTGATTACTACCTTGTCTTTGATCTAATAACAAACCATGTTTTTTGAATGTAGCTGGAATGTTTCAAAAGCAGGATGGAGAGAAATAAAGCTGCTTCAGCCTCAGTACGGGCTGGGTATGTGTATATATATATATATATATATATATATATATATATATACATATATACCCACACACACACATATATATATACATATATATACATGTGTGTGTACATCTATATATGTATGTATGTGTGTATGTGTATATATATATATATATATATATATATATATATATATATATATATATATATATATATATATATAAAATTACCTTTAAATATGTATACATTGCAGAAACCTGCTATTATATTGTGTTTCTATACCACACTTCAAATGATCATTAATGTTAGCCATCTTTCCACATATTCCCTCACTTAGCTCCCATTTTTCTTCCCCTTACCATTTTTTCTCCCCATTCTAGCCCCCAGCTAGATTCATCGTAGCTCTCTATTCCCTTTCCCTTTCCTAGGGAAATATATTTGCCCCCATTAATCCTCTGTGTGTCTATTGATTGCAGCTAATTCATCACTGGATTAATAGCTAATATCCATATGTAGGCAAACACATGACATATTTATATTTTGTAGTCTGGGTCATCTCTCAGGATTTTTTTTTTCTGGTTTCATCCATCTATATGTGGATTTTGTAATTTTATTTTTAACAGCTGAGTAATATTCCACTCTAATAACACCATGTTTTTCTTTTTTATTCACTATCTATTGAGAGACTTCTAAGTTGTTTTCATTTTCTGGCAGGAGGAGTTTAAGCTCTAATGGGTTTCAAGATGTAAATATATCATTATTTATCTAACATAATTATGGATAGGGAAAAAGTACACTTTTAAAATCCTGCTTTGGATGAAGGTCCACCTATGAGAATATGATGTAAGAGATTACTGAATGTGAGCCTGAACCTGAGCAAGGCCAATAGAGAATGCCGACCATACCAGGACCACCTAGAATGCAATACATGTGAAGTAATGATTTCTACATTAACAAAGGGGGCGAATCTTTGAATAAATTAAAGCAAACATATAGGGAAGGGAAGAAGTTATGGGCAATGAAGAACTTTCCTGCAGTCCATGCACCATCACCCCAAGCAAACAGCTCAGGACTTTGAAACTGGGAAGAGTAAGTTGAAAACTAACAAACTAACTCTGAGAATGTTATAGTCTGAAAATAACTTCCAATGATGAAAGACAAATTCTTTTTAACACTATAAAACAGAACTCATTCAAAGGCTTTAAATTATATGAAGATTTTTGTTTAGGAAATATGACCAATGTCTAAAAGGGTTTAAAATGTAGTTTATTCTGTAATTCCCTAGGTATAATTAGAGTATGTAAATAAAGACTAGGATGATGGTTATTACATACACTGTAATTTACCATACTTATCATACTCAATAGGTATGTAAAATTATTATCATATATAACCAATACAAAAACACAGGAGTAAGCCTTCTCAGTTTGGTCAGGGTTGTAACTTCAAATCTAAACATATCAGAGCAAAGTCAGTAAATAATTTTATGACATTTTCTATGAATATAATTTCTCAAGAAAATCTTCATGATGTTTTCTAGCCTTTGATGATATGTTAAAACAATAACACAAAATGGTAGAATTTCTAATTAACAAATTATGACAATGGATAAATTTCTTATTAGATTTCTTTCATTATTCCACTTTTAAATGTGAACAAATGTAAAGAAACTAATTTGTTCCAAAACTAATGTTTTCGGTGAAGTACTTTATACGACTACACAGTATGTTCTCACCTTCAAGTCATCCTATAATACTGTTCAGTAAAACAAATTAGAAGGAAACGTGTTTACAGGATTAATTATCGTTTTGCTACTATTGATTGAAATGTTCATAGTAGAAATGTGTTTAATTACACTTTTTAAGTAGCTATATCATTTAAGTTATAAAACATTTATAGAGAAATATGTTGAAATGATATGTGATACAATGTAAACTCTGTTACCTTCAAGTATCAATAGCACCACCTTGGGGTGTTCAGTATTTCAGAAATCTTGTAATATACTTCAAAATAAATTGTGTTCTTGAAACACACTGTGGCAGTAATTATAATGAAATACCACAGAGTTTAGAAGCCTGTCTTTAAAATTCTCATATTTGTAATAATGTTTATGGTAGCAAAAAATTAAAAGAAATAAGAAAGGGAAAGTTGAGAAAGAAAATTAATATCAAATATCAAAAGACAGACAAAATAACATAAAGGCATTTGTTTGTGTGTGTGTGTGTGTGTGTGTGTGTGTGTGTGTGTGTGTGTGTCTTAATATTTGCTATGTAGGATCATGACACACTCGAACTTCCAAAGGCATGGAACATTTAATACCATTATAAATTTGCATGCTTTCTACCACATTGTCTATATTGAGTCTGAGCAAGGCTTAGAATGTAACTAGCCCATCTGAGTCAAACACAGAAAAGGATGACGGCAGTGCTACTCACATAAAACTTATGAAAAATTTATGTCTCAAGAAATTTTTTAAAAATCTGTGTTATTCGATGACAGACACTTCAGAATGGTGCGATGGTGGCTCATGGGTTAAAGGTGCCTAATGGCTTGAATTCAATTCCGCAGGCAAGGTGTTAGAAGTAGAGAACTAACTCCCTCAAGCTGTGTTCTGACCTCTGCTTATATTCTGTTTTACAAGAGTAAACACACACACAAAGAGACAGGCACATATGTGTGAGCTACACATACAAATATGCACACATAAGCAGACAGGCATACATGTGTGACACAAATCTACACACACACACAAACACAGAGGTTCACAAACACAGAGACAGAGGCACAACAGTAACACACATACAGATGTGCACACACAAGGAGATACATGCACAGCTATGACATACACATACAGACATGTACACACACAAAAACACAGGTATATATACGTTGAACACACATGAATATATGTAACATAAAATAATTTAAGACATTATTACCTGTAGCCACAGTTTCTTTTACTTATGCCCCATTTTCTGAATATCGACTCTGAGACTTAATTATCTATGAATAAATGCCTATGCCATAAGCTTGGGCTTGTTCCCTGACTAGCTCATAACTTATATGACCTGTTTATTCTATTCTATGTGTGCCATGGGGCTGCTTACTGCTCCTTGGTTGCATCCGTCTATCTCCTGAGTCCGGGTGGCAAATGTTCCAGCATATGCCCGAGTACCAATCTCTCAACTGGATGTCTAGTTGGATATCCAATAACAGGTGGTCATACCTAAAACTTATACATTTAAAAAACACTAAATGGACTCAGGAGGTTATTTTATACATTTGTGTGTGTGTGTGTGTGTGTGTGTGTGTGTGTGTGTTTGACAATAATAATTAAAGAAAAGCTGGTTATAAACTTGAGAAGGGCTCAGGTAGGGACATGGGAGGTAATGGAAGTAGGATAGAGAAATGTCTTAAATACTGTATATAAATACAAAAGTAAAGTTAAAATATTCTAGAATACAAAGAGTTCTAGATTGAGGTATAATTAATCAAGGACATCAAGGGTTTTAAGCCTAATTAAGACAAGACATAATAATTGGCAGGTATTTCCTGTTATTCAGTGTTCAAGGCACCAACATTTCAAGTTCAAGCCTTGTCATTACACATTTCCACATGAATGTTTTTAAGGTTTTTGTTGTTGGTTTTGAATTTATTGAAGTAAGTTCCTAATATCTGTTATAGAGGGATGATCTGTTGCTATGTATACAAATGCTAAATTCTGGACCCCATGATCTAACTGCCTTCCAGAAAGGTGCATTCTCACATATGCTCATCCTTTGACATGTAAATCTTGTATCCCAGTTAAAAGCAATGGGTTAACAAAAAGCTAAAGTCAGTGATTGAGCAATTGGGAGAGAAAGGTACCTGAGAGACCACTGGAGGAGGAAGAGAGAGAAGATGAAGACAAGAGAAGGGCACATGAGACTAGGTTGGATGGATCATGAGCACACAGCTAGGAGAAGTTACCCCGAGAACAGGCCAATGTAACAAAAGTAGGCCAAGCAAGTTGCAAAGGGCATATGGTTTGGATATAGTTGAGAATAGCATAGAACCTGCCCAACCTAGGCTTACAGATTGTAAATAACCCTCAAGGATAGGCCGTAGACATACAATATTAACTTCAAATGATTATTAGTATTTTTAAACAAAGTCAAGAAAACAAAATTTAGAAAAGCTTTCAATTTTGAATATTATGGAAGGCTATGTCTATTGAAAACTTTAAGAGGTCAACAGATAGATACTTGCAAAATGTAAAAACTTATTCTATTACATTATGGAGACTCAGTTAATATATGACTATGCAATCTTACTTAGAAATCATTAGGTATAAAGCTTGAGTACTTAACCCTAAACTATATATATACACACACTTTAGGGAAGATTGCTCCAGGAAAAGAGGGATGAAAATTTTGAGATGCAGAAAATGGTGAGAAAGGCTGTAAAATATCATCTTCTGTCAATAGTCATGGCAATTGGAACTTGGAACAACTATGTATGACTAGAATGAATCTGTATGAGAAAGTGCCCATCTACAACTTGACAAAAGTGAGTAGACATTTGATAAGTCTACACCCTTCAATCATGAATGACCTCTTTGTGGAGGTTCAGGAACAAGTAGATAAAGAGAGATGTTACCGCAAATTATGTAGTCATTTGTAACCCACAAGGAGCTAGTTATCTTTCCACTCCAATGCTCTCAAATATGGCCCTTTAAATGGATCACACAACCAAGTCAAAAGTCCTAAGTCTTGGAAGGTATCTGGTAGGGAAGAGAAAGAATTAATAGATGTGAGAGGGAGATAATGGGGGAGGAGGGAAAGAGAAACAATAATATATTACATGTAGGTATGAAATTATCACAGAACTAAATGAAAAATACCAGAACAGAAATAAAATGTTACCTTAATGTTTTTGTTTTTGTTTTCTGAGAATTAAATCTGGTGTTCTAGCAGACTGCTAAACCCAGCATCTTGGAGATAAAAGTAGGAGAATTAATAGTTCAAGATCATCTTCAACTGCATAGTGAGTTCAAGGTCATTCTGGAGTACATCACACTCTTTCTCAAGACTTAGACAAGGTGCTCAGTTACCTAAAGATAGGTAAAGTTAACATAACTTTTCTTTGCAAAATATAAATATCTCTGAGAAGTAGAGAAGTTTATTTTGCAGAAATTTTTTTCAGAAAATAATTAAGTTACCCAATGTCAAATTTATCTCAATATTGCATAAAACAAAGATCAAAATCTTAGCTTGCCAGCAAGGTTTAACTGAGCTGAAATGCACACGTGGATCTAGAACCACAATGCATAATTCAACTAGACAAGTCTCTAAACTGAGTTTCATTAAGTTCATTTAGTTTCATTAAAGTCAGCATTCTAAATTTTCATTAAACCATCATCATTCTGAGTGCAACCCTTATAACAATGCTTCCTTTACAAGAATAGGAGGAAGTGTATGGCCAAGAATAAAAGTCTTAGATCAATAAGGTAAAATATGCATGAGATATAGAAAAGAGAGCCCAGTTTTTAACCATCGAATAATAAAGTTGCCCATGATCCTACATAAACATAAAAAGGGTAATAAAAAGGAGTGCCCATTAGGAGACATCTTCATCAGCATTTGAGCAGATGGCATCTGAGTAAAGTTAATCTTAATACTGTAATGGTGGATATAAAGAACAGCCCCATCACAATGAGACTTTCATCACTTTGCTCATACAGAAGCCAAACCATCAGCCAAAGCTGATTCTTTGCTATTCTAATTAAAATAGTGCTTCTAGAAGAGTTGAGGAAGTGAGAATTTAGCTACCTTTTGCCAGTACAAGAATATAGTCTTAGGTCATCCACAAACAAAATGACAACACCAAATGATTAATTTAAAATCTAACCCCAGACCACAGATAAAGTTCTTATTTACCTGATTATTCATGTATCCATTCAGCAGAAATTTATTATGCACATAGTGTGGGCTACACAATGTTGTATATATTATAGATATAAAATGAATGTAATGTGTTTCATGTTTCAAAATATTAAATATTGCAGAGATAGACAAACAGCTGATCAAATAAGGCTACAGAGCCTTGGGTGTGCAATAATAGGGTTGGTGTGTTAATTCTGTTTTGAATTGAATGTCTTTTTGAAAAGCTCTTTCTAATTAAGAGAATCGTATTTCTTATATCCTTAAGATCCTTCTTGCAAACCTAGACAGAAATGGGGAGGTGAATACTAATATTTAATTACCAGAATGCATAATTGATTGAAAAATTGTATGGCACATCCACTGTTTCCTGAGGAAATATTTTTAAAAAATGTATAATGCTGACAAGGTGATAAGATATCATCAAACAAAAAAATAGCCATGAGGGCCAAATATCAGCTATCAGTGGCAAGAGAGATGGCCTAGCCATTAGAAGTAACATACTGCCTTTGCAGTANATTACCAGAATGCATAATTGATTGAAAAATTGTATGGCACATCCACTGTTTCCTGAGGAAATATTTTTAAAAAATGTATAATGCTGACAAGGTGATAAGATATCATCAAACAAAAAAATAGCCATGAGGGCCAAATATCAGCTATCAGTGGCAAGAGAGATGGCCTAGCCATTAGAAGTAACATACTGCCTTTGCAGTAGACCCAGGATTAGCTCCCAGTACTCAGAGGCTCACAACACCTTACCACCACATTTCCTCATGATCTAACTTCCTCCTCTAGATCCCACAGGCAGCTACATGCACAGGCCGAAGTATACTCATAGAGCCATACACACATAAATATCCATTTTTAAAAATCAATTGATTTTTAAAAGAACATACAATTAAACTACACAAAAATAACCTAAATGTCTATCATTGATGAGTGGCCAATAAAAACGATGAGATGGTGCTATCCATGCCCAGTGGAGTTTTATTCAGCTAGAAAGAAAAAGAAATTTACAGGTAAACCCATGGAAATGAAAAAAAAAAAAAAAAAATTAAAATAAGTGAGCCAATCCCAAAGAAGGAATATGAACATCACGTGTTCTCACTCGTGTGAATCCAAACATTACACTGTTAGATTTTTTTTTTTTTTTTTTTTTTTTTTTTGGTTTTTCAAGGCAGGGTTTCTCTTGTGTAGCCCTGGCTGTCCTGGAACTCACTCTGTAGACCAGGCTGGCCTCGAACTCAGAAATCCGCCTGCCTCTGCCTCCCGAGTGCTGGGATTAAAGGCGTGCTCCGCCATGCCCGTCTTAGATTTGTGTGTTTAACTTAGTGTACTTTCAAGACACATGAAATGGAAGAAAGGTCTTATGGGAGGGACAGTGGTAGAATATAGATAATAGAAAAGAGCAAAACAAAAAGTTTAAAATTAAAGACAGAACAGAAAATAGGTCTTAGAGTACATGGGAAAGAGATAAACAGCACTAAAGATGGTGAATAAGACAAAATGAAACCTGATGTTTTATAAGCTTCATTGTATATATTAATATGAGAGGGAATTATTAAATTATTTTATTATTAATACAAATGGTTACCCTACATGGTATGGATTATTCTCCATTGAGTTAGTGAGCAGAGGTAAACGAGAGGGCCCAACAGAGTACCAGCAAATATTTTTTGGTTGCCATTATGCACTAAAGCTTTATCTTCAAATAAGAATAAATGGTGATTAGTAACTTTCACCATTGATCTGAAATCTCCTGAGCTCTCCTTTGGGTCCATCATCAAGCTCCACCCTTGCCCCAAATCTTTCTTACAACTACAAATTGCTGTAATCAGCCTTCTCCAAGGGCAAGCAAGTGCAGACTGCCCTGCACTGTGAACTCCCAGCTTCAAAACCCAACCAGGACTTTAAGAACTGGTGATCTGCCCTGTAAGGTAACAATTTCTTTGCTCAATAATCTGTCAAAGTAAAGCAACAGGAGGCTTCATCCTCTAGGTTTTGTGGCAGTGCCCTTTAACTGAGTTTGCTCTTTTACCTGTAGCTCTCAGAGGCTCTCAAGGATAAACAAGTGTTTCTTCGATTACCTGTCCATTGTCAGTTTGTTAATGGAAGACATTCTCTTCCTTTGAACATCTTAACCAGAAAAACAATAATTTAAATGTTTGTTTTTAAATTGTCATTAAGATTGCATTGATGGACATGTTTGTCTCTGTACCAATACCATGCAGTTTTTATCACTATTGCTCTGTAGTACAGCTTGAGGTCAGGGATGGTGATCTCCCAAAAGTCCTTTTATTGTTAAGAATGGTTAAGATACAATTTGTAAAACACATGAAACTCAAGAGGAAGGAAGACCAAAGTGTGGATACTTGGATCCTTCTTAGAAGGGGGAACAGGATACCCATGGAAGGACAGAGACAAAGTGTGGAGCAGAGACTGAAGGAATGATCATCCAGTGTCTGCCACACCTGGGGTTCCATCCCATAAACGACCACCAAAACCAGACACTATTTCAGATGAGAACAAGATTTTGCTCACAGGAGCCTTATATAGCTGTCTCCTGAGAGTCTCTGCCAGTGCCTGTCAAATTCAGGAGTGGATGCTCACAGTTGTCCATTGAATGGAGCCCAATGAAGGATCTTGAGAAAGTACCAAAGGAGCTGAAGAGGCTTGCATCCCCATAGGAGGAACAACAATATGAACTAACCAGTACCTCCAGAGCTCCCTAGGACTTAACCACCAACCAAAGAAAACACATGGTGGGACTCGTGGCTCTAGCTGCATATGTAGCAGAGGATGGCCTAGTCGGTCATCAATGGGAAGAGAGGCCTTTGGTCCTTTGAAAGTTCTATGCCCAGTATAAGGGAATGCCAAGACCAGGAATGGGAGTGGGATGGTTAGGGAACAGGGATAGCAGAGAAGGGATAGGGGTTTTTAGGAGGGGAAACTAGAAAAGGGGATAACATTTGAAATGTAAATAAAGTATCTAATGAAGAAAATAAGACCAAAAAAAAATAGTTTTCTCTATTCTGAGTTTTTTTGTTTTTCCATTTGAAATTGAGAATTGCAGTCTGTGAAGAACCGTGTTGGAATTTTGATGGGGATTGTGTTGAATCTGTACATTGCTTTTGGTAGGATGGTCATTTTTACTTTTACTATGTTAATCCTACCAATCCATGAACATGGGAGATCTCTCCATTTTCTGATATCTTCACTTCTCTTTCTTGAGAGACTTGAAATTCTTGTCATACAGATCTTTCACTGAATTAATTAGAGTAACAGCAAGATATTTTATATTATTTGTAGCTATTGTGAAGGGAGTTGTTTCCCAATTTCTTTCTCAGCCTTTTTATCATTTGTATAAAGGAAGGTTACTGATTTGCTTGAGTTTTATATCCAACCACTTTCCTGAACATGTTTATCAGCTGTTGGAGTTCTCTGGTAGAATTTTGGGGGTCACTTATGTAAACCAACCTGTTATGAACGAATATTGATACCTTTACTTTTTCTTTGTCAGTTTGTATCCCCTTGATCTCCTTTTGTTGTCTTATTACTCTACCTCTTCAAGAATTATATTGAATAAATATGGGGAGAGGAGGTATGCTTGCCTTGTCCCCAATTTTAGTGAGATTGCTTTGAGTATCTCGCCATTTAATTGGATATTGGCTGTTGGTTTGCTGTATATTGCTCTCATTATTTTGAGGTGTGGGCTTTGAATTCCTGATCTCTCCAATACTTTTAACATGAAGTGTTGTATGTTGTCAAAGGGTTTTCAGCATCCAATGAGAGGATCATGTGATTTTTTTTTTTTTTTTTAGTTTATTTACTGGATTTTTAATGGATTTTAATCTATTGAACAAACTGTGTATCCCTGGGCTGAAGTCTACTTGATCATAGTGAATGATGGTTTTGAAGTGTTCTTCAATTCAATTTGCTAGAATTTGTTGAGTAATTTTTGCATAGATATTCATGAGGGAAATTGGTCTGAAGTTCTCTCCCTTTGTTGGGCCTATATGTGGTTTAGGTATCAGAGTTAATTGTGGCTTCATAGAATTAATCAGGTAGTGTTCATTCTGTTTCTATTTTATGGAATAGTTTTAGGAGTATTGGTATTAACTTTTCTTTGGACATTTGGTAGAATTCTACACTAAAACTATCTCACTTTGGGCTTTATTTGGTTGAGTGGTTTTTAATGACTTCTTCTATTTCCTTAGGGGATATAGACCTGTTTAGATAGTTTAGCTGCTCTTGATTTAACTTTGGTTTCTGGTATCTGTCTAGAAAAAAAAATCACCCATTCCATCTAAGTACTTCTATAGTAGGATCTGGTGATTTTGTTTGAATTTCCTCCATTGCTGTTGTTATGTCTCCTTTTTCTTTTCCGATTTTGTTAATTTGGATACTCTCTCTGTGCCTTTAATAGGTTTATATAGGGTTTAAAATATCTTGTTGATTTTTTTCAAAGAACCAGCTCTTACGTATTTTTTTCTTTCTCTTCTAATATTTATATATTTATTTATTTATTTTGAACTCCAGATTTTATTCTCCTCTCGGTCCACCCACCGACTGTTCCAAATCCCATACCTCCTACCTGCTGCCCTGTCCCCATCCCCCACACCCAACCCCACCAGATCTTTAAACTCCCTGGGGCCTCCAGTCTTTTGAGGGTTAGGTGCATCTTCTCTGACTAAACCCAGAACCTACATTCCTCTGCTATATATGTGTTGGGGGCCTCATACCAGCTGGTATATGCTGCCTGGTTGGTAATCCAGTGTCTGAGAGATCTCAGAGGTCCATGTTAATTGAGACTGCTGGTCCTTCTACAGTGTTGGCCTCCTCCTCACCTTCTTCCAGCTTTCCCCTGATACAACTACAGGGGTCAGCTGCTTCTGCCCATTGATTGGGTTCAAATATCTGCATCTGACTCTTTCAGCTGTTTGCTGGATCTTTCAGAAAGCAGTCATGATAGGTCCCTTTTTCTGAGCACTCCATAGCCTAAGTAATAATGTCAGGGCTTAGGGCTGCCCCTTGAGCTGGATCTCAATTTGTGTCTGTTGCTGGGCTTTTCTTTCCTCGGGATCTTCTCCATTTCCATCTCTGCAGTTCTTTCAGATAGGAATAATTATGGATCAGAATTTTGACTGTGGGATGGCAACCTCATTCCTCACTTGATGCCCTTTCTGCTGGAGGTGGGCTCTACAAGTTCCCTCTCCCCAATGTAGGGCATTTCATTTAAGGTCCCTCCCTTTGAGTCCTGAATGTCTCTTAGTTTTGTTGATTCCTTGTATTGTTCTCTTTGTTTCTATTTGTTTTATTTCAGCCCTGAGTTTATTTCCTGCCATATACTCCTCTTGGGTGTGTTTGTTTTTTTTTTTTTGTTGTTGTTGTTCTAGGGTTTTCAGGTGTGCCATTAAGTTGCTAGTGTAGGATCTGTACAATTTCTTACCAGGGCACTTAATGCTATGAATTTTCCTCTGAGTACTCCTTTAATTGTGTCCCATAATTTTGACTATGTTGTGTCATCATTTTCAATGAATTCCAGGAAGTTTTCAATTTCTTTCTTTATTTCTTCCCTGACCAAGTTGTTACTGAATAGAGAATTGTTCAGTTTCCATAGATTTGTGCATTTTCTGGTTGTTGTTGTTGTTGTTGTTGAAATCTAACCTTAGTCCTTGGTGATTTGATAGAATACATGGAATTATTTCAGTCTTCTTGTGTCTGTTGAGGTTTGTTTTGTGTTTGATTATATGGTCAGTTTTGGAGAAGGTACCATAAGGTACTAAGAAGAAGCATAATTTTTTTGTTTAGGGTACAATGTTCTGTACATATCTGTTAAATACATTTGGTTCAAAACCTCTATTAGTTTCTCTGTGTCTCTGTTTAGTTTCTGTATCAATGACCAGTCTATTGATTAAAGTGGCATCTTGGAAGTATCCCATTATTTATATGTGAGGTTCAATGTATGTTTTGAGCTTTAGTAAAGTTTCTTTTATGAATGTGGGTGCCCTTGCATTTGGGGACTAGATGTTCAGAATTGAGACTTTCTCTTGGTAGATTTTTCCCTTGATGAATATAGAGTATCCTTCAACATCTTGCTTGATAACTTTTGGTTGAATGTCCTATGAGATGCCGATGAAGCACTTTACTGAGATAGACACAGATACTTATACCCAACCATTAGACTGAAGTCAAAGTCAGGTACTTGTGTGGTTGAAATAGGGAAAGGCTGGAATAAACTGAGGAGGAGAGCAACATTGTAGGAAGACAGGTAGTCTCATCTAACCTGGACTCCTGAGATCTCTTAGACACTGAGCCACCAACCAACCAGCATGCTCAAGCTGGTCTGAGGCCCCCAATACATATACAGCAGAGGACTGCCTGGTCTGGCCTCAGTAAGAGAAGAGGTATCTAACCCTGGAGAGACTTGAAGCTCTTTAGAGTGGGGAGGGCTGGTGTGGTGGGCAGGACATCCTTTTGGAGACAGGTGAAGGAGGAATAGGATGAAGAACTGGACTGGGATGTAAAAAACTAAAAGTAATTTTAAAAAGTCATTAAGATAAAAAGTGACTTATCAGTTCTCTAAATTTCTTAAAAGTTAGTCAAAATTTATATTTATTATATATATATATATATATATATATATATATATATATATATATATATATATACTAAAATATGCATTATTCTACCAGGGCATATTTTTGTTTTTAAAATAACTATGGCTGTATCTCAGAACTGTCCATAGAAGGAATAATTGTTTCTATTTCTTTGAGGCTATAATAAAAATAATGCACTAGTATTCTGAGATATTTTTTACTCCTATAGCTCTTTTATCAGTAAGATTGTGTGTATATACTTCTTACAGAAATTATATGAAAGTGGGACATTCTGTTCAAAGGTTTGGAAGGAAAGATGAAAGAACACTTTCCATTTCTGCTCTGTATCTCTCAAAACCCCAAAGAAGCTCTGTAGCCAGGCTAATGACCTCTGGGTTTTAGGAAATAAAAATATCTAATCTACTCCAGATCCTTTAGTAAGAATTACTAGAAATTGAGCCTCAGACTCTTTCTTTTAACTTCCTCTTTGGATAGTTATATATGTTTAAGATCTTGCACAATTTAAAATATTTCTGGAACGACATGCAAATATTTTAATTGTTTCACTCGGTAGAACTGACTTAATTTCAAACTTTAGAATATTTTCTATATGGTGTATGCAAAAACTAAAAATGCACAATTTGTAATTTTCAATCTTTCAGTGGTAATACTGCAAGGTTTTCCTATAGAAGACATAAAAATAATAATTCACCTTAAAATAAAGTATATGAAGTTATATTTAAATAATGATTTTGAGAAATATATATAAAATAATTGACAACTTAGTAATCAGAACCATATAAATTATTTTCTCAAAAAGCACAATTGTTAAACAAAAAGGTATAAAATTGAGCCATTTAATACTCATAGGTTGTATTACCTTATTGTTTGTTTTAATTGATGCTAAATAAGCAATTATTGACTCATGAGAGGCTTAGAAGTTCAAGTCTGTAAATCTTGTACACTTAGCTTTTTCAGCTAATTATTTGGATTATAAGATTAGCTTTTCTTGCTTACAGAGATTTCTGTCTCCAATCATAATAAAATGCAAGATGGTTAATGTCTGAAATAAATTGTTAGCTATGAAATATAAAGAACTATCATCTAGACGATGAATAAGATATTTACAAATGACACAGTGAGAAATGACCATGAAAGAGATTACTGACCCAGAACAATTGAAATCAGGAGCCATAGAAGTAGCACATAATAACACAGCAAGAAAACCTTAAGTTAGAACAATTCCTTCACAAATATATATATGTGAACAAATTACATTCATTTTATTAAGATGAAGATCTTATGTAGATATCGGCAGTACTTTCCATTAGAATGGAAGCCAAACAGTAAGACATTAAGTTCCCCCATGTTTTTTTCATGATCCAAGCAAGACTGAATACCATTAAACACATTCTGCAGGACACACATGTTGCTGAGATGTCAGTTTCTTCATAGTCAAGAAACTAAAAGATGCACACTAGATTTCTTGAAATTTCTTGGGAAGGAGGGCTGATAGTTGTTTATTGTTACTTCACTGTTTGTTATACAATAGGACCCTTATTTCAAAGCAAGGCTCGCAGTTCCAATAATTTGATGTAGCTCAATGCGTGTTCTAATCGTTTGTTTTCAGTTCTTTCTACACTGCGTGGATTCCAATAATGTTAAAAGAATGTCAAACTGTCATTCAGGGTTAATTTTAATCCAGAGTTAAACAGTTATTTTTTTCTAAATCAGAAATTTTGAGGATATTAATGAAATTCACAGAAAAGAGAGATTGCTTATAAAGAATTGCTCCTTTTTTTTTTTTTGTCTTTACATTAGAGAGAAGATGATGATTCACAGTAGCAAATAAATCAAAAAGAAATCACCTTTAATGTAGTTCATCCATGTGCTCTTAGTGGGTACTATTCCGGTGACAGCAAAAAGGTGTCACCTAGAAGCTTAAGGAATTTGTCTTCATGAAGAATGTCTAGAATTCTGGAACATGAGCCTTGCACACAAGCAATCCACTTGGGAGATGGCACCGCTAAAAACATTCAGAGAGAGCAAAGCCAGTGTCGGGAACTTTTAATGAACAAGTAGAGAGGAAATTAAAAACCAACTCAAAGGTGAAAAAGTTAGCTCTGTGCTATCAGGTCTGCATCCCTCTTTCACACACACACATATGCACACACACACACACACACACACACACACACACACTCACACTCACACAGGGAGGTACCATCCACATATACACTACCCAAAGTGGGTATACTATATAGTGGTATGAAAACTTACATAATTTTTATAATAGATTAGAAAGGAGATATCATATAACATTTAAATTGCTTTTTTATGTTTTAACATAAATAACTTGGTTGATATGAACAAATTTGAAACTGGTTCTTGTGAAAACGTAACACCTATCTCCATTTACCAGACTTTCTCTTGATCCAAAGAAATTTCACAGCTTTCAGCCTTTGTCCTTAGACATCAAAATTTAAGATGTATGGAACTTGGGCCAGATAACTATTTTAACCGCTTTGCCTCATTAAAATGGGCTCATTTTTTATATATTGACCCATATGAACATTTAAAAAGTCATTAAAATGGTTCCATATTACCACATCAAAGTGAACTTCTGTTCATTATTTGTGTATCATTATTCATATTGCCTTTACATCTCGCTTCCCCCTGTCATTTAAAACTCAACTGAAGATAATTTTAAAGAATTGATACAAATTAGATTTCAAGTCTTTCAATAAATGCTTCCTTTAATTGATATGAGTTCTCACACAGGTTTTTCTATCTTACAAACATATCCATTCAACTAACCAAAGCCTTTGGAAGTACATGAGGGGGTCTAACAAATTATTCACTCTCCAAAAACTATGCAATACAATAACTATGGGCTATTTTATTATTTTAATGCTGATCAAATTATTACTATTAGAATTCTTTCTAAAATAATAAAATAATATATTTTATTTATAAAGTTCATTAAAATTTTTGCTTTTTATTAAATGATCCTGCCCTCCCAGCACTCTGGGTTTCGTCTCTTTAACATGGCCTCTGAAGACTCTTTAGTTAATGTGTATTTGAAGTATCATCCTACTCACAATGAACTGTGCTGAAAAGTACCCTCAAGCCTTTAGCACTGAAAGAAATCAATCTAGTGATGGTAAATGGTCTGTAGTCTCCCAGGGATAGACTCATCTGTTAAAACTTTAAAGCCATACAAATCAAATATCCTTTCCTTTTGTAGAGTGCTTTATGTGGAATTAATGTATTTTAACCCACATGACACTAGCATTTTCTATTCTTGTAACATGTACAGGAAACTGATACCTTTAGGTGCTGTGAAATTTGCCATTTCAGATCAATTGTGCTGTTTGCATTGATAGTAGTGGCTAAATACTGATACACTTATCAGTACCTGAACAGTTACCTAATTTGCTTTGTTGTTTTGTTACTTTGGGATAGCCACAATTGACTATATGTGCCAATATTTTGAACAAACTTAGAGAATTAAAATGCATTAGAGTTGCCTATGGTGATTTTTTTTTGAAAATAGCTATGTTATAAGTAAACCTACTAAAGCCCATATAACACCAAATAGAAGCATATGGACACAAAAACCTATGAGACAGGCAGGACAAAACATGATTTTGCTAAAAGAGCATTTTTAGATATGGTATCAAAAGTGATAATTTCCCAGTTCTAGAAAAGCCTAAGGTTCTGTGACCTTGTATCCCTCATTAGCACAAACCATACCAAGTTCTTAAAAATATTAAGACATAATTCTTGAAAGTATAAAAATAGGCTTAAAATATGTCCATATAATTAGTAATCATATTTTTGGATAAATAAGATTTTTATATTTTCTTTAATGTCTCTCTGCCACTTACATCATCTGTGCTTCATAGTTGATAACTAAACTTTCAATTGTAATGCAGTATATATGATATTCAAGACAATATCATAAAAACAACAGAAAGCCTTGAGAACACAGAAGTTTCTCCATTTCTCAGAAAAAAGAAAATGTAAAAGTAGTGATAACATAACTAAAATAAGCAAAAGCAAAGACAAAATAATTTTACCAAGCTATTGAGTGTAAATGTGCTGAGAAGAGTTAAGTAATCTCTACCCATAAATACAAAGCCATATTTGTTTTTTTTTTTAACTTGTTCCATCATATCCTTCTTTTAGAAGGAAAAACTACTCTGCTATTCTCTGAACTTATAAAATGATTACTCACTTTGTTTTAGACTTCCCTTTAAGATAAGTAAGATTTGAAATAACATGTTTGACAAATTTCTCAGGCAACAGTGTTGTATTTTAGATAATCCTGGAGTCGATTTCATGGAATGTGTTAGTATTAATAAAGCTGGAACAAAGCACTGTAGAAACATGAGCATCTGCATATATTTTCTATTCCACTTCTAGCACAGACAAGCAAAAAGGCATTTCTCTGTGCAAGTCAAGAACACGCAGTTGCATGACCTTTGTAATCTATTAGCTATTCTCATCAGTTTTTGTTGTTATTTTGTTTTTTCTTCTTCAGTTACTTGAATACACATCTAAAGAGCGTTATAGTCCATCTTTCAGAAACACAATAACTAAGAAATAGGTCCTCAAAATCATCAACAAAAGGCTGGAAGAAAATCATCTGAAACTCTAAAGTACTGGAGCTGTGGTCTTCTCCCTCTTCAAATGGATTCTTAGAAGGAAGGGATATAAAGTGTCCTATCTCTCCAAAAGCAGAATCCCTGAATTTTCCCTCTTACATTTACTTGCCTCAGTGTAATTCAAGGCTATGCTGATATATGATTTGATCCTAACTAACACTGGTATAAAAGGAGATTATTCTGAAAATATAGAATAATACTAGAATTCTTTAATTGGATTTCAGACTCGTCAACAAAGGGATACTCTGATGATAATATTCTATCAATAATATTGATGTCTAGATGTATTTATTATATCACTGTAGAAAGATGGTACATTTAGAGAGATACAAAGTATTTGAAACCAAGAAAGAAACTATTATAGCACGCTGGGTATGGTGATAAAGAAACAAATCAATTTGCAAAAATTCAAGTCCAGTCTCATCTAAGTAGTGAGTTCCCATATAGAAAAATCACAGTCAATTTTTTTTTTTGCCTTTGCACTTTTAGCAGGTATCAAATAAATAAAAAAAAATAAATAAAAAATAAAAAAATAATAAAAAAAAAACCTTGTTGAATCAATAGAGAAAATAGTTTTACCTACCTGGGGCTTTTTCTTTCCTCCCTGGGGCTCAGAAGAATAGGCTCTTTTTGCCTGGAACGTCTTTGCTCTGTGGGGAGGAAGGCTTTTCCCAATAGGAACATCCTCAAGGATTTAAATCACTCCTGGAACACCTTTCCATCTGCAAAAGAAGTCACTAGTTTGATGCCTCAGGAACCTATAGTGAGTGAGGTTTTACTTGCTTAATCAATAAACAATCCTGGAATCTTCCATATAGGGTTATAATACACCAGCCCATTCATTGAGGTCTAAGGAATTCTTGACTGTCATTTTCATGGTCCTTAATTATGTAGTCTCTTTATGCTGTTTTAAAATGTGTTGACTAGGCACCAGGACCAAACAGGTGAGAGCCTTATCCATCAATTCCCTACCTACTGGGTCCCTGTGTGGCACAACTATCAGTGGTGAGATGTTCTTTGTTCCCTGCACTCTATTGGCCAGCCCAATGCTCTGCCTCCATTCCTTGAAAACTGCTAGCATCAGAGCCATCCAGGTAGCTGCCTCCCAGACCCCTTGCCCACCAGGTCCCCTTAAATCACACTGAAAAGCAGTGAAATGCATTCTGAACCCCATTTTCTGGCACAATTTTGCCTCCATTCCTAGAGGCCTACCAGCACCAGGGATAATTAGATAGCTAGAGATTAGCATAAGAATAAAATCAATAAGAGCCAGGGAGATATGGCACCACTACAATCCAGCTATCCTATTATATTAAGCCCTGGATATCCTGACACAGATGAAATGAGTTAAAAAAAAAAAAAACTTAAATGCAAACTTAGGAAGATGATAGAGACTTTTAAAGGGGAAATGAATGTATCCCTTAAAGTAATAAAGGAAACTACAATCACACAAGTGAAGATAAAGGAAAAAAAAAAACAGTTCATGATCTTAAAATGAAAAAAAAGGAATAAAAACAATATAAACTGAGGGAATCCTGGAAGTGGAAAACCTAGGTAAGAGAAAAAAACTAGAGAAGCAACTGACTACCATCACTAACAGAATACAAGAGATGAAAGAAAGAATCTCAGGCAGAGAAAACACCAGAGAAACTGATACATCAGTCAAAGAAAATGTCAAATCTAAAATGTTTCTGACATGCAGGAAAATTTGGAGACAAAGAAAATACAAAACCAAAGAAGAATAGCAATAGGCAAAGGAGATGATTCTTAGCTCAAAGGCCCAGAAAATATTTTTAACAAAATCAGAGAAGAAAATTACCCTAACTTAAAGAAAGATATGCCTACAAATTTATGAGAGCCTTACAGAACACCAAATGGATTAGATAAAAAGAAAAAATAAAATAAAATAAAATAAAAAATAAAAAAGAAATCCCCCTGCCACAAAATAATCAAAACTTCAAATGTACAGAACATAGAAACATTATTAGAAGCCACAGGGTGGCCAAGTAACATATAAAGACAGACCTATTTAGATTATAACCAAATTCTCTACAGTGACTTTAAAATCCAAAATGGCCTGACCAGATAATTTGCAGACACTAAGAGACCACAGATATCACCCGAGATTATTAAACTCATCAAAACTATCAATCGTCATAGATAAAAAACCAAGATATTTCATGATAAGGCCAAATTTAAACAGTATCTTATCCATTAATCCACCCAATACAAGATACACAAAACCAAACAAAACAAAACCTCCAACCCAAGAAAGTTAAGTACACCCAACAAAAGACAGGAAATAAAAATTTCCCCATGAGAAAAATCAAAATAATGGAAAAACACACACATACACAACCATGACAGAAATAAAAATAACAGAAATTAGCAATTATTGGACTTTAATATCTCTCAACATCAATGGATTCAATTCCCCAGTAAAAAAATACAAACTATAAGAATGGGTACAAAAGCTGGATCTGTCATTCTGATGCATACAAGAAACACACCTTAACAACAAAGATAGACACTACCTCAGAGTAAAGGGCTTGAAAAAGATTTTCCAAGCAAATGTACCCAACAAGCAAACTGGAGTAGCCATACTAATATTTGGAAAAAAAAAATAGACTTCCAACCAAAAGTAATTTTAAAAATATGATAGAAGACACTTCAAACCAATCAAAGGAAAAATCTACCATGATGAAATCTCAATTCTCAAGGTGTATGTCCCAAATGCAAACATACCTACATTTGTAAAAGAAATACTGCTAAAGCTTAAATCACATATTTTACCACTACTAAAGCTTAAATTACCCAAGTATTTATTTTAATTATTAATTAAAATAAATTATAACTTTATTTATTAATTTACCCCAAGAATTAATGGACTTCACTACCCCTTTCTCACCAATGCACAAATCATCCAGACAGAAACTAAACAGAGAAATAATGGAACAAATGATATTATGATTCCAATGGACCTCATAGATATCTGAAAATATACCTTCTTCCTAGCACCTCAAGAACTTTCACCAAAATTAATTATATATCTGGGTCACAAAGCAGGTCTCAACAGATATAAGAAAATTGAAGTAAAGCCTGTATGTTGTCAGACTATCATGGATTAAAGCTAGACTTCAACAACAGAAAGCCTATAGACTCATGGAGACTAAACAATTTTCTACTCAATGATTAATGGGTAAAAGAATAGAAAAGTTAAAACCTTTCTAGAATTCAATGAAAATCAATGCACGATTTACCTAAAACTAGGGACACAATGAACGCAGAGCTAAGAGAAAAGTTCATACCAGTAAGTGCCTTCATAATGAAATTAGTAAGATGTATTAATACAATTTAACAGCATATCTGAAAGCTCTAGAACAAAAAAGAAGCAAGCATACCCAAGAAGAGTGTACAGCAGAAAATAATTACACACGGGGCTTAAGAGACAAATACAATAAAGCAAAGAGTTGGTTCATTGAGGAAATCTACAAGATAGATAGACCATGTACTCCACAAAATTGGAAAATCTAAATGAAATAGATGATTTTCTTGATAGACACGACTCACTGAACCTAAATGAAAATCGGGTAAACAATCTAAATAGACCTATAATTCCTAAGAAAATAGAAACAGTCATCAAAACTCTCTTATTTATCCAAATAAACAAACAAAAATAAACAAAGCCCAAATGTTTTTAGTGAAGAAATCTACCAGAACTTCAAAGAAGACCATATACCAATACTTGTCAAATTCTGCACAAAATAGAAACTGTAAGAATACTGCAAAAATCATTTTATAAGACTGCAGTCACTTTGAATAGGAAGCCACACAAAAACTCAAAGAAGAAAGACAATTTGCGACAAATATCCCTTATGTAAATTGATGCAAAGATATTCAATAAAATACTTACAATCTGAATCCAAGAACACAACTAAAATGACACCTACTATTATCAAGTAGGCTTCATCAATGAGAGGCAGGGATGGTTCAACATATGCAAAGCCATCAATGTAATTCACCATATAAATTAACTGTAAGAAAAAGACTTATGATTATCTCATTGGATTCTGAAAATGTTTTTGTCAAAATTCAGCACATTTCATGATAAAAGTTTTGAAGAGATCAGGGATGCAAGGCCCATACCTAAGCACAACAAAGGCAATATACAGCAAGCCAATAGGCAATATCAAATTAAATGGAGAGAAATTAAAGCAACTCCACCAAAATCAGGAATAAACAAGACCATCCACTTGATCCATATCTATTCAATATAGCACTTACATTTTTTTCTAGAGCAGTAAGATAGCTAAAGTATATCAAGGGGATACAAATTGGAAAGGAAGAAGTCAATGTATTGCTATTTGCAGAAGATATGAGAGTATATAGAAGTGAACCCAAAAATTCTACCAAAGACCTATAGCTAATAAACACATTCAAGAAAGTGGCTGGATACAAAATTTACACACACACACACACACACACACACACACACACACACACACACACACACATGGAGAGAGTTCAACATCCTTAGTCATCAGGGAAATGCAAACCCAGAAAACCCTTATATTCCACCTCACACCAGTCAGAATGGCTAAGGTCTATAGCACCTTCCTAACCTTCAGGTCACTGCACCAAAAATCTCCTCCTCTCAGTGAAACCTATTGCTTTATAAACTCTGAGGCCAATCATATTCTTGTCACTTTCTGGGCTTTCTGGTCATCTGGATTGCTTGCAACTTCCTGAATTTTGTGAATTTTCTACATACATTCATTTCAAAATTGTCTGATAAACACACACATACCACATGCACACACACACACACACACACACACACACACACACAAACAGCCCACATGCACACTCATGAACACCCTCACACAAATACACACACATTCATGCCATGCACACACACAAATACACTCATATGCACACTCACACATACATGCATGCACAAATACATATATATGCCCATTCACACATATACACACATGCACACGCACACATACATAATTTTCTGCAGCAGTGAGAGTTGTTTATATCAATGTAGGTAGAAGAATTTTTATAAGAAAAATCAAATTTTAGTTAAACATTTGTACAGTTAGAAACTATTTCAAAAACCACTTGAACATCAGGGATTAAATTTATGCATTTAACAATTTATTGTTATGTACTCGAGACAACACTCAGGGGCTCATACATGGTAGGCAAGCATTCTATAATTACAAACACAGTAAACACCTCTGTAAAAATTTATTGAGGGGTTTGCAAAGATGTGCTAGCAGTTAAGATCATGTACTGCTCTTACAGATGGCCTGGGGTTGGTTCAGAGCAGCCACATTGGTCAGCTCAACACATTCCATAGGGTACAAATGTATGCCAGCCTACATAGCCTTTTGAAGTAACATGCACATACCACCTCACATATACACATTTTCAAAAAATAGAAACTAAAGGTTAAAAACTTATTTTTCACTAATTTGTTTTTGTTACTGTTTATGAAAGGATCTTATTAAATTGCCCATGGTGTTGCTGACTGTCTGCAGTCTTGATACACCTTAAACTTGCAATTCTCCTGTCTCAGTCTCTTGAAGGGCTGGCATTACAAGCTATTTCACCAGGCATAGATCATATTATATTATTGATGCCAATTTCACTGCTACAAAATGCAGAATACAGAGAGATAAGATCAAAAACAAAATAAGATGGAATAAATACACAGTGTAATCTCAATTAAAAATGTAAATATAACTTGCAATTCTAAATTTAATGCATAAAAATTTAATGTATTTATAGATAGTATAGTAGGTATAAATGAAATATTAATGCATCCAGCAAACACTTATTTTTTTGGTTAAATTTAATTAAATTTCTGTATTAACTATTGGGCTTTTCAGCCAGGCAGTGGTGGTATACACCTTTAATCCCAGTACTTGGAAGGCAGAGGCAGGCAGATTTCAGAGTTCAAGACCATCCAGGTCTACAAAGTGAGTTCCAGAACAGCCAGGTCTACATAGAGAAACCCTATCTTGAAAAACACAAACAAACAAACAAACAAACAAACAAAAACAAACCTTTTGGACTTTGCAATTCTTTTTATTTTTGTAAGTGTAGTATCAAATAATAAACTAGAGTTTTGTGGAATATAATATCAAAAGTGTTTTCTTTATAACTTAAAAGAAACTAGCACAGAAACACTTTATTTGGGAAACACCAATTGCTGATAAAACCTGAAAAATCTCCAAAGAAGTTACCCTATGTATTTGAGTACTACCCTAATAAAGAAAAGAGTATGTTGCTATTACACATGAAAAAAACAGAAAAGGAAAACCTATCTGAGCGCTATGTTGCACAATGTGATTTAAACATTGCAAGACACAATCATTATTTAATTTATTAGAGACCAGAGTATTGCTTATTCCTCTTGGTGTGCTTCTAGAAGAAATCCCAGAGACCCAAAGCAAGTAGAGAAAAATCTGAGTGAGTTTTAGAGGTGAGAGAAGATTGTCTGCAGTGTCCTGAACTTCAACCAGAAGATGAGAGGAAAGGATGACCAGAATATATACCCACATAGATTTCTGTCCAGTAGTGACTCCAGTTGGCACCTATAATATAAAGATCAAAGGTATTTCAGCTTATTCTACTGCACAAACTCTTAAACTATAGATTTTAACTCCCTATGAGGCTGTGCAGCTGAGTGTGAGGGTCATGAAGATTCTGGTGAACATAAAAGGTTTCTGAGTGCCTAACAGTCAGCTGTTAAATAAGTGTCTAATAGAACTGAGATGTTTCTCCAGCAGTACAGCCTACAAATGTATCTCACGACTTCACTGAAACTTTGGTTCTGTAACCACTATGTGGACACTCCTCACTGCTCATGTTGTCAAGCCAAATAACTGACTTGAAACCAATCTGCTCAGACCCGACACCACTCTGTGTTAGGACCTGCAGCATTTTTCTCTACATACCAACTTTGGCACCTGATTGAAATGATGGTTTAATTATTTAAAAAAAAATCATAGAATTTAGTATTTTCTTCCCATCACTCCTCAGCATGTAAGTATCAAACTAGTGTATCTTTGGAATGTATTATGTCACAATGTCTGATTTTTAAAATTTAAAATCACGATTTGATTTTCTGGCTCGAATTTCATAAAATAATCATGAAGTAAAATTTGGCTTGTGATTAGGATAGACAACTTTTATTTCTCTAAATATACTTCTGTCATATCACACTACTTATTTATTCAAGATAGATTCTGAACACTGACCATGATAAATCAAAGTATCAGTTAAATCTGAAAGTCACTGAAGATCTTTGTCCTACAGTATTATCATCCACAATTTGTATATGTAAAAATAAATAAAAGCAACCATCTTATCAGTGTATAAATTTGCTTGTGTTTGAAAACATGTAAATATATATGCCAAAGAGAAATATATGTGTTTATGAGTTCTTTTGTGACTGTTTGATTTGCATCCATAAATTATACACCAATATACTTTTACAGTGTGATAGTTTGAATAAGGATTCTGATGTCATTTCTACACTCATGTGTTTGAACGCTTGGCTCCTAGTTGGTAGAACAATTTTGGAAGATTTAGGAGATGTGAGGATGTTAGAGAAGGGGTGTACAGGGAATTGACTTTAAGGTTTAAAAAGCCCATGTCAGGCCCAGTCTCATTCTCTCTACCCAATTCTTATGGATCAAGTGTAGGCTCTCAGCTTCTGTTCCAGCACCATGGCTGTCTGCTTCCCACCATGAGAATCAAACCTCTGGAACTGTAATCAAGCCTCCAATTAAATGCTTTTTTATTAGATATTTTCTTTATTTATATTTCAAAGGTTATCCCTTTTCCTGGTTTCCCTTCCAAAAACCCCTTATGCCCCCCAGCCCCTGCTCACCAACCCACCCAGTCCTGCATCATGACCCTGGCATCCCCCTATACTGAGGCGTAGAGCCTTCACAGGACCAAGGGTAAAATGCTTTGTTTTAAAACTTATCTTGGATCACTGTATCTCTTTACAGTTATAGAACAGTCACTAAGACATTCTGTGATTTTCAAAGTGTTTGCACTGGTTTGCACTCCCACCAGGACCCAAAACTCATCTATTACCAACGTTTATAACACAATTTGTCATCATTTAGCTTCCAATGTTTTGTTTGTTTGTTTTTTCTCTCTCTTTAAATCCTAGCTATTCTGAGTGAAATAGGATGAATCTCAAAGTACTTTTAATTACATCCCCATCATGGTTAACGATGTTGAAAAAATCTTACAGGTTTCTTAGTTATTTGTATTTTCCTTTTGAGTGCCCTCAGTTTAGTCAATTGCTTCATTTTAAAGGGTTTTTTTTTCCCTTTATAGTCCATTCTTTAGATTTACTCACTTTTTTTTTATGTGTGAACATTTTATTTATACATATGTGTAGATATATACCTTATACCTATCTGGTGCCAAGAAAGGCTGAAGTGGAGGCTGGAACCTCTTGAACTAGTTATGATCAAGATAAACACATTCATGCATTCTGGCCTGTTGACTGAACATGGTTGCATGAACAGAGGAAAACCTGTGGCTTTGCCTTTCAATTTGATACACGAATTTGAAAACAGATTGGAAGTTCTTGGAAAATAATATTTATCTGATTCTTTTGTGACTCCATTTTTGGTCACCGTACATGAGTAACATGACCGTTTTAAAATGCTTGACATGAAGCTACCATCTGACATTAAACTGAAAGAAACACGGGATCATGAGCAATGCCTCTTCATCCACTTTCAAAGGTCATGTCTCCCCAGAGGCAAATAGTCCTGACTTCACAATCACACTTCATTTTTTGTCATTGCTTTTTGGCAGCATCTACATTTGGGAACACTACTTTCTAGAATGAAGGAAAGCAAATAAAAAGAGAATTGAAATATCTGATGGTCACCTGAAAAACATCCATAGGAACCTTGTCAAATATCATATAATTCCTCCCTTCTTTTCATTATGAAAGTACCTTAAACAACTAATTTACCAAAGCAAGTTCATTTCATCACTATTTAGTATCTTAGGGCTTATGAATAAACTTGGAAGGCTCTCTAAAGTAGGTGCCACATCACCAGATTTTGTGAGGACATTTTTTTTTCCCTTTGGGGATTTATTTTTGTGGTGCTGGACATCAAGGTATTATACACAGATTCTGTTTTCCTCATCAGAATTCTCAAGTTTGTGTCTTTAATATGCAGCTCAGGGCAAAGCTTCATTCATGTGGTCCAGATTCTTACAAACGTAAACTCTTTTGTTCTGACTGAAATGGTCTTCCTCCAAACACAATTATATTTCCTCTTCAAAACCTGGGATTGTAGCCAAATTCTATATTTCTCAGTCAGACTATACAGATAAGCCAGCTACTGAATCCTCTCAAACACACAAGACATCCTCAAAGTTATCATTATTATCATAAGGAGCCCATCAACATTATTTAAAGGCTAGGCGCACTATCAACACATTAAGAATTCATCAATATAACTAATACTTTATGTTTTTTCTTTTGGTTTTGGATTATAATTTGAATATCTAGAATGGGTCAAAAATAAGTTTCTTTACCACTAAATTGCTGATCAGTGAACTGGTGTAAAGTATGTAATTCAAAATATTTTTAGTAATAAATGAATGGGTTTTTGGAAACTTTGCAGGAGAGGAAAAGAATTATGTGATTTTAAATTAATACCGTTATTTATGGGATAAGTATTCTTAGTACACAAATTCAAAATGTCCCAAAAATACTTTTTTCTAAACAATTACATCTACAAATAATGTCACACATGAAAAATTCCACACCTGGGCTCTTGAAATAAGTTAAAGTTGACTGTGGATTTGAATAAGTTAAAATAGAACATATTGTTAAAATTAACTTCATAATGAAACCAACTTTTGTGTAATGAATAAACATTAATAAAAATTAATAAATAAAAATAAAAAACTAACACCTCAGTCAATGTATAGTTTATAAAAAAACGTAGTGAATTTTATTGACATTATCTCACATGTACTTATACATATGTATTTCAAAATATGAAAAATTAATTCTGAAATATTTTTAACCTGAAAAATTCAAATAAAGAAGTTATTCATCCTATGCTTTCATTTACTTTAAGAATTATCCACATTAATTCTGTACTGTTTCATTGAGCTTCCCTCAACTTTATTATTTTATAAATTATTTACTAAGATGTTAGTAGGCTCCTTGGAAAATGTTTATTTCACTGGTGTCAGCATTCAAAGAGACGTCTGCACTCCTGCATTCACTGAGGCATTGTAAACATGAGTGAGAAATACCAACAGCCTAATTATCCATCAACTGACGAAATGATAGCGCCACCATGGACAGATGCATGACAGAAGAGAGTCATAAGAAGGAAGAGCACAGGAGGAAGTGTAGGTCATCATGCTAAGCAAGCATGCCCTAGTGTTGCATGATATCATTTATATGATGAGTATTCAAGGATCCTGGAGAGAAAAATAGTAAAAGGAAAGATGTTTACCAGGGATGATAAGTGTATATGTGGACACGCTCTTACACAGTATATCGACTATGTAATTAATATTGTGCTGTGTACTTCAAAATTTAAAGAAAGTTACTTTTACATCTTTCATTCTAAATACATTTTTAAAAAGTAAAACACATGTGTATCTGTTTAGGTTTCTTTGATGTATGTATGTATTGAACTTATGTTGTCCTCTCTAAATAGCTACAATTTGTTTGTAGCAGTTAATCTATTAAAAAGAGATAAATATCATATTTTATTAATTTGTTTGACATTTCTGAAATATTTGTTGGATGAACACAAAAGCTAAAGTTCATTGAAAAAAAGAAATACTTTACATATTTTTATTTTTTTTAAAGGAACATTAATAGATTTCAAAATATGAGATTTTTATACAAACTTTTTGCAAGAATTCAGGCCTGAGGGTTACCATGGTAGTTTGCAACAAAGTAGGAGAGATGGAAGTCATCAGTCTTCTGGGAGTTCTAAGAATAAGCCTTGTTAGACAAAACTCACTTTTTTTGAGAGGATTCCCAGGATGGAAAATCAGGGGGAAAAAAATGCGTTAAACTAGAAATATGCCTATTTCAGTATGATGCTTACAGGGTTCTCTTGCTATGCTTCTGAATGAGAAGGGGAAATACAAGTGGAATGATTACACAATTAGATGAACTTGTGTCTGATTGAACAACTATACTCAGAGGTTTCCAATTAATGGATCACACCAGTTTTGATGGGCATTATCTTTCATTCTGTGCCTCAAGATAGCACTTTATCCACAAACTTAAATGAGGATCCTAATGAATATTGATGAGATTTCTGAATGATTTGAAGCTAGAATTGAAGGGAAATTAAACTAGAATCTCCAAAATGGGGGAAGAAATATGCCATGGTAAATGCCTGAACACACATACTCACACAGACAGACAGACAGACAGACAGACACACACACACACACACACACACACACATACCCACCACCATAACCATAATCTCATTTCACAGGAATATAATAGCAGTAGATACAATGACACTGAGATAGGTCTTATCTCTTTTCATCTGCAGTACTGTGTTCGGTTCTGTGCAGTTGGACTTATAATAAAATGAATAGATAAATGCAGCCCGTAATAATGGCAATCACAATGCACAAGATCACAAAACAGGATAAAGTTAACGTAGGGAGAGAAAAGTCATATAGTATAATGGAGGGAGTTTAAAAGTGGGGAAAATCACAGAAGGTAATAGTTGTTTCAGTAATTTTTTTAAATAAAAAGAGCTTTTTTCCCAAACTGAAAGTAAATTTAAATGGGAGATATTTCTGTTGTAATGTCTATGACCAAATAATGTGCAACAAGATTTACTATCAAGTTCTGATGAGCAACCAAGAGAGATGGCAGTAGCCTGTATTTTTTAAAATCACTTATAGGACACCATTAAGCAAAAACTCAAGAACTCTCCAACGCCTGTTACTGCTGCATGTAGGGCAGACCCAAATAAACTCTTATTAGACTATTTGAAGCTTATACAGTAGAAGGTTTCTTTGTGATTCTCACTAGTGCCCTTAATGTTAGTGATCTATCTCTCCACTCTACCTTTTCATCTCTCATCCCACACAAACTCCCCACCCCAGGCTGGTTTTAACCACCAACTTTCATCCATGCATGATAATGTTCATGGTATCATATGGTGATATAAATATTACTATAAGAGAAAAGTCATCAACACTTTTACCCAGTTGGGAACCATATGATCTATGACTTGTCTTCCAAGGTTATAATCATGTGTAAAATAATGTCCTCTCATGGAATAACAACTAGTTTCTGATTAGATTTAAGGATCACTTTAATGAAAAGTCACATGGGCAGCCCTTAATATCTGGTCAATAATCTATGATTAGGCAGATCATAAACCCAAGAGGTGAAGCACTACTTGAGCATGCATAAAATGTTTTTCCTCCTTTTTCTCTAAACAGTCCTCTCTTCAACCTGAGTACCTGGTAAACATTTATCTGTTCTCATGCCCTGGACAATTCTAGGATGGTATTATTGGTTATGTAGCCAGTTGAATCTAGTTTTCTTCATGAAAGCCATCTTAATAGTCACAAATAAAAGAAATTGAAAATTGTGGTCCTTTGAAATGGGCACATTCTGAAAGAAGAAAACAAGTATTTAACTTTTTTTTAACACCCAAATCTACCTTTGACTCTCACATTTCTTTATTTTTATTTCTGGGTGACCTTGAATTGTATTTTCAGCTGGCACATAGACTATAATGAGTAAAATTCTTACTATATCTGGGGTGTACACCAGGGAGCAGCAAACTTTCTCATTGGAATTGTGCCTGTGCACCCTCTCAAACCTATTGGGGCAGAATGAATCCCTGTGCTTGCTACCCACTAATGAATGAATGTTACACAAGGAAGGCGACTGGATGAAAGCAAGACTCCACCACCTGAATGAATGTCCACACCACAGACAACTATGTGACCTGAAGCTCAGCACAAAACAGGAAGGGGAGACAGTGCATTAAGATTTGGGAGTTGCCAAGACATGGCTGGTGTACCATTCTCACTGCCTCTGTTCTGCTCCAGTCAGATGTTTCCATTGACCAGGCTACCACGGAGGCTGAGCACTGACACTCCAGTGTGGATCTGTCTCAGGGCTGAAAGTATCCCTGAGCACACAGGAGAATGGTTATCCAAAGATTCTCCAGAGTTGTTACCTTCTCTACAAGTACTCTAGTCCAATGGCTATCTTTTATTCTCTATTAGAAAAGGGAGAGCAAGAATCTTCACCATCTCCCCATTCCTACCAGAAAATTCTCAACTCCATACATCATTTCTTCCTGAATCTAGCCTGCTGTCCTAATGTCCCGACCACATTAATTAGCATTGCTTCATATGACTGTATTGTCTCTTTTTTCTGGAATACAGAATTGTATAGATGAATTTCAATTATCAGTACATTGCCTTTCTTTTCCTTTTTTTTCCCCTTTGAGGTAAAATAACAATATTTTGAGCTCTCCCATATGTCTCACACACTTCTTATAAAGAATCCTTTCCTTATCTCAAAGGCTATTAAAATTAATTCTAAAGAAATAAATGGGGATGGCAAGAAGACTCAGAAGTAAAGAGTTTCTACTTAAGCACCTAGCCACACTCTGGAAAATATTAGAGCTGAAAATAAACTTCATCATTTATAAAAATTAATTATAATATTGTATAATAGTAAGTAGATTCTGATTTTAATTGTATGATAATAAATACATTGTGATTTTAACTGTATAAAAGGTAAAAAAAAAACTTTGAGAAATAATATTAAGTGTTTCAGCAAAGCATTTTTAGAATTAACACAATTCATAGAACGAAAAGTTGACAAATTAGACCTAGCCAAGTTTAACACAATCTGTTCTGCAAAAGTGCTAACCAATCTGTAAACATTAGATGAGAAAAATATTTTGACTATGTATCAAATCGGGAATCAGAATATGCAATTTATAAAAAAAAATTCTCAAGTGAGAAGGTAACAGCACATACTTGTAGTCTTTGGTACTATGAGGCAAAATCAGGAAAACCAAAAGCTGTAGAATATCCTGAGATATGTACTGTGACTTGCTTTAAAATAATGGTATTCAAAAAAATTTTGTGGAAACCTGCACAAGACGTGCACAAGATTATGTCTTATTATTATTATCACATTTCTAACTGTGTCATCTTGGGAGAGGAAGTGGGGTTTTTTGTGTGGTTTTTTTTTTTTTTTTTTTTTTTTTGCTTTTCTGTTTTGTTTTGTTTTGATATAAAGGTGAGAACTATTCTTTCAAGTCCTGTAAATAATTGTTTTAGAATCTGGTTGGGAATTGCATTGAATTTGTAGATTGCTTTTGGGAAAATGGTCATTTTCACTATGTTACGCCTACTGATCCATAGGAAATCTTTCTATCTTCTGGTATCTTCCTCAAATTCTGGCTTCATTGACTTGAATTTTTTTGTCACACAAGACTTATGCTTGTTTAGTTGGAGTTACACCTAGATATTTTATATAATCTGTGGCTATTGTGAGGGATGATTGTCTACCTAACTTCTTTCTCAGCCTGCTCATCGCTTATATAAGGAAGGCTATTGCGTTCTTTGAGTTAATTTTGTATCCTGCCACTTTGCTGAAGGTGTTTATCAGCTGTAGGAGTTCTCATGTAGAATTTTTGGGGTCACTCATGTATACTCTCATACCACCTGTAAACAGCAATACTTTGACTTCTTCCTTTTCCATTTGTATCCCCTTGATTTCCTTTAGTTGTCTTATTGCTCTAACTAGAACTTCAAGTACTATATTGAACAGATAGGAAGAGAGTGGACAGCCGATCCTTGTCCTGATTTTAATGGAATAGCTAGAGTTTCTCTCAGTTTAATTTGATGGTGGCTATTGGCTTGCTGTATATTCCTTTCATTGTACTCCGATATGCACCGTTTATCTCTGGTACTTCCAAGACTTTTAATGTGATGGGGTACTGGATTTTGTGAAAGACCTTTTTGGCATCTAATGTGGTTTTGTTTCAGTTTGTTTATATAGTGGATTACATTAATGGATTTTCATATATTGAACCACCCATATATCCCTGGAATGAAGCCTAGTTGATCATAGTGGCTGATGTCTTGATGTGTTTTTGGTTTTGGTTTGGGAGTAGTTTGCTCAGAATTTTTGCATCAATTTTCATGGGGGAAACTTGTCTGAATTTTCATTCTTTTTTGAGTCTTCCTGTGGTTCACATATCTGGGTGACTGGGGCCTCATAGATTCAGTTTGGTGATGTTTGTCTGTTTCTACTTTGTGGAATAGCTTGAGGAGAACTGACATAAGCTCTTCTTTGAAAGTCTGGTAGAATTCTGCACTGAAACCATCTGGCTTGTGAGGTTGTTTGTTTGTTTTTTTTATGGCTGGGAGACTTTTAATGACTGCTTGTATATTGTTAGGGTTAGGGGACTATTAAACTATTAAGATTGTTTATCTGATATTGATTTACCTTGCTAACTGATATCTGCTTAGAAAAATCATCCATTCCACTTATATTTTCCAATTTTATGGAGTACATACTTGAAATAAGCCATACTGATTCTTTGGATTCCCTCAGTGGCTGGTGTTTTTTGTTTGTTTGTTTGTTTGTTTCCCTTTTCATTTCTGATATTGTTAATTGGAGTACTGTCTCTGCCTTTTAGATAGTTTGGCTAAAGGCTTGTCAATCTTCTTGATTTTCCCAAAGAACTAGGTATTGGTTTCATTGATCCTTTGTATTGTTCTCTTTATTTCTAATTTTTTATTTCAGCCTTAAGTTTGATTATTTCCTGCTATCTACTCCTACTTGGTGTGTTTGCTTGCTGCTGTGGCTACTGCTGTGGCTTCTTCTCCTTCTCCTTCTTCTCCTTCTCCTTCTCCTTCTCCTTCTCCTTCTCCTTCTCCTTCTCCTTCTCCTTCTCCTTCTCCTTCTCCTCCTTCTCCTCCTCCTCCTCTTCCTCCTCATCCTCCTCCTCTTCCTCCTCCTCCTTCTCCTTAATTTCTTTGAGATCACAGGCTCTGAGCTTTTCTCTTAGCACTACTCTGATTGTGTCCCATAAGTTTAGGAATATGCCTTAGTTTTCATTGAATTCTAGAAAGCCTTTAATTTCTTTATTTCTACACTGATGAAGTGATAGTTGAGTAGAGAATTATTCAGCTTTCATGAGTATGGAGGTTTTCTAGGGTTTTTGTTTGTTTTTGTTGTTTTTGTTTGTTGTTGGTGGGTTTTTTTTTTTTTTTTTTTTTTTTTTTTTTTTTTTTTTTTTTTTTTTTTTTTTTTTTTTTTTTTTTTTTTTTTTTTTTTTTTTTTTTTTTTTTTTTTTTTTTTTTTTTTTTTTTTTTTTTTTTTTTTTTGCTATTGTTGAAGTTCAGCCTTAATCCATGGTAATCTGATAGAATGCAAGAAGTTATTTTAATCTTCTTTTATCTTTTGAGGCTTGCTTTGTGACCAATTATATGGGTAATTTTGGAGAAGGTTCCCTAAGTTGCTGAGAAGAAGGTATATTCTTTTGTGTTAAGGTGAAATGTTCTATAGATATTTGTTAGGTTAATTGAAATTATTTCCTCTGTTAGATTCATTATTACTTTGTTTAGTTTCTGTCTAGATGACATGCTCAATAGTGAGAGTGGAGTGTTGAAGTTTCCCACTATTAATGTGTGTTTTTGATGTGTGATTTAACCCACAGTAATATTTCTTTTATGAATGTTGGAGGCCTTGCATTTGGGCATAAGTGTTCAGAATGGAAATGTCCTCTTGGTGGTTTTTTTTTTTTTTTTTTTTTTTCCTTTGATGACAATAAATTGTCCTTCACATATCTTTTGAATCTTTGGAGGTTCTTTTTTCTGATATTTTTTTGTAGACAAATTCAATGCATACTTTAATAAGAAATCACTGTGATTTAACAAATTTAGCAGTCTGTTAAATAACTACAAATTTCTCAATGTAAGGGTTGAAGCCACCAAACTTAAGTAACCCTAAAAATGCCTCATCTAGGGATCTGTAGTGATTCTGCTTATTCAACAGACTGTTAAAATTGTTTATCTGATAATGTTAAGTAAGGATTTTTTTTCCTAATGTCTTTGAATATGTATAGTCTGTTGCTTTGGGATTCCTGTGTTTGAAAACATGTATGCCTCTGCATCTACAAGCATTTCTGGGATGTGTGTGTGTGTTGGCTCCCTTTCTTGTTTGGTTATTAACTTATTTTGTTTCCTATTACTATCTAAGGAAGAACAGAAAGGGTGTGACTCTGGATTGCAGGTGAGGTGGGGAGGAACTGGAGACGTAGCTAGAGCAAATTGTATGAAAACAAATTGTATGAAAAAAATATCCATTTTCAATAAAACAGAAAGAAATGAGAGTATAGCAAAAGATTGTTCATTGTCACAAACACATCAGTCTGTAAAGCAGGTCATTTGTCTGCTCACAGATGTGTTGTCAACCCCGAAAATGATGTCACATATTGAATAATAAATAGTAATAGCGAGTAATGACTAAAGTACTAAAATCATTTCATAATTGTTATTAATTCAAAGCTCTTTCCAGTGCTGTTTTAGATTTAATTGTAGGACATTGTTGAAGTTCATATTTAAAACAGAATTACCAATTTAAAAATCTAAGATAATTAATGTAATGTTGATTTAGACTAATTGCATGTTAAGTCAATTTGATAAATCCACAAACTCAATTCACTTCCTCATATTGCAATAAAAATCAATTAAGAAATACAATGGGAAAATATTCATGCATATAACCAGACAGAAAAATATAGGAAGCTAAGAAAGAACCTTAAAAATTTAAATTTTTAATAAATATAATATCAAAAAGAGCTCTTAATAGACAAAACAAGTTTTATAGATGTAAAATGGTACTCTTGGCAGAATATTATAAATATATTAATTCATTCATAATGAATTTGTAAATCAAATAAAATTGGAATTATCATAACAATGCAAAATTCTAGTTAATGTGGACAAATAACTATCATGGCAGTTATAAAGTTAAATTAATATTGGGTAAAAATAAAGCAAAATTAGATAAATTAGGCCAAGAAGACAAGTCTCAAACTATAACACAAGAAGGGAACCTTTTTGCTTGACTGACAGGAATCACTGAGAAATTATATATCATCATCCCATCAGACTCCAATAGCACATGTCTGATCTCATTACTTGGGACTCAGAAATAGGAGGAAAGTACGTTATCGAATAGCTTTAGCTACATACTGAGACCTGGTTGCAAAAAGAGCAAATTGCCAATATTAACTTCAAAGTTAATCATCTCTGTATGCTATTGTGATCTTTCATTTCATAATTTTCACTCAATAAACCTCTATATTTATTAGCTTCTACATGACAACATAGTTAATGCCTCTATTCTACCTGAATTTTACTTTAATATTGCAGTTAATTAAAGTTTATAATTTGCCTGATGAGTTACATTCTAAATTATTGACAAACTGTGTCACATTGGACAGTATTTTGTAAATTCCTTACTTTAAAATGTCTTTTAAAGAATTTTTGCTTATTTCTGAAAAAGTCTCTCAATTTACTGTGTGTGTGTGTGTGTGTGTGTGTGTGTGTGTGTGTGTGTGTGTTGTTGGTGTTGTTGGTGTTGCCAATCGAGTGTGGAAGCACAGCCACTCTTGGCAAGTGCTCTACGACTGAAATCTATACCTCTTCCTCTTTTTATCTCATTTTATTTAGTCTTTATCCTATTGAGACAAGGCCTAGGTAAGTGACTGGGGCTGTTTTTTTGTTTGTTTGTTTTTTGTTTTGTTTTGTTTTTTAATTCAATTTGAATCCATTACTGACCTTGAACTTCTGATGCCTCAGTCTCCCATGAAGCTAGAATTACAGGCTTGTACCACCAAGCCCTACTATGATGTTTTAATGCTTTTAAAAGTTAGCAAACAGTAACTGTCCATTTGTACAGGAGTCAGTGATGTACTGGTACATTTATACATTACTGGCAATGAACTTGTCTCTTTTCCTTATTTTGCCCTAGGTCTTCATCAGTTTTGGGTATTAAGTACAAACTCATCTCTTCTAGGTTGTTTAAATTATGCAATTAAATATTCTTGGTTAAATATCCTATAACATCACATAAGTTGAATAACTTACATATAAGTTTGGATCTTTAAGTATACACATAAAGCATGATGAGATTTCTGAATCCACTACTAGCTGTTTCTCCATATAACACATAAACATTTTATAAAAAGTTTACTCTGCCTTCAAGTAATCTCCTATTCTTTGTGTAATAATAACATATGATATTAATATACACCTCAGTTATATAAACTGTTGAGACAGTTAGTTAAAAATGTGCTTTCAGATGGATCTCATTTTATTGATTCATTTTCAAAGTTCTCTGGCTTAGTAAAGAGCACTTTAATTCTACAAAGTAATGGTTCTGTGTTATCCCAAAGCATTTTCTTGTCATTCTTCTTCTGTTCTGTATCTATCTATTAACATCAAATTCATCAGACTGGGATTTTCAGAATCAACATTGAGTTTATGACATATATTCTAGAATGCCTTACCATCAGTAAACTCCCATCTGCTGCTACTGGCAGAACATTCATGGCCTTGTTTAATTCTGAGTTCATTTGTAACTTAATTGATCGATCTTTGTTTGGATCATTGCATCTTGACTTGCATATTGCTATTTTCTGGACTCTGGTCCTTTCCAAATCTGTGCTATGGTCACATGACATTAGCAATGTCATCAAAGTTAAGATTAGGGAGTTCTTGAACGATAAAGAAATCTTCTGAAGAATTAACAGGTTACCAAAGCAAAAGTGCTTATATACCACAGAATATCAATTTATGGGATCAATCACACTGAAGGATATTTTAATGCATTTCTTTTGTCACACAGAAAATTTGTGTGATTAATGTGATGAGCATGAGAATAAGAATAAAAACATATCCCCCTTGTACATTCGCACCCAGGTCCCCCAAGAGTTTTCCCATACAGTCCATGAAGAATATATAACACATGCACATGCACACACAGAGACACAATCCAACAATTCTGTGTATTACACATTTGACTGTCTTTTATAAAAACCCACTAGAAATGTATTCATCATACTAAATTTGAATAACATGAAAGAATTAGCGATTCTAGGAACCATTAAAATCTAAAAGTCAAAATAAAACATGGATAGAAAATGTGAAATTTGACCTATAAAATAAACATTTTTTACATTTGCTGTCATGTTTGATAAGTTTATTTTAAACTAGATTTATATACTTGTTTATATACCTGTAGGCTATAAGAGAGTTAATAATGTATATATATGCAAATGAGAGATAAAAATAAAAATGTAGAAATTTAAGAATAGGTGTGAAAGGACTAGTATTTATTATAAGGAAATGATTAGGATACATTTATGCAATTTATAATCACTATTTTATCTCCAAGTAATCTGTTATACAATATTGAATTTACCAATCAATTATTATTAACTATAAATATGCATTCAATAACCTTATTAAATATTTGATATTAGAAGTGGGTAACTAAGAATATAGAAGTTAGTAACCCAATATTTTTTTGGAATATTTTTGAAGTACTTTAGTGATGTATAAATTGAATTGTATGATATCTTAACACAAAGATAAGGAAATGATGAGATCCATGATATTTACTATAATAGAAAAACAATGAGAGTGCATTAACATTATTGTAATTATAATCTACAGTTTGTGGATAATGTTATTATTTTAAATATGTAGTATAACTACTTTTAAATTTCTTTAATATTGCTGATCTTGTTTTCTTTTTCTTTTCTTTTTTTAAAGTTCTTGTTGGTTTTGTGAGTTTTCCATCTTGCACCTCACTCCTGCTCCTCACCCAGTCCCCTGATAGCCCTGCTTTGCCTTTGCAGACTTTCCTCCAAGTGAAACACACACACACACACACACACACACACACACACCAATAAAAACAAAAACAAAAACAAACAACACCCTCCAAAATGAAAGCATAGAAAACATCTCATTGTGTACCAGTCTATTCCTTTGTCTACACATCTTTCCTCGAAAATGTTTATTACAATAAGTCATTGGTCCCTGCTCATGATCCTATGGCAGATTTCCTGACTTTCAAAGGTGGCAGGGGCTGGGGAGATTCACCTCTTCAGCTGTGCCACCCTAGGGCAGAAGAGTGACAGGGTCAGGATTTTCATGGGTAATTCATAATTGTGCTTACTGAGTCCTTTTGGAATTTTCAAAGTCCTCGGTTTATCTTTCGTCAGTGCTCATGTGTACACTTTCTAATCTTAGAAATATTAAGACTAGAAAGTAAAAAAAAAAAAACAAAAAAAAAGAAGAAATAGCAGAATGATAATATTCAATTGCCATTGGTGATGTTAATAAAGTTTTATTTTACACATAAATATAAACACATAATAACTTTTATTTTAGACTGAGAAAAATTAGCTCCACTTGTTTCTGTGGCCATTTATTTCTCTTCTCCAAAAGGAACTGCAGAAACAGAATTCCATTGACCCAGATTCCAGATCTCTTTTGAATCCTAAATCCATAAATAAAAGGGGAGTGACTTAATTCCATCACCGCAAACCTGAAAGAACATTAAAACACAAGAAGGATGTGTTTACTTAGAAATTGCAAATATGTCATCCTTAGCTTAAGCTGCTCAGCTTCATCTGGGATAAAGACAATGCCAGAGAGAAAGAGAGAGAAGCTACCAATGCACACAGTGGCGTGACAGGAAGCAGCATGGAACACAAAGCTGCTACTGCTCTTGGATTCAGTCTTCTGAGCCCTGGTGTTCTGAACCATCATTTAATCATTCATAAGGCAACTGAGCAACAGACACTGCAAGTCAAAATTTAATTGTGCCATTCCAGATTCAACAATGGAAGTGTAAACCTAGTCAAAAAAGAGAAGGGGGTGATATGGATGGATGTATAAAGATGTACAGAGATTAAAGAAGGGAATGTGGACGAGGCTGAGGGAGGTATTGGCTGATAATACTCAATATGAGTATATGTCGTCTACATTTATTTTCCCATACTTTCACTTTTATCAACTGTCTTTATTCTGTCTCTCCCCACCTCTCTCTCTCTCTCTCTCTCTCTCTCTCTCTCTCTCTCTCTCTGTGTGTGTGTGTGTAATAGAGATAGATAGATAGATAGATAGATAGATAGATAGATAGATAGATAGATAGATAGAGATTAGAGACAGAACTAGAGATAGAGATGCAGAAATATAGACAGAGACAGAGATAGCATGGGCAATCCTGCAGGGTCAGACTCATGAAAAACCTGACCTTCCACTCTGCATTGGCCACATCACATGGTTAAAAACACCTTAGCTAAGGGTAGAGTCTTGGAAGACTATCCTCCATCCTTCCTGTAATGCTACCAAAAGCTTGATCTTTTACAGGTCTTCTACATGCAACCCAACTCATGCTGTGAGTTCATGTGTACTTAACCCAGAAAGAACTCACACACCTTAATTCACAGCAATTATCCCAACATCTGGCTACTACTACTATCTTTCTGTCCCTTCATCTGCAATATTCATGGAAACTTGACTGAGGTGGTCTCTATGGGGTCCTGTGTAGGGCTGGCACTCTAGTGACTTATCATCTACACTTACACTAGCTATGAGTCTCTGCATTAACCATCATCTACCACATTAAAAAAAATTTTGCTGATGAAATCTGAGAACTGGAATGATCTGTGAGTAAGAGACTTGAATTTAGAGGCAGTTGATATTATATCCATTTAATATTATTAGCTTGTCATATATGGCTTAGCACCCACTAAGCCATAGGTTGCTGACCACATTTGTGGCCCAGTTTTCCTCTTGTGGAGGAGAGCAGGCCTTAAGTGTACTTAGAAAATGATTAACAACACTTTGAACATCATGCCTCTATTGCCCAATCCACATCTTGCAAAGTGGTTCTCACTGTAGCTCCAGGAGTCACAGCTAAGATTGTTGATGATGTTCCTCCTCCAGCTGTTTACATAGCTTTCAGGACAGTAAAAGCTATGTTACAGGAGGAAAACTTTCATACCAGGATCCAGAATCTGCTTGTTTCCACGTCCTGTAACCAACGTGTGAGGTATCTTCAATCATAAGGTCTTACTATTAAGTTCTGGTGGATAACCAGCAGTCATGTCAATAACCTGTCTTCTGTGCCCTGTCTTTGGTACCCTAACCCTGTGATCAACACATTGAAGAGTTTCTGGGGCTTTTCATGTGATAACCTATATCAGTTCTCCCAAGTAGGGTAACTCTAATTAAACTTCAAACATAGATAAATGAAAGTCTTAAAACATTGGAAGTTTCCCATACTGCCATTTTTTTCCCCAAATATCTTTAGTATTTGTTATTCTACCCTCTACCCTTTCTCCTCTGCTTTGCATTTCTATCTCCTTCCCCACTTACAGTTGTGGTTTGCATTATCCCCCAGAGGAGGCCACCTCTCCATAAACACCCGACCTCATGGTTGCCCCATACTGTCAGGCCCGTACAGCTGCAAAGGCATCTAGCTCCTGAAGGAGGACCTAATTGAGGACTGCCTGATAGTCCAGGAATGGCTGAGGCAGATGATGAACTCTATTCTCATTGATACTCCGTTTCCAAGCATCCTGTTCACACATTAACTTTGTAGATAGACTCTTAATAAAAATCCAGAGGCTTGGTGGCTTGGTGGCTTGGTGGCTTGGTGGTACTGAGACTGGCTTGTCTGTTGTACCCCATTTCCTCTGCTGCGATTGCCATAGGCCTCCCCAAGTTTGACCTGATTTAGATCTGCTCCACAAACCTGCTAATGTTCAGTGAATTACTCTGAAATTTAATCAGTACTTGGGAGTCCCCATTTGTGTACCTTTTGGTCAATATCCACTAAATGCACGAGAATCTACTCTTTCCTGTTTCCTGCCAATGATGTACAATGAGGAATCATGTTGGGACAGTGTCCTTACATTAAGCAGAGTGGCTCTTTTAGTACTGTCTCTCTCCTTTCCTATTCGTCTTTTATTTTTTCTAGGTTATTTAGTAATGTTTTGTATTTTTGTAACCACACCTTGCTCAGAAACTCAAATAACGTATACTTTATGCACTTTTCAAATATTTACAAAAATGTTGAAATGATTAATGCAAGCTGAGTCACACTGGAGTTCTCCATAGAACTCCAGGAGCAACTACTAGAATTTAAATAAGATAGAGAAGTTTCAAGTGAGCCCTTTCCATGGGATTTGTTACTTGTTTTTAAGCACAAGGGGGTGGGAAGGAAATCTTACTTAAATTTTCCAAGTCATGAACCTGTCTTTCTTTCCTTGATCACACAGCACAGGAGAATCATTGTGTTTCTGATAAGACTATGAGAAAAGCTGTTATCTCAGCAGGTCTCCACTGGCAGCTCCTGGCAGGTAGCCAATGTTTGATGCATAGGAAAACAGACTTAAGATGAGCCACAGGAAACATATTCTTAACACTTGCGTGGTTCCCTACTGCAATAGTAAAGAGCTGAAGTACATATTTATTGCGAGAGAATTATAAACGTTTTTAAAACTGCAAGTTAGAAAATACAATAAAAAAAACATAATGAAGACAAGTTTAAACTGTAAGATCTGAGCATAGATATCAAGAATTCAATGGAAGAAAATACCTCATGCAATTCAAACTTTGATATATATTCCCTATTATCAACCTTCATGTTGGAAAGTACACAATGATTTTTTTCTCTTTTTATATTTTATATTAAAATATTTTTCAGAAAGTGACTAAGTAAAAACTTGCAATATAAAATTAATTGTAAATAAATCTGAATTCTCCTTACCAAAACAAGAAACCGAGAAAACCATAAATGTGTATGTGATCATATATAAACGCTTACATTATGATGAATTAATGAGATGCTGTTTAAGTGTTTGTGGTTTGACAAATGCAGTTAAATTATCAAAAATACTCTATTGTTATTATTTTTAATGAATTTGGCTTTAACACTTGTTTATAACTCTAAGAGGAGTTATCTAGGAAATGTCACAGAGTTCATTGCATATGACATTTCCTCAAAGGAAATATTTACCAGGTGGATACAATAAGTTGAACATCTATATTTTCCAAGGAGTAGGTTAGATATAATTATTATGATTCAACTCTCAATATTATTTTACTGTGATTAATTTATATAATCACGAAAATTAGAAAATATTAGCTGCCATATTTTCATAACAAGAAAAACCCAAACCCATCAGTTGAATTAAAAAAAAAAATACTGAATTAAGAGTTATTCAAACAAATTTCAATTTAGAAGAGATATGTAAATCTGAGATTGCTTTTTTTTCAGTGTTTCAGGGTTTGTTTATATTCAACTGCCCACATTGAATGAGAAATAAAACAGCAGAAAATCATCCTGGCACAGCTCTGTCATTTCTAAGATCTCTCCAATGCAACAGAAAAGCAAAAGCTCCCAGACTGGCATTGTGCACTCCTCTGAGATTTAGATATCGCGCATTATCAATTAATGTTTCTTAAGCAAAATGGCCAGACACTTCAGAAAGCTATGATCATTGCCTGATGTCTAAACATCTGTGAATGAGGCTCACTTTTCAGGTTGAACTGATTGTTTTTCTCATCTACTGCTTTTATATATAAAAAACAAACAAACAAACAAAACAACAACAACAAAGAAAATCTCAGTACTAAAATCACATTTCCATCTTTTCTTTTAGGGGGCGTATGTTACTGGATGTGATCTGCTCATTTTAGGCAAGTTCCTTACGACTGTGAAGTTTACCTTAAAATTTGGTTTGATGGCTTTTGGCACGATAGTCATTTTTACTATATTGATTCTGCCAATCCATGAGCATGGGAGATCCTTCCATCTTCTGAGATCTTCCTCAATTTCTTTCTTCAGAGACTTGAAGTTCTTGTCATACAAATCTTTCACTTCCTGCGTAAGAGTCACTCCAAGATATTTTATATTGTTAGTGACTATTGTGAAGGGTGATGTTTCCCTGATCTCTTTCTCAGCCAGTTCATCCTTTGTATAGAGAAAGGCCATCGATTTGTTTGAGTTAATTCTGTATCCAGCTACTGCACTAAAGCTGTTTATCAGGTTTAGGAGTTCTCTGGTAGAGTTTTTGGGGTCATATATATATATATACTATCATATCATCTGCAAATAGCGATAATTTGAGTTCTTCTTTTCCAATTTGTATCCCCTTGACCTCCTTTTGTTGTCGAATCACTCTGGCTAGGACTTCAAGTACTATATTGAATAGGTATTGATGTTGGCCACTGGTTTGCTGTAGATTGCTTTTATCATGTTTAGGTAAGGGCCTTGAATTCCTGATCTTTCCAAGACCTTTATCATGAATGGGTGTTGGATTTTGTCAAATGCTTTCTCAGCATCTAAGGAGATGATCGTGTGGTTTTTAAAAATGGCTATCGTGCCAAAAGCTATCTACAGATTCAATGCAATCCCCATCAAAATTCCAACTCAATTCTTCAAGGATCTAGAAAAGACAATCAGCAAGTTCATCTGGAATAACAAAAAACCTAGACTAGCGAAAACTCTTCTCAACAATAAAAGAACCTCTGGTGGAATCACCATGCCTGACCTCAAGCTGTACTA
>LR750710.1:34793-267335 GCA_902729485.2 Mus minutoides | reverse complement strand
AGCTGGCACAACTGGCTGCTATCATGTAGAAGACTGGGAATTGATCCATTCTTACCTCCTTGTACTAAGGTCAAGTCTAAGTGGTTGAAGGACCTCCACATAAAACCAGAGACACTGAAACTTATAGAGGAGAAAGTGGGAAAAAGCCTCGATGATATGGGCACTGGGGAAAAATTCCTGAACAAAACAGCAAAGGTTTGTGCTGTAAGATCAAGAATTGACAAATGGGACCTCATAAAGTTGCAAAGCTTCGGTAAGACAAAAGATACTGTCAACAGGACAGAAGGGCCACCAATGGATTGGGAAAGGATCTTTACCAATCCTAAATCAGATAGGAGACTGATATCCAATATATATAAAGAACTCAAAAAGGTGGACACCAGAAAATCAAATATCCCCTTAAAAAGTGGGGCACAGAGTTAAACAAAGAATTCTCAACTGAGGAATACCGAATGGCTGAGAAGCACTTGAAAAAATGTTCAACACCCTTAATCATCAGGGAAATGCAGATCAAAACAACCCTGAGATTCCACCTCACACCAGTAAGAAAGGCTAAGATCAAAAATTCAGGTGACAACACATGCTGGCTTGGATGTGGAGAAAGGGAAACACTCCTCCGTTGTTGGTGGGAATGCAAGCTGATTCAACCACTCTGGAAATCAGTCTGGCGGTTCCTCAGAAAATTGGACATAGTACTACAGGAAGATCCTGCAATACCTCTACTGGGCATATATCCAGAAGATATTCCATCTGGTAACAAGGACACATGTTCCACTATGTTCATAGCAGCCTTATTCATAATAGCCAGAAACTGGAAAGAACCCAGGTGTCCCTCAACAGAGGAATGGATACAAAAAATTTGGTATATTTACACAATTATACAATGGTATATTTACATAATTACTCAGCTATTAAAAACAATAAATATATGAAATTCCTAGGCAAATGGATGGATCGGGAGGCCATCATCCTGAGTGAAGTAACCCATTCACAAAAGAACTCACATAACATGTACTCACTGATATGTGGATATTAGCCCAGAGACCTAGACTACCCAAGATACAATTTACTAAACACATGATACTCAAGAAGAAGGAAGATCAAAATGTGGACATGTCACCCCTTCCTAGAATTAAGAACAAAGCACACATTGAAAGAGTTAAAGAGATCATGAGTGAAGCTGAATCCAAAGGATGGACCCAATGACTGTGCCTGCCAGGGATCCATCCCACAATCAACCACCAAACATAGACACTATAGCATATGCCAGCAAGATGGTGCTGAAAGGGCCCGGATATAGCTGTCTTGGGGGAAACTATACCAATGCCTGGCAAACATGGAGGTGGAAGCTCACAGTCAGCTATTAGATGGAACACAGGGTTCCCAAGGAAGAAGGAGCTAGAGAAAGTACCCAAGGAGCTGAAGGGGTCTTCAATCCTCTAGGTGGAAGAATAACCATGAACTAACTAGTACCCCCTGAGCTCATGACTCTAGCTGCATATATAGAAGAGGATGGCCTAGCTGGCCATCAGTGGGAAGAGAGGCCCCTTGGTCATGCAGACTTTATATGCCCCAATACAGGGGAATGCCAGGGCCAAGAAGTGGGAGTGGATGGGTAGGGGAGCAGGGCCGGGAGGGGGGAGGGTATAGGGAACTTTCTGGATAACACTTGAAATGTAAATGAAGAAAATATCTAATAAAAGTTGAAAAAAATTTTTGGTTTGATGATTTTTGAAATGCTGTATTAAGAAAGCCACTACCTTCTCCATATCCTCACCAGAATGTGCTGTCACTTGAGGTTTTAGTCTTAGGCATTCTGATTGGTGTAAGGTGGAATTTCAGGGTCACTTTGATTTGCATTTCACTGATGAATAAGTGCTTCTCCAACATTTGAAATTCCTCTGCTGAGAATTCTGTTTAGCAATATAACCCATGTTTTAATTGGATTATTTGTTGGGGTTTTTTTCTTTCTTTTTTTTTTTTTTTTTTTTGAGTCTACAAGGACAAGTTCCACACTATGTTCATAGTAGCTTTATTTGTAATAGCCAGAAGCTAAAAGCAACCCAGATATGCCTCAACCAAAGAATGGATACAGAAAATGCAGTTCATTTGGATAGTATTCAGCTATTAAAAATGAAGGCACTATGAATTTGCAGGCAAATGGATGGAACTAGCAAATGTCATCCTGAGTGAGGTAACCAAGACCCAAAAGGACATGCATGGTATGTATTCAATAATAAGTGGATATTACCCAAAAATAAAGAACACCCATCATACAATCCACAGACCATAAAAAGTTAAACAAGAAAGAAGGCCCAAGTGAGGATGCTTCAATTTCACTTAAAAAGGGTAACAAAATAATCCTGGGAGGCAGAGGGAGAGAGGGACATGGGTGGAAGATGGGAGGAGAGGGAAAGGGGAAGGCAGGAACAGGTATGGGGGTAGACAGAAGAGAAGCCCAGTAGAGCCAGGAGAATGAATAAAAATATGCACCTGTGGGGGATGGGGTTGGGGAACCTCTAGAAAGTCCCAGAGATGTGGGATATGAGAGAGTCCCAAGACTTAGATAAAATACTCAACAGTTTGGAGATGAAACCTGAAGATACCACCCTCAGCAAATAGACAGGGCCTCCAGTGGAGGAATTGGGTCATGAACCTACCTTCAAAAATTTTTGACCCAGAATTGTTTTTTTTAACAAAAGAAATGCAGGGACAAAAATGCAGCAGAGACTGAAGGAAAGGCCATCCAGTGACCAGCCCAACTTGGGATCTATCCCATGGGCAAACACCAAACCCTGACACTATTACTGATATCATGTTGTGCTTGCATTTAGGAACCTAGCAAGGCTGTCATCTGAGAAACTCTACCAGCAGCTGCCTGAGACAGACGCAGATACTTACAGCCAACCATTGGATTGAGGTAAAGATTCCTTATGGAAGAGTTAGGAGAAGGACTGAAGAAGCTGAATGGAAAGGGAACCTCATAGGAAAATCAACAGTGTCAAATAACCCAGAGCCCTGGGAGCTCCCAGAGACTAAGACACCAACCAAAGAGCATACATTGGCTGGGTCTGTGACTCCGCTGCACATATGGAGCAGAGGACTGACTGCCTTGTCTGGCCTCAGTGGGAGAAATTATGCCTAATCCTACCTGTAGAGACTTGATGATCCAGGAAGGGGTGTGGTGAGGGAGCTGGAGGTTGGTGGGTGGGTAAGGTGGTGGTAGGGAGCACCCTCTTAGAGGCAAGGGGGGAGGTTGTAAAGAATTCTTGGGGGGCGGGTACCGGGATTGGGGTACAAATTTGGAATGTAAATAAATGAAACAATTAATAAAAGAAAAAAGAAAAGAAAAGAAAAGAAAGGCCACAATTATTAAAAATCCACATATGAAGTTTTCAGCCTGAGGATGATATCTATGAGAAATAAAAATTGTGTGGAAATAATTGTAGGCAAACACAATAAATGAAAGCAGGGTGTTTAATAGACACAACGGTAAATTGCAGTAGTGCCAACCAAGGTGTATTTAAGAGACTACAATCTATGAATTCGCTCCCAAACTGAATATCCAAATATATTTAATGGAGCCTCCTCACAATGGTGTGTAAACAATGTGTGTGTTCAATTCTTATGTATTATACGGTTCTGTTCTCCATTGAGGCAGAGTAAGTTTTTGTCTAAAAATTATTTTAATGAGTATTGTTAGCCTGTTTTATTCTCTGTTTACATCCATATTATGTATATATTATGTATCATATATAGCATATTATGTATGCATTATATATTTTGTACATATGTGTATATACAAAAATATACTTTATATTCCCAAATAATATTTTAGCATCTTTTAAAAATATTAAATATTACACTCAGTTGCTGCAACATTAAGTATATGAATTTCTTCCAGTTACGAATGTTCACTGAAACTTTTGCTTTAAATAGACTAGTGAATTAGTAAGAGACCATGGTCTAGCACCTGTAGACACTAGTCATGCCTGAATACCTGTTTAATTAGCATCATATAAGTTCAAGCTGTTTGCGGGCAACTTTGTATCCATTTTGGCAAAGTACTCTATCAAATTATAACCAAAAATACAGAAAATGTATCTATTTTATTTTCTGATCAATTTCTTTTTAGTAGGGATTGAAGGACAATTTCTTGTATACATTGATATATATGCTTAATCGTATATGTGATTTGAGTAAATTGACTGGCTATTTGATAAATGACTTTCAAAAATAAGCTAATCAGAATCTTTAAATAATTACATGAATTGTAAAGTTATTGCTGTATATCACATGGGAGATAAATCATAGTATACTTTAATTTTCTGCATGCGCAGTGAAGTATTGAATCTCATAAGCATGGTCTCTAGATGATGAAGAAACTCTTAACACAGACTTCTCCATATGTTATAGGTAAACAAGTTTTTATTATCCCCAAATAAAATGAACCAATATTAACAGATTATGGATATTACAATTTATTTTTAAAAATGAATCATTGGGACAGTTAGAATATTTGTTTTATTTAACTGGACACTTTCGTCATTTTTAATAGGCACAATTAGTTTGCCTTTAAGGAGAAGAGGCGGCCTAAAACATCATCATTTTCTTTTTAACTGAATCCAAGTTGTGGTAGTAACCAGTCTCTTATATATTGAGTACCACATTTCATTCACTGTCTATGTTCCTAAATGAAGCTTCAGACTAGAGAGATTGATTCATAAAAGCATGTGATGCAGGTTCCCTTATGTCTGGGAGCAGTATGGATGCATCTTTTTTAAAGTACTTATAGGTGCTAGAACTTGCAATGTCATTTACACATGAGAAAGACTCTCACTCTTTAGGCACTCAGGAAACATTGTATCCTTTCTAACTTCTCTACCAGATCTTGAATTTCATAGTTTCAGATCAACATCAAAGGCCATAAAAGCAAGCCACAAAGTTAGTGTCTGTATATTCAGCATTTTAAACTGGGGCTAGTGCGTTATTTGCTTCTGTGACATTGTTTTATTTTTCTTTCTTGAGAAATAGAAAAAATTGTTGCTTAGGGACTGTGCATGAAGAATAAAGCATATTTCCTGTGCCCTTCTAGGTCTCACGTGGCAGAAATGCAAATGCACTATCATTTCTAAGCATGCATGCTAAATCCAGTTCCCTTTCACAGGAAAGGAAAATCGTGCCTTCATCTCATGGAACATAACCTCAAGAACATCGGAGTGAAAGTTTAATTTTACCAAGATTCGAGCTTATTAATTTTAGGACACTAATGGAGTCTTGACCATATTTGAAGGTCCTCAGCTGTATATATTAATGCCTATACAGATAAAAAGTTCCCATTCACTCATGAGGAAGTCCACCCTCTAATACAGGAGTCAAATATTTCACGTCAGAACAAATTTCTCATCCTTATAAACTATGTGAGATTCCTTAAAAGTCAAAGTACATATTAAATACAAAATATTTTATTAAAATCTCTTCTCCCTGGCCTAGGAATGTAGCTCACTTGTAGCATGCTTTCTGAACAAATTCACTTGCACCATAAAACTGAAAAATACTTCTCCCTTCTGAACAAAAAATAAATTATTATTAAGGCATAAACATATACAATAAAACTTACAGTAAGGATGCCTATTTTTGAGAGGTAACCCCTTTTTAAAAATTAGAAGCAAATCCTTATTAGAATATATAAATATATTCTATATATATATTCTAATAAGATATATATTCTAATAAGATATATATTCTATATATTTAATTCTATTTATATAATATTTATATAATAGAATATAACTAATATTCTATTCTATAATACATATATATTCTAGTAAGATATATATGTATTCTATATATGTAATTCTATATATGTAATTCTAGATATTTTAATAATATATATATTCTCATAAGAATTTGCCTCTAATTTTTAAAAAAGGACTGTATAAGCATTAATATATATAGTTGAGAACCTTCAAATATGGTCAAGAATATATATATATATATATATATATATATATATATATATATATATATATTCTTATATATATATGAATGAGCAAGCTACACATGCTTTGCCATATATATGCTATATGCATGCATTATTTAATTCTTACACAAAAACGGAGTAAGTAGGACCTATGTTCATTTCCATTTTGTCAATAAAAAGACAGCCTTAGAAGGTCTAGGAATCCTTTACGTGGCTACATGTTGCAAAAACTGGTATAAGGATCATAACTCCAGTACTTTGTATCAAAATCTGAATCATTAATATATGTGTAATATTCTTGGTAAAAATATTAATCAATCATGTTTTAGTACACTTAAGGATATTTTCACCTATAACTTGATAGTTTGTTTTATTAGTTCATTTCAATATACAGCCAAATATTAGATTTTAAAAATAAAAATTATAAAGAAAACCATGTATTAGCAATATATGCAGAAATAAATCACTTTTACCTTTTTGTGATTTCTTGGTGAAAATAACAAAGGGCGCATTCATATTGCCTCAGTGACATTTTATATTATTATAAATAGAATCATTTTTGTTTTCAGAAAAAATATATTTCCCCTTAACCTTGCCAATATTTTGTAAGCATCATAGAGTATATAGCTAAGTTATATTTTAATACTATACAGTGAAGCAGAATTTATGCATGCAAAGCTAATACAAAACCTAAAAGTTAAAATTTTCTAAGTCATTGTGTCACTAAACTTGTGGGTTTTATATTATTCTAACTCACAAAATCACTTAAAATGTTTTTTTTTTTCTTTATTAGATATTTTCTTCATTTACATTTCACATGTTATCCAGAAATTTTCCCTTACCCTCCCGCGTCCCCGCCCTGCTCCCCTACCCACCCCCTCCCACATAATGGCCCTGGCATTCCCCTGTTCTGGGGCATATAGAGTCTGTATGACCAAAGGGCCTCTCCTCCCAATGATGGCCAACTAGGCCATCTTCTTCCNGGATCTTCCGGTAGTACTATGTTCAATTTTCTGAGGTACCGCCAGACTGATTTCCAGAGTGGTTGAACAAGCTTGCAGTCCCACCAGCAGTGGAGGAGTGTTCCCCTTTCTCCACATCCACGCCAGCATCTGCTGTCACCTGATTTTTTGATCTTAGCCATTCTTACTGGTGTGAGGTGGAATCTCAGGGTTGTTTTAAAAAGTTTAAAGTTAAGATTTGTGTGTGTGTGTGTGTGTGTGTGTGTGTGTGTGTGTGTGTGTCTGTCTGTCTGTCTGTCTGTCTAAGTTTTCGTCTGTGTGAATGCATGCTGTGTGTGTGTCTGAGTGTGAGTCAGTATGTTTGTGAATCAGTTTGTATGTCTGTGTGAATGAATGCTATGTGTGTGCTATGAGGTCTGCTGAGGGTGTCTGATCTTCTGGAGTGGGGATAGAGGACCAGAAAGCATCCTTAACCAATGAGCCAGGTCTTCAGCCTGCACTTTAAGATAATGATATGTACTTATCAACCATAACTAAAATTAAATTAATTGGTCTTATTTTTCCAAATAAAAACTAATTGTTATTTGCTTTTTTTTTCCTGCTTTCTTTCTCCTGTCTTCAATTTTAGAAGTGACTCAGGAAACTGTTTTTCATCATAGATTCTGAAATTATCCCAAAAGGCCTGTCCTTTGGTAAATACATTCAGAGTAAAATATTTTTTATTAAAAAAATCATTATTTAGTGTTTCAATTTTTTCAAAATGTCAGCCATTAAGTTAATCACTGTGATGAATACCTTCTAATCACTTTATAATCTTGTCTAGGATAAATCGTGTAAATGTCAATAGACAAGTCGAGTAAAATTTCAGAAAAAAATATTCATGTGATGAAACCATAGTTTTAATGTATAATAGATAAGGGAATTTGAGAAACTTGGTGTTCATTTATATTGGGTAAATAGTGTTTCCCTGGAAAATCATTTAACTGATCATTCTAAAGACATGATTTTCAGGACTACACATCTAACAATGGTTATCTAAACCTATGACTGGGGAACTTATCTTGTAGACATACATGATCTAGCTCCCCATTCTGTTCCCTCAACTTAAAAACTATGATCCTTTTTATCATTCATACATAAAATTCACTATATTTTATTATAAAAATAAACTCTTTCAAGATTAATTATCACGGCCATTTGTATATATGTGAATTAAAATCTCATATTTCCACATCGATTAATGTATACAATGTACAAACATTACTACAATTCCCAAAGTATTTAGTGATGTTCTAATGCCCCATTAAATTTAAGTGAAAATGTAAAGAAACAATACAAAATTATATATATATATATATATATATATATATATATATATATATATATATATATCAGGCAGATGCATAAATACTGTATATCTTACATTCAAACTCTGATGCTATGATTGGATCAAACCAAGAGAAGAATTATACAAATACCATCAAATGGCCACTCCACCTTGTTTGTGGATAGGCTGTGATTTTTAGTTTATCCAACTCTATATCACTTACTAATTCTCATCCCAGTAGAAGGGAGAAAATAATATTTCTGAGATACTTTTTTTTCTATATTCTAATAAGTAATGAAAAAGACTGAAAGACATCAGTCCTCTGTAATGAGTTTGGGGGATTTCTAGCTCATAAAAGCTTATGAATTTATCTTGAGAAGTAGCTGAGAGGTCAGCTTGTCCCTTTCAACTTATAATGAGGCTGGCAACTAAACTCACTAAATTGATGGCATCTCATCCTATTGTAAATGACCTTGAAACAAGATTATTCCGTTCCTTCTCTTGATAATCCAATATAATAAAAATCCAGTCATGGCCGAAGCTACATAAATTCACTTCCTTTAGCAATGACAGAGGTTATTGCTACATGGAAGAAAAATTGAAGCAAAGTTTTAATAGAGCTAAATTTACTATTAAGAAATAACTTTGAAATTCTTTAAAGGCCAAAAAGAAATCATTTTGACTAAGAAGATTGAATATATTCTGGGATCTTCAGCGCTTTACATATGTGTCCCCTGCATTCTCTGGGATCCAAGTGACTGGGGACCAATGTCCCAGCTCTCAGCTCTGCACAATGCCTTACCTTAAAAAACTGCTTCCCTTCTTGATCAGCACACCAATATTACTGCCGTGGCCATTGGCCGTTTTATGGTAAACATGCTGCATATTTCATTTTAAAGGTAAGTAGTGAGACACTCTGTAAAGCAAGCCTCGAATTCCCTCTGAAAATTTCTTTCCTTTTCAGCGATTTCTGGCTCGCTCCCATCATCCCTATTTGGAACACAGAAAGACTTAGTGAGTCATTTTGCTGTACCGCTCTCCATGTCTCCATGGTGGGTGAGTTCAGTTTCTCCTGATCTGGGAAAATTTCCCTCATTCATACTTTCCTTCATTCTGTATATACATTCGCTGGCATAATTTTCAAATATCCACCAAATATTTTCAGGAGAATATAAACTACCTAATTAAACAAATTACAAAATCTTGTACCTGTTTTCACTTCAAGTTACCTGATTCTGTCTCTTCAGCTATTGGTCCCTCAAATCCACATGAATGCCAAAGCAGCCCTTGGTAGTCAATCTGTCTATCGCCCATTAAATCAAAATGATGAAACTATACTATCAATAACTTCTTACAGAGCAGTCCATCTTACAGCTAAAAAGGAAAAATCACAATCCTGTGTCATTTTACTGTTAAAAATCCATGTAACTATTATTTACCTAGCCGAGATGACACACATATGTAAATAGTTGATTAGGAAACTGTTGTGTTTTGGAAAGAAGGTATAAAGTGCTCTCCACAGAGAAATGGAAAATACACGTGAATTTATTTTCAGAGCGTTTCCTAGATCAGAGAAAAAGTACGGTGTTGGTGCCTCCCTACCAGAACTCTCCAGAGCTCCAGGGATACAAATAAAAATTAAAGATGAAGAGAAAAACGAGAATCTGAGTAGAACCCATGTGGAGAAGAAGGGCCCTTGTGAGAGTAACTTCAGCTCACTCAATTTCTAGAGACATCTAGGACTGCAATCCGAGGCACTGTGCATCCAGAGTTGATGGTTACTGGAAATTCAAGCCATGGTGCCTGTGGCCACAGGCAGTTTCCACAGCGTTTTCACAGAGTGAGGTCCACAGAGAGATCTGAAGATCTGCTTCTGGCTGTGTAGCTTCCAAATCCAGCTTTCTGAAACTCACAGATTCCTTGAGCTTCATAACATCCTTTCATTTCCCCTAACAGGAGCTGGCTTCTGGTGTTTGTCAGCAGTGCCTGAATGATGTGCTACTGATTATATGCAGGTAGAGAAAGTCACCTGCAGTCCTTCATACAGCAAAGACTTATATATACTCTGACAAGGTATTCCAACAGCAAATGAAAAGGTTTTGCTTTCAGGGGGGTGGGGGGGGAAGTGATTTGACATACTAATTTCCTTAGATAGGCAGAATGTATAAATTTGTTTTCTCTATAAAAATTTATTCTTTTTTCATTTGTAAAATGTATGTCAAAGGTGTTTTCAGATCAAAGAAAATCTAAACAGAAAGCAGAGTTTAGTTAAAACACTAGCCCTGTTTTAACTAAGTATACACTTCTGTCTACATTTCTCACCTTAGTAGCATTAAGTTTGCTGTGTTTTTAAAACTCTATTTTCTGCTTACTCATTGCTAGCTTATTAGATTTTAGTTTTCTTGAATATTCAAAAGCATTCCATGTTTATGTAACATATTACAGTGACCAAATATTTTGTTATAGATTTTATAATTCTTGCCAATTCAAATATGTAATTTAGCACAATTTGGTGTAAAGTGTTGTAACTTATCCATTCAAAGCAAATTAATAGTGTATTTTCTTTTTGGTGTTATTATAAATTCATATATAATAATAAATTAGGCCTAGTCCCTGCTATCAAGGATCTTTTGCTTAATTAGGAAGAGAATTGTGTAAAGCACGAACACAAGCTAGCTGAAAAAATGTCTAAAGAAAAATAGGAGAAGATATCTATACCCATGATAAAATTTCCTAATGGTTTATTTTTTTTTTTTTTTTTTACAGTTTTATAGTAGAATTTCACAGTGTATTTACAACCTGCCTCCACAAATTCACCTGTTTTTGTTTGTATTGAATTTGATCTTGTTTTGGATTTTACAACCCACTTAAGTTCCGTTAGTGCTGCCCATATCTGCATGGTGGTGTGGCCATCCATTGGTACTTGAGAAATACATTAGTGGCTAGATCCACCATAAAGAATGACTCTACCTCCCCAACAACGATCCGCTACCAACTGCACTTCAGTATGGAGTGAGGCCATGACAATGTCTATCCTAGGTATGGCAGAAATGATGGTTAGTTTGATCTTCTATTGGTCTATAAGATAACCAGTTTTTCTGTGTGATCACGATTGTTACATTTGTGCCCTGTCCAGGAAACAGTAATGCACAGTTATGCTCTCTCTCCTCCATCCTGCTCTTCATCCTCCTGCTCCCCATCCTCCTGCTCCCCATCCACCCTCCTATTCCCCATGCTCCTGCTCTCCATGCTCCTTCTCCCTATCCTCCTGCACCTGATCCCCGTGCTCCCCACTCCCTGTGCTCCACATCTTCCTACTATAACACTATATCTTCCTCCAGGTTTCTGAGCTTTCGTTTGGGATAATATTAATATACGTGTCCCATTTAGGGCTGGGAATTCATGTTCATATTCTCAGTACTTCAACAATACTCATCTCCACAGGCAAATAGCACTTACTCAAATGCAAACCAAAACTATTTTTACTGACAGCATCTACATTTTAGAAACTCAGAATAAAATTTTCAGTGAACCCAAAAAAAAAGGAATTTTAGAAGTAATAATCAAATATGTATAAGATTTTCTTGATAACAATGGTCTGGTTTGTATTAGCTAGATTTCCTTGGTGATAATGCCCTTGATCCTTGGTCAAGAAGAGTTGAAAAATATAACATTTAAATTTTGCACTCTTGTTTTTTATCTTGTTCAATCAAATTGTGTTAACTAAAATATTACACTTCCCATCAAGGAATTTTTGAACAATAAATGTTCATGACACAAAATTTAGTCCAGGAACCTTTTATATGATGTCTACACTTATCGCAATGCCTTAATTTTAAAAAAATGACAATTAATAGTAGATGGGGAGAAATTCCTTAACAGTAAGCTTTTTCACCAGAATGGGAACCTCAGGCTTCTCCTAGCTTCTCTCTCACTCATTCAGCAATTGTTAGTATCTCCTACTAATTGCCAGATGCCTCTGACAATATTTCTGTGTGTACACATTAAGCAAGATTGTTGTTATGTTTTACTTTTTATTTGCATTAATAAATCAAGGTCTATACAGAAGAGAGCAGGAAATTTTATATCCTGTTGGATAAATAACATCTGTGGCAAATTTAAACTTTTAAATGGTGTCTGTCTGGAGCAGCTTGAGCAACCAGATTTTAATGACAGACATACAAGCACACTCATCCAGAACTACCTGGCTGGATTAAAAAACTCCTGCCCTATTAAAACAATATTTGATGTTCTCTGTGAGGTAGTAATTAGTATTGATGTGGGAGGTGAAGTATCAGTGTAGTATTCCACGATTAGCTGTGCAGACCTGTTCAGCTGTCCTCACAAGCTCATGTCTATGAATAGATTTGGTGAGTTAAATCTCAAAGGCCATTCAGATGGGATTCGGGCATTATTCTTTAATCATTATTAAAACTGAAGTCTATAGCAGGAGGAGGTAGTAAAGAAGCAAAATAATACTGAACTAATCATACCCTTAGAAAAATCTCTTAGAGAGACTTAATTTAAATTTTTTGCCTCTCAGGATAGTCCCCTTGCTCTCTATCACATCCAACCTTTCAACCCAAACACAGAGATATACTCCCAGGATATAATTTCTACACCATACGTTTTTCTTATTCCTTTGCATGCATTTAATCTAAATCTGTTACAGTATCAATTAACTGGACCTCTCAGAGCTCCCAGGGATGAAATCACCAACCAAAGATTATGCATAGGCCGGTCCATGGTTCCAGATACATATGTAGCAGATGACTGCCTTGTCTGGCATCAGTGGGAGGGTAGGTGCTTGGTCCTGTGGAAGGTTGATGCCTCAGAGAAGGGGCATGCTAGAGGGTGAGGTGGGAGTGGGTGGGTGAATGAAGCAAAGGGGAGGGGGTGGTTCATGGAGGGGATACTATTTGAAATGTAATCAAAATGATCAATCAATAAAAAATCTTTATGTAGATCCTCACTTTAGCCTAACATTGTTGAATACATTGTGATGTTTCTGGTTTTATTTTCAAAGACTTTCTATGGTCTGTAAAGCATGCATTGAAAGCATGGGAAACAATGTGAAAGGAAAGAATGTAAGCTATTAGCATTATAAGAAAATTATTGCTTGATTAAAGCATTCAGTAAGGTTGAATGATCTAACACAGGCTAACAACCCTAGATCTCTGCAGTTTATATAATAAATGAGAAGGCAAAAACAATAATTTAACAATTATTAAGAAAGTTGGGGGCTTGAAGAGATGGGTTACTACTTAACAATGCCTGTAGCTCTTGCAGAGGATCTGAATTAGGTTCTCAGTACCCATGTTGAATGGCTCATAAATGCCTGTAACACCAGGTAGGGGAATCTGATATTCTCTTCTTGCCTCCAGAGGCACCAGCTTCTGCATGTTCATATGTTTAGATATGTATACATATGCCATAAAAATAAACTGTAAAATATAAAAGAATAAGAAAATTTAACTAAAATTATTCCAATGGCTTACAGTTGGATGACCACTGCCTTTGTCTTTCATAGAGGCCATAGGAGAGGAGGACAAATTGACCTTAATTACTGGGGGAGGAGGTGTCTTTATACCAATTCTAATAGAATGGTTGGTTTTCCTCTGATCTCTGGAATTACTGATATTAATTTAAGTCCTCATAGTTTATGCACAGGCCATTTATGAGGTAATGCTATGTGCATGTTTAAATGTCTCACTGATGGGTAAGACTCTCTCTCTCTCTCTCTCTCTATATATATATATATATATATATACTCTACATCTGTGCATTCATAATGCCTTGTTTAAATGGAAGAGTATCTTTCTCGAAATTAATTGGTATAAATCAGAGCTCATAGCTTTAGCATTCACATATCATTATCTATAAGTCCTACTTAAAGGATTCCCAGTCCTCTTAGCCTCCAATCTGAGCCATTCATGCTATGTGAATACCAGGTGAAATGGAGCCTTATTTTACCCTGCTGTACCTACTTGAAAATGAATGAGTGCTAAATTTTGTTATGCCTAGGAACTAAATGCTAATTGCCTAGCAGCCTTGATGTAGACTCCAGACAAGATAATATGACTAACCCAAAGATTTAACACCACAAGTGATACTTTTGTGAGACTCAACAAAATCATATATATATCGTATACACACACACACACACACACACACACACACACACACACACACACACACACATATATATATATATATATATATATATATATATATATATATATATNAAAGAGTGGGAATAGGGAGAAAAGGAACAAATTGATGTAGGTATAATACTGATGTTATAAAATTCTCAAAAATTGAAAATGAAATCATTCTTGCCCTGACATCCCTTCCTTCTTTGATTGTCCATTCAGAACAAGGAAATCCTGGTGAGTTTTCTTTCTTTCTTTCTTTCTTTCTTTCTTTCTTTCTTTCTTTCTTTCTTTCTTTCTCTCTCTCTCTCTCTCTCTCTCTCTCTCTCTCTCTCTCTCTCTCTTTCTTTCTCTCATTTTTTTGTTACTTTTATTCTCTTAAGGGATAGGCACTTCTCCTACTGAGGCCAGAACTCTGTTGTATATGTGTCCTGGGACTCAGACCAGCTCATGTAGGTGGCCTGTTTGGTGGCTCAGTGTCTGAGAGATCTCAGGGGTCCTGGTTAGTTGAGACTGCTGGTCTTCCTATAGGGTTGCCCTACTTCTCAGCTTCTTTCAGCCTTTCCCTAATTCAACTACCGGGATCCTCTGTCTCAGTCAGCTGATGGGGTTTTCAAAAACACTGTCTCTTTTCAAAAATCTTCCTAGGCTGGATAAGGGACATGGCAGATGTTCATACAGGCTGTTATAATGCGAAAGTGTCTTTGACTTTTGTGAGTAACTATTTTTGTGTCTGTTGGTTAGGCGTACCAGACCTGCAACAAATAGAATCAAATTCACAATTAAGGCTTTGCCCCATGGTTCGGTCCCTTTTTATAGACATACTTTGAACACCAAGTCTAAGTCACAAAAAAGGCATAAATTGAAAAAATTCAAATGTATGTAAGTATGAAAAGCTTTTTAAGTACAGACAGGAGTGACAGGCTCTAGGCCTGCGGTTCTCAACCTTCCTAATGCTGCAACCCTTTAATATACAGTTCCCCGTGCTTTGATGACCCCAATCATAAAATCATTCCTGTTGGTACTTCATAATTGTAGTTTTGCTAGTGTTATAAATCATGTTGTAAATAGTTTTGGAGACAGAGGTTTGCCGAAGGGGTTACAACCCACAGGTTGAGCCGCTGCTCTAGACAGTTGTTTTTAGCATCAGGGGTGGCACATGTTTACTGAACTTTGGAGCAATTTACTTGACACTTTTGATCCTAAATTTCCTGTTCTAAATAACCATAACAACTAACTGCTAAATGGTGAGTTTAAATATCTAGCATTAATTGAACAGAAATTACTATGTGCTTATGTATAGCAGCCATTGTATAATAAACACTTAGAACTGAAAAGTTTTGAAGCAACTTCACATACATACATACACAAGTAAAAAAAAAACAGTAATATAAATCACATATGTTAGATAATTTTAGTAAGCTATTTATTAACTATTAATTGCAATAGATTGGGCCATGACTAATATGGCCTGAATGCACCTGATGATCAGAGAACATATTAGTTTTACTGAACACTGCCTCATATACTATGTTTTATGTTAAACATATACAAAAGGCCCCTATTCAAATAATAAAACAGTAAATAATAATACCTACCAATATATAATATACAGTGCTATTTATTATAACAATTATAATAATTTTTTGGCCCCTACATTTGATTTCACCAAAATATCTTGGAAAATTCAAACCAGGCTTCATTAAGATACTAAAAGCCAAGAATGATATAAAATACTTGTTATAGTTTTTAAAATGATAAACTTTGGAAATTGAGCATAAGTAAAAAAGTGATTGAAGAAATAGTATTTATGAATACATACATCATGCAGATTGTTAAAATGATGTTATGAATCTTCTGAACAAACACCAATGGTGTTTTAGTAGCAAAGGTCAGACGCCAAATAAATGTGCGGTATGGTTATCAACCTTTAACATATTATTCAGTGCATGCGACCCATTACGCTTATTTCTAATAGCTTAAAGAGCATGCATATAACTTTTTTAGTTTCTAAAATATTGACAATATCTTATGAAAAATAATAAATTTACTAAACACATAGGTTAAAAACCACTTATTTTTTAAGCAATTAGAAAAGGAATTAAGGCCATGTGAGTTTGTATGGATACCTGTCCTCCTATTCTGAGTCTTTAAAAATAAATTTTATAATACATTTGGAGGCCTGTATGACTGTAATCAAAGTGATAGCACATTACTGGAAACCTTGTCATAGAAGGACACAAGCTGACGCTCTTCAGTTGTAAAGGATTAATTCTGAAAGTGGAATTGGATCTGAAGCCAGGGAGTTCACAGTGTTGTACTCTTTGGAGAAATCATCTTCCTTGTCTCTCTCTTTTTTTTATTACTAGTTATTTTCTTTATTTATATTTATATTTATATTTATATTTATATTTATATTTATATTTATATTCCCTTTCCTGGTTTCCCTTCCAAAAACCTCCTATCCTCTCCCCCCTCCCCCTGCTCACCATCTCACACACTCCCACCTCCCAGCCCTGGCATTCCCCTACACTGCAGCATTGACCCTTCACAGGAACAAGGGCCTCTCCTTCCATTGATGTCCAACAAGGCCATCCTCTGCTACATATGCAGCAGGAGCCACGGGTCCTTCCATGTGTACTCTTTGGTTGTGGTTTAGATCCTGGGAGCTCTGGAGGTGGGTACTGTTTGTTTAATATTGTTGTTCCTCCTATGGGGCTGCAAGTTCCTTCAACTCCTTTGGCCCTTTCTTTAGCTCTTCCATTGGGGACTTTGTGCTCAGTCCAATGGTTGGTTGAGAGCACCCACCTCTGTATTTTCCAGGCACTGGCAGAGCCTCTCAGGCGACAGCTATATCAGGGTGTGGTCAGCATGTGGTACATTTACACAATGGAGTACTACTCAGTCATTAAAATCAACGAATTCATGAAATTAGGGAAATGGATGCCACTAGAAAATATCATCCTGAGTGAGGTAACCCAATCACAAATAACACAAATGGTATACACTCACTGATAAGTGTATATTAGCCTAGAAGCTCAGAATATCCAAGATACAATTCACAGACCAAATGAAGCTCAAGAAGAAGGAAGACCAAAGTGTGGATACTTTGGTCCTTCTTAGAAGGAGGAACAAAATACCCATGGGAGGAGATACAGAGACAAAGGGTGGAGCAGATACTGAAGTGAAGACCATCCAGAGACTGCCCCACCTAGGTATCCATCCCATATACAGCCACCAAACCCAGATACTATTGTGGTTGCCAACAAGTCTTCCTTGTCTCTTTAGGTGCCAGCTGCTGTCCTTCCTCTCTCTATGAAGTCACACATTCAACTTCATCCTCCCCTCACCTTTAACATCACTGGCACTGTCTGATAAGAACTCTATGGTCACTTTGACCCACCTAGAAATTTGAAGATAAAGTTCTGAGGAGTTATCCTTTACTTAAGCACATAGGGATAATCCGTTCTGCCACATAACATCACATTCTCAAGAAAATATTTTAGCCCTTTGTGTATATGCAAATTACCTGATTATTACACTGAAGTATGGTTTGTGGACCATCACCCTAGTTCCTCTGAAGAAAGAAAGAAAAATTGGCACAAAGTCAAACAATACAGAGTTAAATCTATGGACATATGAGGATTTTTTTGTTAGCACTGAACCCAATGACTGCTGTTTTAAATCTTCAATAAATAAATATTTTTTTAAATCACATATTCAAAGACTCTGGACATTTTGAATTTTTATGCTGATATTTTCATGTCATGTATTCAGTATTTTTTAACAAATTTTTTATTAGTTATTTAATTTATTTACATCTCAAATGGTATCCCCTTCCCCAGTTTGCCCTTCACAAACCCCTATCCAAACCCCTCTCTCCTACTTCCATGATGGTGCTCCCCTACTCACCTACCCACTCCTACCTCACCTCCCTAGCATTCCCCTACACTGGGGCATCGATCCTTCACAGGACCTAGGGCCTCTCCTCCCACTGGTGCCCAACAAGGCCATCCTCTAGTACATATGCAACTGGAGCCATGGGTCCTTCCATTATTTCTTACATTAGAGGGCACATACAAAATAGTAGGCAGTACAAAATTCTTCATGGATAAAAGTGTTGCTGAGAATTTGTTGTTTTAGTTACAAAATTTACTTATAATAAAGAGAAAGATTTGATTATGAGAATCATAGGCATGTAAAAGCAGCATCACTTGAAACTCAAATTAAATCTATATTGGATGTACTAATTCAGGTGATTATTTCAGCACCACAGAAAGAACATAACCATCTCCCTCTTAAAATCAAATCAGCACTCTGTTTCTATAATTTCTCCTCTATGACTTGAACCCTTTAAAAACAATAAGAACAAATATCCTCTTAAACTTTAAGTATGATTTTATTGGCTATAGCTAACTTTCTATTTGAATCAGGAATAATGATGATGGCATTAGCCCCTTTGGATTTATAGTATATTGCTATACTTAAAAAGGCATTAAAATATTCCAACTTAATATTTGTACTATAGTTATTTTGTGCATTACCTTAAAATTCATTTTCTATAATGCATGCATAATATCTCGTAGTCATTTCTACAAATGTATATAATTGATTCAATTAAAATAATTATAAGCCAGTGATAAAATTAGTTTTGCTTTAAGTTTGAAATTGCAGGCTGTGATTATGAAATAATGAATTTTCTATGTGGTAAAACTTTTACAACAGCTTTTGTAGAAGTTGTGTATATTATTTATATTTGTGCTTTGTTATCTGAGAAATTTTATCCTTTACCTTAGCAAAAATTAAATAGCCATCCTCATGTGATGCATTGCTATTAAGAGATTTTGAAAAATAGATTTCTTGAAAACCAAACTAATACATTTACTAATTGTATCTTGGAGGTAATCAACTAAAACTTGGAACATTTATCCACATTAGTCATTGAAGAACTACAATTAAGGTCTCTATGGTAGGTGAAAGGACACTGTCTCAGCACATTTGTCACTGGCTGCCACAAAACACCAAACAACTTAAAAAGGGGGACTATTCCTACCACCTCAAAAGTTTTAGCAGCTTTTTTCTGTCATGGTAGGAAGACCGAGGTACATCTCACTACAGGCTAACAACTGACTCCTTCTCCATCTTGTATTCACTTTGGCTGTGTATCCATTAGAGGTTGTTCCCCACATTCAGGGTGCCGCTCGTCCATATGTCTCTGACTAGCAGAGGTGGTGGGAATAAACAACACAGGACGCCAAGGCAGTTTCAAGCAGCTTGCCTTCACAGCTTCTGCTTTATTCTGCTTCTCTCTCTCTCTCAGGTTTCACAGCTGCTGTTCAATCACTCACTCTGCTCTCTCTACGCTGGCTGGCTAACGCTGGTGCTGCTCTCCTCATCTGCTGCTCTCTGGCCTAATGCTGCTTGTGCTCTCTAACTCTGGTCCGGTCTCCTTATCTGGTCTCTCCTTGCTACACTGGTCTCTGGTCTCTGGCCCCTGGCTCATCTGGGGCTGCCCTCAATTTATACTCCCATTCTCATGCCACCTCACACCACCCAATCATAGAGGCACACGTCCAAGGCAGCATGCAAGATTGGCTGATAGAATGGCATGCAAGAGAGATGTTGCCCTAATCTCTCCAAGGAGTTATGAGCACTGAGACTGGGATAAACAAGCAAGGTCACGGGGCTTGGCATAAAGCCAGGTGCCATCTTTGGCCCATGCGGCCGCTCCCGCTTCCCACATCAGGGCAGCTTTTCTCACTTCAATTTCATCTCTCTAGAAACAGGTTCGCTGATATATATCTACAGGTGAGCTTTCATGAACACACAGACCCCTCCCAGTCCACTCAAACTGACAGAATTAACTATCACAGAGTCCGTCCATGTAAGTTTCCCACAAGGCTACGATTCTCCACATTGACCACAGAATTATACTTTGATATGTGTGTTGAAATAATATTTATGAAATTATATTTATCTAATCTCCCCCCTTTGCTTTCCTTCTTTAATATCTTTCCATGCACCCTCTTGCTCTATTTCCTACATAAATTAAGTTCAACCTGCTGTGTTCCTGTTAGCGTTCCTTCTCAGCTCCACCCCACAGTTAAGTGGCAACAGCCAGGTAAGCCTGACTCACTATAAAAGGGGCTGTTTGCCCCCTCCTCTCTCTCTCTTATCTTATTTTCTTGCTCTCTTACTCCCTGCCCCTTCTCTCTCCCCATTCCCCCATCTCTCCACATGTTTCTTCCTGACCTGTCTCTTCTTTTCTCTCTTCTTCCTGACATATCTTATTTTCTTCTTCTTTCTTTTCTCTTTTCCTTCTCTATCTCTCTCTGTGCCTCTCTCTGTCTCTCTCTCTCTCACCCTCCCTCCTGTACTCCCATTCCCATGCCCTAGATAATCTTTATTCCATACTACATCTATCATATGACTGGTACCTCAGAGGAAAGACTACGGAGTCTTATTAGAACGTCAGTGAGGGAAGGTGAAGTGGTATGGAGTAGAAATGGTTTGTATAGGAACAAGAGAGAAAAAATATTATGTGTTGTTAACCACAACCTAATAGTTTAACCCGATAAAAAGGGTGGTAATCGTAAAGGTACCTGATACCAAGAAACACATCCGAACTCTAGGTTTCCGGAAAGGTAAGCTAGTTAACATGTCCATCAGATTCTTCACTTTCACGTCTTGCTTATTCAGTCATGTTGATGAGACTTCATAATTGGAGTTTCTAGAAGAGGCAGTCTCATGGGATACTTCCTGGCTCTTAAAATCTTTCCACTCCCTCTTCCTAAATGAACCCTGTGATCCTGTGGTGTTTAGACCCAACTGTTCCATCTTCTGGTATATATATTTACCATAATGCTTTTAATACTCTACTTTTACAATTTATATTGAATTCTAAAATTTCAATCCCCATAGTATTGTTGATTTTGTTCAGAATTACTTTGGCTCTAGTGGGTCTTTTCTGATTCCATGTGATTTTATTGTTTTCTATTTCAATGAAGACTCCAGTAGGTGTCTAGATTGTTCTATCATTGATTCTGTAGATTGCTTCTGGCAGAATGTTCATTTACGCAATATTAATTCTTCTAGTCTTTGAACATGGGATAAGCATCTTTCCATTTTCTAGTGTATTTCTTGATCTTTCTTCAGAGATTTGATATTTTCTTTGTAGATGGTTCCTCCTCCTAATCGGATTTATTCCAAGATACTTCATTGGGTTTTGCTGCTGTTGTAAATGGCAATGTGTCCATTATCTCTTCTTGATGTATTTTCTCTTTATGTATAGAAAGGCTACAGGAAGGAATCCTGCCTAGTATGGAAAACCTACCCTGCTTCTCATAACCTTAGAAAAAAATCTACTACTTCTACTTTGCAATACCTCTGTAATTGTGCAATGCATTCTAACTCTTATCCTTGTAACCACAGACAAATATAGCTGCTACACCACTTTACAGCTAATGGAGACTACCACAGAAAACCACAAGTGTATACAAGGCAGGCTTCAATGGGTGCGGGGGTAATGGCCTTACTAGATGCATCTGAATCTCTGGGATGCTCAGAGAACATCACAGAAGAGGGAGCAGAAAAAGTGTTAGATCTAAATGCCAAGAAGCTCATGTAAACCACTCTCTCTTAGACATGGCTCCATGAAGAACACCAGAACAATGACAATATCAATGGGTATACTAATGTGCAAAGGGGAAATTTTTATATGATCTCACTTCTAGATGAATAACTACAGGAAACTACTAACTTGTGGTAGGAGAATATTAGCCTCTTCCAGGGAAAAGCCCCTTTATTGGTTGTTCAAGGCAGAGTAGTCATGCCAGAAATCATATACAAAAAAATCAAAATCAGACTCAGGAATGATGTGTTTGTATATATTTGTACACACACACACACATACACACACACACACACACACACACACACACACCAATAATAATCAAAGAGACTTACAACTTGAGAATTCAGAGATGCAAGGGGTTGAAGGGAACAAAATGAAATGGAGGGAAAGTGATGTGTTTTTATTTCAATTCAAAATGCATTTTCAAAAAATTAAAACCCATTATTATTTATTTATAATCTGATGAATTACTATCACTAACTGAAAGAAGTACCATTCTCAGTTATATTGTTATTGTTTTGTATTTATTTAAATCAAATGTAATTTGCTATAATTAATGTATACATTATCATTGAAATAATAAGAATATTTATAGTCTAAAGTTTCCCACCAATATACATCTGTTGGTGGAATACAAATATTCATATTTCTCCGCAGAAAATATTCTACAGTTTTGTATTATTGTACATATAATTCACAGGTTGGGTTTTTCATAGGTGTTGCCATATTGTCTGTGTTATACTCACTGTCAACTGTTCTACTAAAATCATGATCATTGGAAATCCATCCATGCTAATATGTAAAGATCCTCATAAGACTCCTTGATTTGTTCATTGGAATCCATAGAATAGGTAGCATTTACTCAAGCAATCAGTTTTTGTAATGAAATATCTGTGGAAACAAGAGCAAACTGAACACCGTTCTTGTGAGATTTGCACTGTCTTTAAGATAGATTAAAGCAGAGTTGCTATGTCACAGAATTAGGGGTGGTCACTGGTGAGGTGTTCATTAATTGTGGCAAATAATTGCCAGGTCTTTTTGTAATTAAAATTTGCTTTTAGAACAGAAGATACAGTTAAATGGAACAGTGTATGCCTAGTAATGTTCAAGGCCATGGGTTCTACAACTAAAGAGGGGAAAAAAAAAACCTTTCATGCAGTTTAATTACTTTAATTAGTGAAAACATATGTACCTCACTTTTTTAGTTTATAAGTGCTTATTTCTCTTCATTTTCTCTTTTTTTCATTTAGTCATATTTGAACTGAACCCCTTTTAAAAGCAATTTTTCAATCATAAATTCAGGTTTATTTCTGAACACTTTATATTTTATAGTTATATATTACCCTTTATAATTTATTTAAATGATTTTCACGATAACATAAATACTCTTTAACTAAATTAAAATTACATTCAAATTACTTATAGTAGATGAGATTTACATTGTAACAAGTAATGACTAGACTCTATAGTATATTAGTATTCGGACACATGTTTTAGAATTAATATCTAATATAAACATAGAGTGACCTGTTATTGGTACGAATACAGTTACTGTGTACAGAAACTTTTGGTATATCTTTTTATAATATTTTGACTGATGGAATGCTTCTCATTTGATGATAGTTTTAGGGGAATTGTCTTGTATTCCCTTATACACAGATTCAACATTAAATCAACTTTAATTTGGATTCTGTACTTCAATGACTATTATCCTTCTGGAACTATTGAAACCCCCTTTTATGAGCAGGACAGACAAATTTTCTACTTATCCATGCCTTTATTTTACACTCATGAATACATTTGTGTTATTTAAAGAATTATTTTGTTTCTTCTTGAAAGGATTGCTCCTTTTGTTGCTATGATGTAGCTATAATTTCTTTTGTAATTACTCCCTCTGGAATATACTTTGTGATTGAGGAGCTAGGATAGCCAATATGTATATGTATATATATATATATATATATATATATATATATATATATATATATATATATGGTCAGACTAGCTTTTAAGTTAGTTAATTGCTTTTTTTAAATTTTGTGTAATTGTTTATTTACCTCTGCTTACATAAAGGCTCATATTTTAGAAGCTAATTAATTAAGTGGACACAGCTTAATCCATAATTACCAGAGAGAAGAAATGAAACACACACACACACACACACACACACACACACACACACACACACACATATATATATATATATATATATATATATATATATATATATATATCATCACATAATAATTTCTTACTATTATCAGTATTTAATCCCAGACAAACCCTTCAGGAACCAACAGGATTCAATAATATTCTCCCACTATTGTTTTGCTATGTAAACATATTGCCTGAAAATATCAATAATTTTTATCCTGCATTCCTCTCTCCATTTTTCTCATCTGCTTTGTTAGTTTAGTGCATTCTCTAAAAAATCTCAGAACAAAAGAAATATTAAGGTTTTTAGTAGTAATTTCTATTTCCTCCTAAGGCCAGTTAAATAGTTTTTTTTTTAATGACTAAAAATTTCTTCTCCAAACTAAGAAAATTATCTTTCTTTAAATAAATGTAAAACCTTGAGTGTATATAATAAGTTAAATTTTATTCAATTCTAACAGGACAAACTGTTATCAGACATATGCTTGATAAATCTCCAGCAACCTCTTTAGGAAGCTTTCTGCAATAACCACATTGTTATAGCATTTCAAATATTATCTAGCTTATATATAAATATGATTACAAATGTCACACGACGTGGCAGACATCAATGCTTTAGAATTGTTAAAGATTGTAGCATTTATGTATTAAGGAGAAATTAATCCCTCAAGAATGGTAGGGGTATAACAGAGGCATGAACATGTCAGGCAACTTGAATCCTCTGGTTGGATATTACACTTCTCCCTCACATCAGGGCAGACGGTTTTTCATTGTTATCACCACAACCTATAAAATTTCAGCTATGCTTTAGACCATCTTTATTGGCATTTAAATTACATTACAACTTTCTAGGCAATAGGAGATGGGATATTTCTATATCACCTGGATCTGCCACTCTGGTTCTTCCTGTGTCCTACATTTTAAATATGCACTAGAGAAAGCAGTATAATATTAAAACATCCAAGAGACATGTATCATGCCTCAGATTCATGGCACAGTAGTGAAATTTCAAAGTGTTCAAGTATTTTAAAGTTCAATTTTTATTTTATTTAAGATTTAATTTTACATACAGTAGCAGGCAAGTTTTACATCTTGTCAAAAGCAGAAAAAAATTAAAAATCAGACTAGCTTTTAACTAAGTACCTTGGTTATTTTGTGTGATTGTCTATTTAGCTCTGCTTATGGAAAGGCTCATATTTTAGAAGCCAATTAATTAAATGGACATGGCATAATCCATCATTACCAGAGAGAAGAAATGAAAAGCATATATTGACAATGATCTAATATGTGAAGAGTAATACATCTTGGGTGCTTAGGGACATGATTTGTTTAAGTACTACCTATCTTGCTTGTAACACTGAAGATTTTATTTTATTTTTGCATATCATAAAGATTCAAGGCAGGGACAATTTCTTCAGAATAGTTTTGTAATACTTCACCCTCCCAGCTGACATAGCATTGTGAATTGAAAATATTTCCTTCTCAAGGATTTGTGTTTCTTCTGTATAAATCTGTTAAGTTTTATTTTGGTTTCCAAACCAAAACCAAAACCAAAAAAATTACGATGACCTGTCGACCTTCACCTTTGATCACTTTTAAGATTGGAACATAGGTATTTATATATATATATATATATATATATATATATATATATATATATATGAAAGAAATTCTCCTATTTTAACAAAGAAGGTGTTCCTGAAAAGGTAGAAATGACCATATTACATTGGAGGGCCATCTTTTTAACTATAGCACATTGTATGGTTATCCTACAATTGTTATAAAACATAATAATGAACATTTCTTTATAATCTGCTTAAAGTTTCATTAAATTTTAAATGCTCAGTATACTATACCATAAAATGTGTTGTTCTGTTGAATTATATAAATTATCTGTGCATTTACCACTTAGACATTAAATACCTTAACAGATTGTTACACATATTAAAATGAGGATCTCAGAGTTAAATGTAAAAATATAAGAATATATTTGTAATCAACTTACAGTCCTACTTAGTATTAGCTTCCTTTCTAAGTATGACCATTGCATGCACAGCATAAGATTCATTGAAGATGAATTAAAACAAAAATAATCATATTAAATATATATTTAATATAATAGATAGACAGACAGATAGATAAATAGATAGATAGACAGACAGACAGACAGACAGACAGACAGATGTCAAGGGGGTGGGAAAATAGCTTGGTTAGTAACATTATTTTTTATGAAAATCCCTTGCACTCTCTGGGTATCTGTGCATGCCCACAATCCCAGAACCCTAGAGCTGTGGAGGCAGAGTCTGGCAGGTGAGTCTGAACTAAACTATTTCTAGCAACTTATCCGAAGGAAGTGGGAACTGAGGTTCTCACATAGTGTAAAAGGCACTTCACAAAACAAAGCTTTGATGCTTCATGATCAAAATATAACATGTTTCTTAACAGCCAAAATCTTCATGTTCCAGCCTATAACTGCCCCTGAGTTGATCCTGCGATCCTACACATTATAGCGATCTGTAGGAGAAACGGCTTTAGGAAACTGCATATGATCAGTAGTTATTTCACTGCTGCAAATATCCATCATCTTTACTGTTTATCATTTGCTGTGATTTGGTCTTTGTCTGAGTTTTATGGGTTTGTTGCCTCAGTCCTCTGTCCTACCTGCCCTTGTGGGCAGTAGGTGAGTATGCATAGAATCCACAAGAGCTCAGACTGCAGGAGCAGTTGAGAACACTGAGCAAGCTCATTTTTGCATTCTCAGCGAGCACCCTTCATATCCTCCACCCACATCCTATTGATCCCAAGCAAGCGGTTCCTCCAAGTGGCAGTTCCTGAGTGGCTGTCATTGTCTGCATCACCAATCTCTAGGGGGAGGTTTCAGTTTGACCTTCATGTGGAACTTGCCTCAGTGGCTTGGCCTCACTGCCTTTTTACTGAAGTTTATGTTGAAGGGACCATCGCCCTGAACTTTCTGTTCTGCCTACAGGATTTATCAGCTATTTCAATACACCCAGAATTTCTTTTAAAGCATGGATCCAGTGATTCACACTGATTAGCTCATGAAGGCCCTGAATTAGTCACATAACTTACCAGTGCTCATTCTCCGGAAAATGACAGAGCATAAATTTGGCCAAGATAGATGGGTTTCATAGTCCTTGCTTTTTAGTCCCCATCCGGTGCTGTTCCTTTCTGCAAGATGTGATCTCCTAAGGGGCAAATCGCTGGTAGTAACAACACTTTTATCACATGCACACCCAAGAAAAGTAGATAACTAAATGAAGACTCTTTCATCTTTTCCACAAAAATATGCTATTTAAATCTCATAACTCTTAGATGGCCTTTGGCTTTTAGAGGGAACATTGTCAGTCTAAATGTAAATATTCTATTTAAGTTAAAAGTATGTATATATACACAGACTTGGGTTACTATAGTTCATATATATATATATATATATATATATATATATATATATATATATAGTTTTACACATATATATTTTAATTTTACATATATATAATATGTAAATATATATATTGAATTTAGGATTAGGAATATATATAGTTTAGTTATATATATATATATATATAAAGAGAGACAGAGAGACAGAGAGAGAGAGAATAGAATCATTCTTGGTGACTTTTTAAGACACCCTTACTATTATTCTACACTCCCCTCTCTTACTTCTATATTTATGTCCATCTCTCTCCCTAATTAGAGCAACCCATTTTCCCATCCTGTCCCCTTTGAGGTTACTCGTACTCTGCTCTCCCCCACTCCACCGCATCCCTGACCCACCGTCACCCCTGCAATTGTCCCTTTTTACCTATCTGGTTCCTGCAATTACTCCAGGGTGTGTGATAAGTCTTATTAACATTACTGCCTAAATGTAAGCCAAGTAAGGATGACAAAATAGACTTAATAAAGAGGACAAAGGAAAGTCTATGATATCTCAACATGACTCAAAGAATACAGGGACTGAAGGATGGCTGAGTGCAGAAAAGAGGCTTCCCAAGAAAAGAACATGAGAACTGGTCATCCAGTACCAGTCAGCCCTGTAAACATACAGACTGAGCAAACTATAATTGGGTAATTAGGTAAAATTATTGGGATGATGAAGGAGATGAATTGAAAGAGAGAAAAAGGAGGTATATAGAAGGGTTTGGAGAAAGAAAATGGAAGGAGAAAATGATACATTTATATTAAAATCTAAAAGTATTTTTAAAGGATTAAAAAAAACAATAAAAACATAAAAATAAAAACTCAAAAGTTTTAACGGACTGTAGACTCAAAGTAGGAAGACCCACACCACTATGGCCTTGAAAATGACAGTCTCTCATCTGGACTCCCCTCAAGAAGGCCAAAATATTCCACTGCATTTTGGAAGCATGTCCGTCTTTTCCTCCTAAGCCATACTTGTCATAAGCTTACATCGTTGAGAGATAGTACCGATAATTCTCTGGCACAGAATGTGTGTATATTAGTGTCCACTTCAAGAGAACTTGACCATTAATAGGAACTAAGAATAAAAAAGAAGCTGGACATGGTGGCACACGCCTTTAATCCCAGGACTTGGGAGGCAGAGGCAGGTGGATTTCTTAGTTCGAGGCCAGCCTGGTCTACAGAGTGAGTTCCAGGACAGCCAAGGCTACACAGAAAAACCCTGTCTCAAAAGAAAAAAAAAGGGTGGGGGGGAGAAGAATAAAAAAGAAGAACTCCAAATAAAGAATAAAGAATTCATTGGAGATATTTAAGCAACCCTTCAAACTGCCAGTAATGTTAAAGCCCAGAACAGAAATCTGATAAAACAAAATGAATAGAGGTTTAACATGAACAAAATCAAATGATAAAACATTTAATTTTGCAGTTCACACATATTAACAGAATCATCAGCACTCTGTAAAGAAGGAAGCTCCATGCTTGGGGAAAATAACTCTAATAGGGGTGTTTTATTCCATCTTATAATCTCCTACCTGGTCTTTCCCTTCCTCCCCATTTTTATTAGTTTAAAGGTGCCTATGCAAGCCTCTACTGTCTCTGTGATTGTTTGGCTGGGGTAAGAGTGGATGCTTTGACCTCCACTGCTCTCTGTGATATGCCAGATGCAGAAGGACCCACCCAGAGTGAGCACAATTTTGGGAAAACATCAATGATATAGTTTTTGAAGATTCAGAAACTTACTGCTGGATACAAACACCAAAGAAACAGAATCACACATAAGAAAACTCACTGATAGTATCAGAAAGCCATAAAAATATTCAAAATGGTGTTACTGTGGCCGCTCTTCACCCATCATAAATTTTCACGCCTCTCTACTAATATATGGCTTGGAAATGTTGGAAGGCTAAGTCCCTACAGTGTGTTCTTAGCACTAATAATTCTGATGTAAACCATGACTATTCATTCAGAAAGACATAGCCAGACATGTCTACCTGTCAAACTTCAAGAACTTGGCTGGTGCCTTGAGAGAACCATGTGTAATTTGTGCTCAAAACTTCCTGATATTACAGTTTAAGTACTCTCAGCTTTTTTTCCTACTCAGTGATTGCTACTCTGTTGAATATCCTCTTCCCTCAATATCCTTCTTCTTTGCATATCTGAATCCTACTCATAGAACTGAGTTTCTAGATAGAATATCATACTGTCGATTAATTTGTTCCTTTCTGAATTATCACTCCACTCTCTGGATACTATTTAGTTCTTTATCAATATCTTAATATTTACATCCTGCGTGAAAGTAAGTTCTTTCTGGGCATTTAGCATGGCTTAGTAAGCTAACTTGATGACAATTGCTATAATGAAAATTGTCAAATAAATTAGAGCAAGCGCTGTGGAAATATTAGGAGAGGGATTTGGTGGACTCGGCGGGATTTACCAGCTGATTAAATGTGGAGGGCTTAGAGAGGGAAGTTGCTGTTTGTTTTTCATAATTCAAGGCTGAGTATCTAGGTACAAAATGGTGTCACAGAGATATTTAATGAAAATGGAAATAACAGTCTTGATAACTATAATATCAATAATTCAGTCGTGGGTGCACTAAGTTTGGGACTCACAGTGTCCATTTAGGTTGGTAAGTTTAACATTGATTCATTGAGTCTGAAGCAAGTATGGAGCTAAAAAACCTAGACAAGCTTTTCCAAACAGAAGTATTAATAGAAGCTACCTGTGAATGTATTAAGTGGCGCTATTTCTGTGAGGATGGTGACCAATGTCGTTCATCCCAGCCACAAACTGTAGTAACAATACCACCAGAGTCCAACTTGATCAATCAACGACTATATTGGAGTTACTTATAGCAATGTGGGTTAATGTACAGGCACGTAGACAGCTAAAGGACAGCTACATCACTCCAAGAAGGGCAGGAAGTTGACCCAGTGTGAGTAACAGCTCTTGGAAGCTGGAGCCCTGGAGTGCTCTGAAAGACTTGCAGATAGCTGGACAAGTAAGAGAGTCTCTTCTCTCAGCAGCTCCTTGCTGTTTCTGTAACCATGAAAAGGAGCCTTGTTAACCTTTTAAGTTTCAGCCTTCCTACACATGTGAAGTCTGTGTCCCAAATCCCATGAGCCTCCCTCCAGGATTTCCATATAACAATACACAGTATCAGTCAGGAGAAGTTATTTAGAGATAAAGGGGAAAGGTGTACTGAGTGTGTTAATAGGTAACCTCACAAAAGGGCTAACTGTGGGAAGCAAGACCTAAAAAGGCGCACACCCAAAGGACAAACTTTAATTGAGATCCAGAAAGCAATTGAGTTTAAAAAATAAAAAATAAAGTGTAGAAACGGGAGAAGTTTTATAAGAAACTGTTTTGGCTTTGGTTTTGGTTTGTAGAGGGTGGTGGGAATTCCTCTTTGTTTGCCTGTTCATTTTGGGGTTTTGTATTATTTTATTTGTTAACCTTTGTTTGGTTGGTTAATAATTAATTACCCAAGATACAATGTCCAAAACACAAGAAAATCAAGAAAGACCAACGCGTGGATACTTCATTCCTCCCTAGAATAGAGAATAAAATATACATGGAAGGAGGTGCAGAGACAAAGTTTGGAGCTAAAATGAAAGGATGGACCATCCAGAGAATGCCCCACCCGGGTGGTCCACCACATAATCAGCCACCAAATGCAGACACTACTGCATACGCCAGCAGGATATTGCTGAAAGGACCCTGATATAGCTGTCTCCTGTGAAGCTTTGGCAGTCCCTGACAAATACAGAAGTGGATGCTCTCAACCATCTATAGGGCAGAACACAGGGACCCCAATGTAGGAGCTAGAGAGAGTACCCAAGAGCTGTAGGGGTCTGCAACCCTATAGATGGAACAACAATATGAACTAATCAGAACCCCCAGAGCTCATGTCTCTAGCTGCATATGTATTAGAAGATGGCCTAGTTGGCCATTATTGGGAAGAAAGGCCCTTGGTCTAGCAATGTTTATATGCCCCAGTTCAGGGGAATGCCAGGGCCAAGAAGTGAGAGTGGGTGGGTAGGGGAGCAGGGCGGGGGGAGAGTATAGGGGACTTATGGGATAGCACCTGAAATGTAAAATGAAGAAAATATCTAATAAAAATGTAAAAAAAAATTAATTAATATTTTTAGCCATTAAACTCTGGTCCCATTTGTCACCTTTCTTTTACGAATGCTTCTTGCTTTGTAATTTTACTGCTGCTGCTATGAAACACAGAGTGGACTTTTTCAGAACTTGGCAGAGAGTCCAGCTGTGGGTCTTAATTTGGCCAATTGAAGGTATCCACAGGACAACGGGCCAATAATGAAGGACAGTATTAATTGCCTTAACATATTTCAGCCTGACCTGCTGAAACTTTGCCATGACTATGAGCAAATCACAACTTAAGATACCTTAAGAATCTGGATAAAAGGAGAGTCTTAGTGGGAAGAATTCTGTCCCTGGCGATACTGAGAGCCTCCTCCCACTACCAGCCCACAGGACACAAATATGCATAAGTGCACATTTCTCTGTGTCACTGAGAAGCAAAGCCTTGTTGGCAGAAGACATTGTTGACTTTAGCAGATTCATTGGACAGATGCTAGTGGGCCATAAGTCAGCTATCAATGTCTCTCGAAAGACAAACGAGAGAGAATAAAAGCAGAGATGTTAGTCATTGCAAGGCTGCAAAAATGAAAATACTAACATTCCGAAGGCTAGATATTAGAGAGGCATTCATGGTCCCATACTCTATGCAGGAAATGGTCAGATACATGCACATTGTCAGTGATAAAAAGAAAAATGTCCAGGTCAGTAAGAAAACTGGTTGGCTAATAAGCCTTTTATAAGATTGCTTACATGATGGTGTCCTGCGGCTATAGTTGTTACTTTGGGAAACTATTGTAAAATATATGTTTCTCTTCACCAAAAAGAAAGACAGACCTATAGAGATTTTTGCCTTTAAAACAGCATCTTTAAAAATTGGAAATAGCACATGAATAAAAGAAACAAGATGGCTTCCACAAACGCTAACGAGAACAGTTAAATATTTCCAATTTAGTAAATTAGTCTATATGGAAATTGGTGTTTTTAAATAAAGAAAACATATTAAAGGGCATGCATGATCATTTATTTTGACATTTCATAATTTAGTCTAATTATTTATGGAACTGTAGCCCATTAAGCTGGCCTTTGGTATAGTTTGTGAAAATAATGACATTTTAGTCAAAGAAGCACGTACTTTCACTTTCTGTATTACATTCAGGCAAGATATTTAACAGAGTAATTAATTAAAAACTAAAATGTCAAGCCTTACACAGAGTCCTGTGCATTAGCCACAGATACAGATAAACTGGAATCTAGAGAACTTAGAATTGGTGCTTTACTAAATCCACACATTTCCAGAGACAAATCTGTGAAATTAATTCTTGGAGCCACCTAGGAGCTGCAAATTATAGCTAATTATTAGCCTGAGACATCGGCCGCACCTTCATTCTTACTGACGTGACCCATTCTTCCTTTTTGCCAGTTTATTCAAAGTCTATATAATCTCCATCTCTGATCATTGGAGATTACATTTTTCCTGGAAAGCACTGGGGTGATGGTATAAACACTTAACTCTATTTCTGCTCATTCTCACATTAATAACATGCTTTGTGGATAATTATCTTAAAAACGAGTAATTATGTATTTTTTTTTCTTGGAATCGTGCTGGCTTTATTTTGTGTATGAGTCACTCCATATGAAATAATTCCTACTCTTTGTCAAAAATGCAAACATATTTTTGTTCACTCCAAATTATGAGGACCACATACAAGTGCAACCCAGCAACATATCTTCCAATTTAGTTTTCTCAGTAAACAAAGCCTCCAGCTGTCTCCTGTTAATGAGGGATGAGTCTGAGTCTTCCCTGATAAATCAAAGGGCTGTGCTTATTAAACAAAGATGATGTTATCAATTCAAAGGCCATTCACCTTAAGGACTTTTTCTAATTGTTCTTTGGATCCATCTACATTGTATAGTTAATTTCCCATTTTAGCCATATGCTTCTTGTAAAAATGCCCAGCTGAGCTTAGGGGGTTTATTCCAGGCAAAACATGATACAACTCACTAACCAATGAACTGTGTCCCCTGTGACCCTGATATTATTAATGGCAACTTGGGCTAACTGCCTGCTAAGAACATTAATCCTAGTGTCCACATCAAGGAGGGTTTCTGTTTGAGCTAATATAAATTATAGATGCACAACGGATAAGACAGACCAGGAATATAAATATCAGGAAGAAAACTTTGTCAAGGTAAAGGAAAACATCTTTTGTCCTTTTGCATAAGTGTAATAATCACAGTTTTTAAATGAAAACAATGGCGTTGATCTACACTGGGAACAGCGAGGCAAGAGATGTTCATTATATGAGTTGCTGTTCTTTTTCTTTGCAGAAGCTGCAGTGTTCACTAATGGAATAGATCCATGAAGTGGCATTTTGTCCTTTTGCATTGCATAAGTCATATTTCTAATTTAATAGATTTTTGTTAGAATAAGTAGCAGAGTAGTCATGGGATTCCTCTCTAGGTTTTAACATTTTGTTTTACAAAGACTATCTCCTGCCATTCCATAGTTGCTAAATATACACCTAAAATGTGTACATTTCCATTGTTGAATATAGCATATATGGTATGACAATTATATCAAGTTTGTTTATTGTACATCTCAAAAACTCTGTACGCTTACTGATATCTTTTACCTACTATTTACTTCTGAAATGTTGTGGATAATGATTATATAAATACACTAATCAAACTTAAAATAGATTAGTCAAAGACAACACAAGAATTAGATGTGATTACAGATGTAATAATAGATATGTATTATCAAATCTGAAATCTTCTGATTGGGTGTGTGTGTGTGTGTATGTATATATATATATATATATATATATATATATATATATATATATATATATATATATGTGTGTGTGTGTGTGTATAAAATGTTCATATATGTCACTGTGATACCAAGATATACTATATATGGACAACATAGAGACTTATGAAGGCTCCATTTGTCCTTAATATATTCCTTTATGCCAATAAAATGCCAGCCTTAATTTCTAGCCTTATTTTAGCTTAAAATTTTCTTTAAGACTAAAAGGACCATGTAAATGTATTTTTTACTTTAAGTTTGTATAGGCGGCATTTCATTCCATCCTTTTGATTTTAATTATGCTGCAGATGTTATTATTATATTACTATTAAAATTACCAAATGACTGAGCCATTTATTCCTTAACTCATTGCAACAGTATTTTAAAAATACTTTGTTAGTTCACAATGAATGTAAATTAAGGTTTATTTGAGGACTGTAGAGAAATATAGCCACCTAAAAGTATGACATATTCTTGCAGAGGACCCAAGTCCAGTCCCTAGCATCCATATTTGGTGGCTCACATTTAACTGTAACAATAGCTCCATGGGAAACTAGTGGATCTGGCTCTGGCCTTCACAGGTACACATGACTGTACATACTGACATGTAGACACACTCATACATGTAATAAATGTATTTTTGTCCAGAAATATCTCACTTTTTCAATTGGTGTACTAAGCCAACTATCTATCAGCAGATGAAATGTTTCTTTGTTCCTTCTATAATCTGGCCATTTTGGTCCCTGACACTTCAGCAAAATTCTCATGCTTTTAATAAGTGATACTAAAATATTCCATTGGGAAAACTATTATCCTCAAAGTAAATATGGTCTAAACCAAGCTATTCCAGATTTCCTTAAAAGTCTACCCTTCCAAACCTTTGATTTTTCAGTGTTCATGATTTCTAACAGTATCACCTTAGTCAATTTTTTTTCATTTATATTATTTGTTTGGAGGTTTGGTTTTTTTTTTGTTTGTTTGTTTTTTTTTTTTTTTTTTTTTTTTTTTTTTTTTTTTTTTTTTTTTTTTTTTTTTTTTTTTTTTTTTTTTTTTTTTTTTTTTTTTTTTTTTGGTTGGTTGGGTTAGGGCTTTATGTTTGTTTGTTTGTTTTATTTTATATGTGCATATATTGAAGTCAGTACACATGTGTATGTTTGTATACTCACAGCTGTGTGGGAACACATGCATACTGCTGTGTGTGACATGTTTGAAAATCTGTATGAAGGCCAGAGTCTTACAGGTTTCTTCATTTAACACTGTTCATATTGTTAACTGAGACAGAAAGTCTTGCTTGATCTGAGCTTGGAATTCAGCTAGAAGAGCTAACCTGCTTAGGTGGAGATGTCCTGGCTCTATCACAAGATTACTAGGATTGCAGTGGGCCACACAGAATCCAGATTTCTCATGGATTCTAGGGACAGAAACATTAGTCCTCAAACTCTCTCAAAGGTGTTTTATCTAAATTTTTAAACATAGGTTCTTGTTACCAATAATTAAAATTAGACATATAAATACTGTTAATCCTTTGTGGCCATCTAGAATAAGATTTATCCAAAGTCAGTAAATATGCCATGAGTCACTTTTCCCAGTCAAACTTAAATGATTCCAAACAACAAAGAAAATAAAACTCGATAAGTTCCTAAAATGTCAGTCATTCTGATCAAGTCTCAAACTGTTCCGACCTCTGTATCATTAATTTCTTTCAATAAAATTCAAAAGTAATTTAGAACTGACCTACTCAATTTGACTTTAACCTAAATGACTAGACCTGAAGCTATCTTTTTTTAAGTTTACGTCACTAGAAATCTCTCAGTAACTTACCAAGTTGTTTGATGCCTCATTCAAAAAGAATCTTGTTTGCTTAACTATGTACTCAACTAAAGAGTTGTATATGTAGTACACTACTCAGCTCACCAAAATCATTAACTTTATAATGAGGTATTAAGTCTCTCTGGATATTGAGATGACAGATTTCAAACTATTGCAGTCTCATTTCATATTCTTATCAAATTATGCCAACCTGGATTAGATTTTAAAATGTAACTAAATTGGATAAGTTCTATAGAATTGAATATATTCACTCAATATAACATATATTATTTAATGATAGTTTTAGACTAAATGTGCTTTTGTTATTTTGTGTGATTGTCTATTTAACTCTCCTTACATAAAGGCTCATATTTTAGAAGCTAATTAAGTAAATGGACACACCTTAATTCATCATTACCAGAGAGATGAATATATATATACATACATATATATATATATATATATATATATATATATATATATATATGCATATGACAACATCACATAATAATTTGTTGTGGTTGTCAGTCTTTGACCCCAGACAAACCCTGCAGGAACCAACAGGATGCAAGCTAGTATTCACCCAATATTGTCCTGCTATGTATTGATATTGCCTAAAATATCAACAATTTTTATCCTGCATTCCTTTCTACATTTTTTTCTCTTCTGATTTGTTATTTTAGTGTATTTTCTAAAAGTCTGTGGTTTTTCTTTGAGTTTGTTTATATAGTGAATTACATTGACGGTTTTCCATATATTGAACCATCTCTCTAGTAGGATGAAGCCTACTTGATCATGATGGATGATTGTTTTGATGTGTTTTGGAATCAGTTTGCAAGAACTTTATTCAGTATTTTTTTATCTGTATACATAAGTGAAATTGGTCTGAAGCTCTCTTTCTTCATTGAGTCTTTGTGTGGTTTAGGTATAAGCATAATTGTACTTCATAGAATGAATTGGGTAGTGTCCCTTCTGTTTCTATTTTGTGGAATAGTGTGAAGAGTATTGGTATTAGGTCTTCTTTGAAGGTCTGATAGATTTTTTCCCTAAACCCATCTGGTCCTAGGTGTTTTTTAGTTGGGAGATTATTAATGACTGCTTCTATTTCTTTAGGGGCTATGGGACTGTTTAGATGGTTTATCTGATCCTGATTTAACTTTGGTACCTGGTATCTGTCTAGAAATAGTCCATGTCATCCAGATTTTCCAGTTTGTTGAGTATAAGCTTTAGTAGTAGAATCTGATGGATTTTTTTTTCAATATCCTCCATTTCTGTTGTTGTGTCTCCCTTTTCATTTCTGATTTTGTTAATTTGGATACTGTCTCTGTGCCCTCTGGTTAGGAAATATGGAAACAAAGTGTGGAGTAGAGACTGAAGGAAAGGCATCCAGAGACTGTGCCACATGGGCTCCATCTCATATACAGTTACCAAACCCAGACATTATTGTTCATGCCAAGAAGTGTTTTCTGGCAGAAGCCTGTTATAGCTTTCTCCTGAGAGGCTCTGTCAGAGCCTGACAAGTACAGAGGCAAAAGCTTGCAGACAACCATTGAACTGAGCACAGGGACCCCAAAGGAGGAGTTAGAGAAAGGACTGAAGGAGCTGAAGGGGTTTGCAACCCCATAGGAAGAACAACAATATCAACCAACCAGACCCACCCCATCCCTGCCCCCAGAGCTTCCAGGGACTAAACCACAACCATAGAGTATACATGGAGGGACCCACAGCTCCAGCCACATATGTAACAGAGGATGGCCTTGTCAGGCATCAATAAGAGGAGAGACTCTTGGTCTTGAGAAGGCTTGATGCCCCAGTATAGGGGAATGCCAGGGCAAGAAAGAGGGAGTGGGTGTGTAGGTGGGTGAGGGAACACCCTCATAAAAGCAGGGAAGGTGGAATGGGATAGGGCATTTCCTGAGAGAAACAGGGAAAGTAGATAACATTTGAAATGTAAATAAAGAAAATATTCAATAAAAACGGAGAAAAAATTTAAAAATAAGAATACAAAGACTAAATAAAAATATTATTAAACTATATTCATTATCATAATACTTTGTGTACTGATACATAAAAATTACTTTTAAAATATTATTTTATGACATTAATTATCAAAGAAAACAACCTTTTAACCCCTAATTACACCCTCATCTCAGAGTCCATCTAAAGCTTCTCCCAGACTCCTTGGCGACTTCCCCATCTCCTCCTTCCTTCTAAGTGGAATTGGAAGGAGGAGCAGGAGATAAAAATTGATCAGAATGCATTGTTTACATGTTTATGATTAGGATGAGAATCCTGAAGTCTTAAAGATGCTTGAAGACAGCGTAGGCAGTGCCCTCTTAGATACAGGGGTAGGGAAGAACTCTCTATATGGGACTCCACTGGATCCGAATTAATAATTAACAAATGTGACATCACAAAAGTTAAAATATAAAATTAAAAAAAAATTTAAAAAGGCTTCTCTGCAGTCTATGAAACTATCAATCAAGTGAAGAACAAGCCCAGAAACTGGGAGAGAACCTTTGCCAGCTATACATCTGACAGAGAAGTAATACGCAAAACATGCAAGGAACTCAGAAAACAGTTGAGGAAAACAAAACAAACAAACAAACAAAAAAATCTATTTAAAAGATAGGCTATAATTCTGAAGGAATACTTCTCAGGAGAATAAGCAAAAATGGCTAAGAAATGATTTCCATGCTTATTATTGTGTTTTGACATTAATTATTAAAGAAAATAATCCTCCTATGTTTAGATACATGTTTTCTATGTTCAGGGATAGTTATTAAATATCTTCTTTAAAAAGCTCAGAAGGCTACAGGAAGTATGGATATTCAGAAGTTGACACTAGGGTTAAAATAGAGGCACTTCCTTTCATTCTGGCTAGTTCTTGTTATTCTGCTGCCTGGTGCAGAACACCCGGTGAGATCAGGACCCAATACAGCCCCTACTGACCTCAAGGCTGGACATGAACAGACAAAGGTGATGGCTCCAGATGGATGCAACTCTGCATGACCTGGGAGGAAGATATCACAGAGCCAGTGTTATCTTGTTGCACTTTTGCACTTTACTTGGTTTTTCAATTGAGCTTACGACCTCTTAAAAACATGATTTGGGGAAAAAAAAAAAAAAAAAGATTTCAACATCCTTATCAACTATGGAGATGCAAATTAAAACTGCTTTGTTATTACTCCTACCTCAATCAGAATGCCTAAATTCAAGAAATTATGCCCAAAACACTGGCAAAGATATGGGAAAAGGGTTTGGGGCACAAAGGTCCTGGTGCTCACAGGGAAGCACTTAGAGATGCTGGGGGGTTAATAACACAGGGGTGTCTCCTCAATGAAGGAGATAAAATATCCACATCCAGAAAGCTGAGAGTGGATTTTGTTAATGAACTGGTGACCTTTTTTCTATCCGTGGAGGCAGACCTCACCAACCTTTTGCTATAGAGGCAGATTCCACCCAAATTTCCCACAATGTCTATCTATCCCAGACTCTTACCTCCCAAGACCATTACTCATCCATAGTGTAGATGTCACAAGTACTTTGTGCTCTGCTGACCTCTATGTTATCAGTCAGAGACCATGTTAAATTCTAAGCCTTTAAGCTATACATCCCACCCTCATGGTCCCATGTACTTTGTAAAAGACTTTCTATAGAGTCACACCTTAAGCCTTATGGAGCACCTGTAGTTGGAATTATTAGACTGTTTAGTCTTGAAAACTTTTCCCAAATTGTACTGGGTTTTAAATATGCTGACAATGGTCTGGCTCGAGACTCCTGAACTCTGGTCACTCTGCACCAGATTTTTCTTCTTATCTCTTTGCATGGTCTGCTTCCCTATATGACACCTGCAGGGACGCTTTCAGAAAGAAAATCCTTGTTCACATTGGGGCTACAAACTGATGCAGACATATTGGGAATCAATATGGATAATTCCAAAAAGGACAAAAGAAGATCTTCCACAAAACCGAGCGATACCACTTACTGACATGCGCACAAGGAACTCAACTTCTACTCACCAGATACTTGCTCAGCCATGTTTATCGGATGTTCTATTCATATTAGTTAGGAAAAGAAAACAACCCAAATCGATTTATCAACTGAGTGATGTATAGAAAATGTGGCCTAAAAATATGATGGAATTATACTCAGCAGTCAAAAAATTGAAATCATAAATTTGTAAGTAAATAGGTTATATTGGGAAATGTTTTATTGAGTAAGAAAGCACAGATTGAGGAAGTCAACTGCCTCGTTTTCTTGTTTCCTTTCTTAGTTGTAGATCCTAGCTCCAAATCTGTAGATGTGTGTCTATAACTGGGATTAACTACAGGAATTAAGAGAGTAAATGGGACCTCCAGAGAAGGGCGCCATAGGACCTGGGTGTTGCAGTAAATTTCTCCAACCCAAATATGCCCCGGCAATGAAAACTCAACTCAATTAATATGAATACATGCTGTGCACCTAGATTGGGCAGATCTACAACTACACTACCATCTTCTCCTACGGGACCTCTTAGAACTTGTGGTTTCTCTAGGCCATTTGCTTTTGCTCTGTTCTTCTTCTTCTTCTTCTTCTTCTTCTTCTTCTTCTTCTTCTTCTTCTTCTTCTTCTTCTTCTTCTTCTTCTTCTTCTTCTTCCTCCTCCTCCTCCTCCTCCTCCTCCTCCTCCTCCTCCTCTGCATTCTCTCCTTCTTCCATTTTCTACTTCTTCTCTTTCTCTACATTCCTTGGCTCTCCTTTATTTTACAAATTAAGGTGGGAAGCAGGTTTACAGGAAATCACCTGAGTGCTGACTAATTCCTTGTTGGCAACCACTCACAGGAGAACAGAATTAACATCAAACATAATTAGCCCTAGGGCTATCCACAACACCTGAGTGCTATGAAAGGAAAAAGAGAGACATACTTACTGTGCAGGAAGAAGAGTGATACTGCAATGGTGGAAGGAGGCCAAAATAGTAACAGAAATGTTTGATAAAGTCACGGGGAAAACATTTTTACTTAAAAAATGCATATAAAATCTATATGAGAATATATTTTAAATAAAGTTATAGTTCTTGGGATGATAATTTCCTTCGCCAAAAGTCATAGACTAACAAAAATACCAGTGCTGGGCATGGGAAATCTCTTTCAAGTTATGAGTCAGGAAAGTCAAAGAGAATCTCCTAAAATAAAGAGTTGTTGCTGTTTCCTTTGACTTTCTCTAAGAATTAGAAGGTAAGAAAGAATGTAACAATGAAGACAACATGTATGTCAGACAAAGAAATTGGAGGAACCAAGCAGAAAATAACGTAGAAGCCTTACGCTCAAAGCTCTTATAGTATCTGAAGTTGCCAAGGGGCAAAAAGTCATCAGTAGTCCTACCAGTAAGTCCTCTGAACACATATACAAAGATACAAGAGCATGTATGCGTATGCACACACATAAAGGGTTGCAATAAGTGGCCCATATGTCTTATCATATGGGCCTGCTCATGTCTGACTCTATAAATACAGCCAACTATCTATGGCTGGTGAGATGTCAACTTAGAAGGGAATCTACAACTGCTGCTTTCTTTAGCTAGTATAATGCATTCTAAACACTTTACTTGTCTTTACATCCACAGATAAGGGTATCTCTCATCCCTCACTGGGTGGGGGGGGAGAGAGAGAGAGAGAGAGAGAGAGAGAAAGAGAGAGAGAAAGAGAGAGAAAGAGAGAGAATGAGAGAGAGAGATGAAGAGAGAGAATGAGAGAGAGAGAGAGAGAGAGAGAGAGATATGAAGAGATGGCTCAGTTAAGAGCATCAGTGACTTGTCTTGCAGAAGACACTAGTTTGATTCCCAGTGGCTCACAACCATTTGAAACTCTAGTCCACAGGGTTCAAGACTCTCTTCTGACCTCCACAGGTACTGTATATGTTGTATTGAGATACACATGCAGGCACAAACACAGAAATTAAAACTAAGTACTCTATAGTATGGTTGTGCATAATTTTAATCCTGGCACTAGGAAGCAGAGGCAGGTTCCTATGAATTAGAGACTAGTGTAGTCTACCTACAGAGTTTTGAGCCAGCCAAGAATACCTACTAAGATCTAAATAAACCCGCCAACACTCATGCTTCCTGCTTCCCTCAGCCCCACAGGGCCACTTTCCCTCTCTAGTACTAGCACCAATGGGCCACAGCAGGACCGACTCCAATAACCAACAGGACCACATTCCAATAACCAAATGGCTCCACCATCCTCTTGGTTTGTTAACACAATACTCAGTAACCCAGTAAAAACAAGACTCAATGCTTATAGTTAACTACTCATATTTATGTAATAATAAAAACACAACTTACAATATGCCAATATAATAATTTCAGAGTCAGTTGATAATGATAAAAGCTTTTTTTCCAATTAATCTAACCTTATGAAATCATCATGTCATCCTCCATTCTCCTTCTTACCTCTCTCCCATGATGCCTCATTCCCTGTAACTCTTACTTTTGCCTCCCTTTTCCCTGTCCCAGGCCTCCTGCTGCCCTAGTTTAATTGGACAGAGAAAAACTGCAACAAAGACCTATCACAATATTAATTAATTAATTAATTAATTAAACAATTTATTTTTAAAAATTAAAAAATAATATGCCATTCTTAGAAGTGTCTTAAACAAAGGAACAAAAACAGGAGGTAGTTTCTAACTCTAGTCTTAGGTGTTGAAAAGAAACACAAGGCAAGCTAAGTAATAGGTTTTGTTCTAGTTGGATTAATTAATGTTCTAGAATATGAGCCTGCTTGTAAATGAAAGAGTAGATATTGGCCAGTGGAATCACTTCTAGTAAGTAGGTAACATAAGATGGTGTGCTTTAGGTTTCAGAACCAAGCAGCTGCATTGCAGCCTTCTTATAATTCAAAATTTATCCAATGGAAAGTTAAAAGCATCTTTGTCTTGGGTCAAATGTGCATTTCTCTTTGGAGAGCTAGCATCGATCCACTCATGTCTTGTAAAAATAGTTCTTCCAGGAGGAACAAAAGATTCATCAAAACTGACAGAGCTGTGTAGTAGATATCCTAGAGCTAAGAATATCACAAAAGAAGAATTCAACCTCAGAAGAATAATTCAAATCCAATGAAAACAACAATACCAAAATGCCAGAGGACTGAGGGGCCAAGGAAATATCTACCGAGTCTATGGAGAAAGGAAACGGCATTTAGAACCATCTCTAGCCTGCATAAATTGTCACATCTCCTTAGGTACTATTCAAACCTCTCATATCCAAAACTCTGAGGGAAACAGATGCCTGAAAAATGCAGAGCTAATGGGAAAGTAAGAATAGAGTTGAACTGTCATTTATGGTCTCCTTGGAAGCTTCCAGGCTAAAAGAGGTTGAGTTAGGGCAGATCAAGATCCAAAAATTCAAGTTAGAACCTTGGTGGTTATTTTGAATTGTAAATACTGTTTGGCCAATTGAATAAATATGCTCAGACTTAAGCAACTATTAAACTATTAGCGAAGCATCAACAAACAGTTCATGTGAAAGCTCCCATGAGTGAAAATTCACTAAAACTCTATAGCTGTGGTTTAAGCTTATTCAACCTATGTCCACATGTATTTATCTTCATGGAGGGTTAGATGAGGTATAATAAATTACAGTTACAAATTTACCAACCATAGGCATAAAAATCATATTTAAGCACAATGCAAACAATTTCCTAACACTTTTCATGCAAATCTGAGAAACATAAATTCCCCATTCACATCATTATTGTGAAAATAATTTTAATTATCAATACAAGTAAGCAGGCTTTATAGTTTTCTCATATTATTATTATAAATTGTTGTCAAGTTGACATAAAAAAAAAAACATAACGTTTGCTTACCATATCATGCTGCTACATTTCATAAGTAAAAGCAAAACAAAACAAATCAAAACAAAAAAACCCAAACATAAGCTAGAATGAGGTCACTAGAAAAAAATGAATAGCTTTGTTTAATTTATCATAAAATCTTTGCTTAGTGTATCATAAAAATCAGTGAAAGATTTGTCTTGACTAGTGAAAGACAGGAATTAAAGTCACCTTGAGCACGGGTCTCTTTCTGAACAATTATGTATCTATAAACCAAAATACAAGCAATGAATACAAACTGCATCTTAATGAGCAGCAAGAATCAGAGGGACGAGAAACAAACCAAAGACCAGGAGAACCACTAACAATTTTACAATTGCTACCAGGAGTTTTTCACATTCAGACAACAACAGCATGATTCAAGAGCTCACCAGCCATACTTTTCCCCCTTCCATTATCAAATTAAAGCTCTTTTTTTTTTTTCATTGTTGCTAATTTTTAAGACCTCGATCCATTAATTTTGTTCTAATTCTTCGTTTCCATTCTCAATGGAATCAAGATGCTGAGGTTAAAAAAAAAAAAAGTCAGAAAAGAGTCAGCTTTCTAATTCTTGCCTGATAATATACGTTTCTAGTGGATAAGTTGTTAGGAAACAAAACATAATGTTTTATGGCTTTCAAGTTCAACCTGAAGTAGAAACGCTATGGTCTTTCCTTAAATACTCAGACTTGACAAGAACTATGACTCTTCTTCTGTCCGTTTGCCTTACACCACTGCGCTGCCACTCTTTTTTTTTTTTTTTTTTTTTTTTTTGGTTTTTCGAGACAGGGTTTCTCTGTATAGCCCTGGTTGTCCTGGAACTCACTTTGTAGACCAGGCTGGCCTCAAACTCAGAAATCCGCCTGCCTCTGCCTCCCGAGTGCTGGGATTAAAGGCATGCGCCACCACTCTTAACAACGCAGCAGAGTGAGTTAGGGCTCAGCTTTATCTGAACATACCTATTTCTGGAATATTCTCATTTTTCTTTTTTTTTTTTATTGGATATTTTCATTATTTACATTTCAAATGTTATCCCCTTTCCCGGTCCTGGCTCCCAAGAATCCCCTATGCCACCCCCTGTCCCTGCTTCAGTGAGGGTGTTCATCCACCCAACCAGCCACTCCTACCTCCCCACCTACTCCCACTTCCCCACATCCTGGCATTCTCCTAACTTGGGCTTTGAGCCTTCACAGCACCAAGGGCCTCTCCTCCCATTGGTGCCTGACAAGGCCAGTCCTATGCTACTTATGCAGCTGGAACCATGGGTCCCTCCATGTGTACTCTTTGCTTGGTGGATTAGTCCCTGGGAGCTCTGGGAGTGTCTGATTGGTTGATATTGTTCTTCCTATGGTGTTGCAAACCCCTTCAGCTCCTTCAGTCCATCCTCTAACTAATCCAATGGGGATCCTGTGTTCAGTTTAATGGTTGGCTGTGAGCATCCACCTCTGTATTTGTCAGGCTCTAGCAGAGCCTCTCAGAAGCCAGCTATATCATGCTTTCTAGAATATTCTTAAAGGACATTTTTAAGGAAGACACATATAGTAAAGAGGAATTACTCATTTTAAAAGTTCATAGTTAATTTCAGTAATGCTATTGCATATCTGTAATCCAAGACATCAGCAGGCTGAGGCAGGAGGAATTAAGGCTTCAGGCATGTCTGGCATCCATAGCAAAACCACATCTCAATGAAATAACGAGCAACAGAAGTCATGGTTAATTAATTATGCCTCAGCATCCTCATTTACGTAAACTGATGTGTTGAAATATGGTTAAATGTTTAAAGCTCATCCCCACCTTGAGTTAACCTCAGTGTTCTGATTTTAATAAGCAGAGGCTAGTCAGTAAAGGATTCTCAATCATTGATTTAAATTCTTTTCAGAACACAACCACAAATTGTGACCTATTTTATGAGGAGAAAATAGAAAATTTCGGGGCTTAGAAGATGGCTTAGTGAGTAAAGTGTATACTGGGAGGTCTGAAGATTTGAGTTCAGAACCCAAGAGGAAGACAACCTAACACCTTTGCTGACCTATAATCCCAGCACTGGGACTTGAACACCTGAGGATATCCAGGTGGGTTAAGAAACTTATTAACAAGGCAAGGAAACCAAACTGGCCAACACAAGACTCAGTGAGAGACAATGCTTTGAAATTTAAGGTGCATAACATGGCAAAAATTAATGGTTCTCTAATCAGAGTGGTTGACGAAAAGAAAGGAAAAGGAGAAATATTGTAATTACATTATTATCAAAATTAAAATTAAAACTACTTAAGATGCAAAGTAACTGAAGAAGACACTCAGCATTCACATTTTTCTACACATGCAAATACACACATAAACACAGACATACACATAGGCATAGAGACAGGCACATCAACACACATAGTGTATCGGTTATTACACATAAACACAACATACCTACATATATACATATACAGACACACATATACACATGTACACAGACACACAGGAACACTCACACAAACCATAACAGATACACACACACACACACACACACACACACACACACACACACACACGTTCAAAATCATCCAAATAATTAGAACTCACATATTTAAGAAAAAGTACATCTTCCTTCTGGTCCTTTCTGCTGGGGCAGACTCCTATTGGTCTGCTTCTGAGAACACTTCATATCATAATCCATTATAGAGGACCCACTGTACTCAGAGCAGTTTTTAAGAATCCCCACTCCCACCCCACTCCCTGAGTCTCAGAGCTGCTGCTGGGAGCCTGGTGGACTTGGGACCCATCACCCAGGAATACCACTTCTCTTTCATCCCTTCCACCCCCTCTTCCCAGTCCTTGCTGCAGGGGCAGACCCCTAGTTGGTCTGCTTCCATGAAGCCAATTTATCCCAATCCATCATAGAGGACCCTCTGCACTCAGAGCAGTTGAGGACTTGCAGCTTGGCAGTTGAGAATTGCCTGCACCCAAAACATTTGGAGAACAGCTTGACTGCTCTACTGAAGATGCAACAGTCTGAAGGCCTCCATGGAGATCTACTGCAGCCCAGGCAACAGATCAGCAGCTTCTCTGCCCCTGTGAAGAGCCCCCAGTTGGAAGGCCCCACAGGTAGTCTGATGCATCCAGGGCTTCAAGCCTACCAGCAGACTTGTTCCTTGCTTCACAGCAAGCCAGGAACAAAAGAGACGGACTCCATACAGTCAACCCAATCAACAAACACCAGGCAAGCCCAAGACCATAAGCAACAGAAGCCAAAATATGTGGGCATCATCAGAACCCAGTTCTCCCACCACAGCAAGCCCTGAATACCAACACACCTGAAAATCAGGACTCTGTCCGAAAATCCTATCTCATGAAGATAATAGACTCTTTTAAGGAGGATATCAATAACTCACTGAAAGAAATACAGATGAAGGAATAAAGTGATTCAAGACCTAAAAGTGGAAGTAGCAACAAAAAAGAAAACACAAATGGAGGCAAACCTGGAAATGGAAAACCTAGGAAAGAGGTCATGAATTACAGATGTTAAGTATCACCAATAGAATATAAGAGATAGAAGAGAGAATCTTGGGTGTAGAAGATACGGTAGAAGAGATTGACACAACTGTCAAAGAAAATTCAAAACATAAAAAAAACTCTTAATCCAAAGCATCCAGGAAATTGAAGACACAATGAAAATAACAAATCTAAGGATATTCAAAATAGAGGAGAATGAACATTCCCAGCTCAAAAGACTCTAAAATGTCTTCAACAAAATCAAAGAATAAAACTTCCCCAACCTAAAGAAAAAGATGGACATAAAGGTACAAGAAGCATATAGAATACCAAATAAATGGGATCAGAAAAGAAAATCTTCTTGTCACATTATTATCAAAACAATAAATGTACAGAGCAAAGAAAGAATATTAAAAGCTGCAAGGGTAAAAGGCCAAGTAACATACAAAGTTCGACCTATCAGAATTACATCAGACTCCTCAACAGAAAAGTATATGAAAGCCAGAAGAGCATGGTCAGAGAGGTCATGCAGACTCTAAGAGAACACAAATGCCAGTCAAGGCTATTATACCCAGCAAAACTCTCAATCAACATAGATGGGGGAACCAAAGTATTCCAGAGAGAAAACAAATTGAAACAGTATCTATCTACCAACCAAGCCCTACAGAGGAACCTGGAAGGAAAACTCCAACATAAGGAAGATACCTGCACCAAAGAAAGGACAAGATATTAAGCATCTCAAAACAAAGACAAAAGCAGAGAGCCACTAACACATAAAGCCACCTACAAAAACAAACATATCAGGAATGAACAGTCATCTCTCTTTAATATCTCTCAATATTAATTGACTCAAATCACCTAATAAAAACACAAGCTAACAGACTGGATCCAGCATTTTGCCACATACAAGAAACATACCTCAACAACTAAGACAGGCACTATCTCAGAGTAAAAAAAATGGAAAAAGTTCTTCCAAGCAAATGATCCTAGAAACAAGCAGGAGTTTCCATCTTAATATCCAATAAAATAGACTTTCAACCAAAAGTTATCAAGCATGATGAATAAGGACACTTCATATATATAAAGGGGAAAATCCACCAAAAGAAAGTCTCAATTCTGAACATCTATGCCCCAAATGAAAGAGCACCCACTAAACTTTACTAAAACTCAAAACACACATTTAGCCCTACACAATAATAGTGGGAGATTTAAATACCCAACTCTCACCAATGGACAGGTCTTTGAAACAGAAACTAAACAGAGACACAGTGAAACTAAGAGAGGTTATGAGCCAAATGATTTAACAGATATCTACAGAACATTTCACCCTAAAACAAAAGAATATAACTTCTTCTCAGCACCTCATGGTACCTTTTCCAAAATCAACTATATAATTGGTCACAAAACAACCCTCAGCAGAGAAAAGAAGACTGAAATAATACCATGCATCCTAGCAGATCACCATAGCCTAAGGCTACTACTCTTCAATAACAGGAAAATCTACAGAAAGCCCATATACATGTGGAAACTTAACTCTTTACTCAGTGATAACTTGGTCAGGGAAGAAATGAAGAAATTAAAGACTTCCTGAAATTTAATGAAAATGTTGATACATCACATCCAAACTTATGGGACATAATGAAAGCAGTGCTAAGAGGAAAGTTCAAAGCATTAAGTGCCCTGGTAAAGAAACTGAAAAGATCTTACACTAGTAACTAAGCAGCAAATCTGAGAACTCTAGAACAAAAAGTAGCAAACTCACCCAAGAGGAGTAGAAGGAAGGACATAGTCAAACTCAGGGCGAAAATCAACCCAATAGAAACAAAGAAAACAATACAAAGAATCAGCAAAAACAAAAGCTGGTTCTTTGAAAGAATAAACAAGATAGATAAACCCCCTAGCCAAAATAACTAAAGGGCCAAGAGGCAGTATCCAAACTAAACCAGCAATCACCATGATCAAGTAGGCTTCATCCCAGGGATGAAAGGTTAGTTTACATAACCTTCACATAACATGTACTCACTGATATGTGGATATTAGCCCAGAAACCTAGACTACCCAATATACAATTTACTAAACACATGATACTCAAGAAGAAGGAAGATCAAAATGTGGACACGTCACCCCTTCCTAGAATTAAGAACGAAGCACACATTGAAAGAGTTAAAGAGATCATGTGTGAAGCTGATTCCAAAGGATGGACCCAATGACTGCGGCTGCCAGGGATCCATCCCACAATCAGCCACCAAACATAGACACTATAGCATATGCCAGCAAGATAGTGCTGAAAGGGCCCGGATATAGCTGTCTGGGGGAAACTATACCAATGCCTGGCAAACATGGAGGTGGAAGCTCACAGTCAGCTATTAGATGGAACACAGGGTTCCCAAGGAAGAAGGAGCTAGAGAAAGTACCCAAGGATCTGAAGGGGTCTTCAACCCTCTAGGTGGAAGAATAACCATGAACTAACTAATACCCCCTGAGCTCATGTCTCTAGCTGCATATATATAGAAGAGGATGGCCTAGTTGGCCATCAGTGGGAAGAAAGGCCCCTTGGTCATGCAGACTTTATATGCCCCAATACAGGGGAACGCCAGGGCCAAGAAGTGGGAGCGGATGGGTAGGGGAGCAGGGCCGGGAGAGGGGAGGGTATAGGGAACTTTCTGGATAACACTTGAAATGGAAATGAAGAAAATATCTAATAAAAGTTGAAAAAAAATAATTCATGTTCTTCCCCCCCAAAAAATATATGAAAATCCATTAACATAATCCACCATATAAACAAACTGAAAGAAAAAAATCACATGATAATATCCTTAGATGCTGAAAAAGCATTTGACAAAATAAGACACACCTTCATGTTAAAAGTATTGGAGAGATCAGGAATTGAAAGTCCATACCTAAACATAATAAAAGCAATTTAAAGCTGGGCGTGGTGGCGCACGCCTTTAATCCCAGCACTTGGGAGGCAGAGGCCGGCGGATTTCTGAGTTCGAGGCCAGCCTGGTCTACAAAGTGAGTTCCAGGACAGCCAGGGCTATACAGAGAAACCCTGTCTCGAAAAACCAAAAAAAAAAAAAATAATTAAATAAATAAATAAATAAATAAATAAATAAATAAATAAAAGCAATTTAATGTAAGCAAAAAGCCAATATCAAATTAAATGGAGATGTACTTGAAGCAATCCCACTGAAATTGGAGACAAGACAAGAATGCCCACTCTCCCCATATCTATTCAATATAGTAGCCAAAGTGTGAGCTAGAACAATAAGACAAGAAAAAAGGATGATGGGAATACAAATTGTTAAAGAAGTATTAAAGGTATCACTATTTGCAGACGATATGATAGTATATGTGTATGTATGCATATATAAGAAATGGTTATAATTCCAAACATCAGATGGTGAAAATTTTGCTTATCTTTATGCAAAAAGAGAAACTGCATCCCTCTCTTCTTTCTTTTAAAAAATAATAAAAACATTTAAAGAAGTACTGATCACAAGTTTAAGAGAAAGCGCATCATCATCACCATAAATTAAAAGAATAACAACGGAACCATAACATGATTCAGCAATCCTACTACTGCCAGTATTTCCAACTAAAATGAAATCTGTCTGCCAAGGAAACACCTGCACTCTTGTGTTTATTTCAGCACCACTCCCAATAGCCAGGAAATAGAATTAATGTGCTGTCAGCTGAAAAACAGATCCTGGCATGGTGGTCCACACACATAATCCAAGTACCTAGGAGACAGGAGAACAGTTGCAAGTCCAAGGTCAGCCTGTGTCACAGAGTGAGTTCCAGGACAACCTGGAGACCCTGTTTCAAAATGAAATAAAATGAAAGAAAGGTCTAAATAATGGATGTTATAATATATTTACCTTATTGAAGCTATTCACTACCCTCAAAAGCATAAAGTTCTAACATTTGTGACCTTGTCTTTGTTAAGGCTTCATTGCTGTGGAGAGACACCATATAACTAAGAAACTCTTATAAATGGAAACATTAAATTGGTGCTGGCTGACAGTTTCAGAGGTTTGCTCCATTATTATCACAATGGGAAGCATGGCAGCATACAGGTGGACATGAGACTGGAGATGGATTTGAGAGTTCTTCATCTTGATTCCCAGGTAACATGTAGAAATTGTATCACAATGACATAGTTTTAGTATAAAAGACCTCAAAGCGCACCCCACAGTGACATACTTCTTCCTATAAGGCCACACCTACTCAAACTGGGCCATACTTCCTAAGAGGACCACTCCCTATGGGCCAAGCATTGGAACACATGAGTCTATGGAGCCATTCCTATTTAAACTACCATATTCCATTCCCTGATCTCCATAATCTCATAGCTATAACATAGCACAAAATACATTTAGTTCAATTTCAAAAGTCTCTATAGTCTATCTGAGTCTCAACAATGTTTAAAAGTCCAAAGTATAAAGTCTCTTCTCAGATTTATGCAATCTTTTAACTGTAGTCCTCTATAAAATCAAAATGAAAAAGCAGATCACATATTTCCAACATACAAAGGCACAGGATATACATCACCATTACAAAATGGAGAGAAAGCAAGATAGTTAGGAAATACTAGACCAAAGCAAGACTGAAAACTAATTTGATGAACTCCAAACTTTGCCTTTCCATGTCTGATGTCAAAGCGCTCTTCAGATCTCCAACTCTTTTCAGCTTTGTTGACTACAACACACTGCTTTCTCTTGGGCTGGTTCCACTCCCTGTTAGCAGCTTTCCTTGTTGGGTATCCCCAGGGTTTTGACATTCCTAACATCCTGGCTTCGCAACCTCAATACCAGCCTCACCTTCACAAAATGTTCTCTCTAGGTCTTCGTGCAGGATTACACCTAATATATACCTGGCCTCAGCAAATTTTCTTAGTTGTGGAAGGAGATTCTTAACCTCCTTCTTCTATTATCAACTGTAAAATCAGAACCAAGTGACTGAAGCTGCCATGTTCTGATGCTTGCTGGAGCTGGAACGTGGCCCCCTTATTTAATTACATCTTCCCCAGCTTTCTGTTTTCCATGGTTTCTTTCATTGCCTAAGCTTGGCTGTTCTAGATCTTTCTCTGTAGACCAGGCTGACCTTAAACTCAAGAGACCTGCATACCTCTGTCTACTGAGTGATGGGATTAGAGGTATGTGCCACCCCTGGACCTTAACTGTTTTCTTCAATTTCTTCTTTCAAGACGGTAGTTCAGCTGTGTGGAATCCTGCCCTGGGGTCATCACTCCTTTTATTCTACTTAACATCTGGCTTCTCCTTAATATATTTATCTCATTGAACACAGGAGTTAGCTCCATTCTTCCTGGTGCCCCCTTTCTTAAATTGTACATTTTGTAATGTTCCTTGCTCAGCTTGCTCCTTTTCATTATAGATCTTTATGAGCATGGCCACCTGACAAAGTTCACACTGTACTGTTTCGAGATTTCTTCTGCCAACTCAATTAAGCCAAAATACTTTAATTTAGTCTCAGGCAGATTTTTTTTTTTTGACAAGGGCAAAATGCAGCCACATTTTTCATTATAATGTCACAAGAAGGATCTTTAGGCAACATACTAAAATTCATTGCCTCTGAAACCTGTTGAGCCAGGACCCTACAGTTCAAATCACCCTGAACACCACTGTCTTCCATGTTCCCACTAAAATGGCCCATTAAGTTCCATTTAAATCATTCCACTGCTTTCCTAATCCAACATTGCAAAATCTACATACCTTCAAGCCTATCATAACAATACTACAGTTCCTAACACCAACTTTTGCCTTAGTGTTTCATTGCTGAGAAACCATGACCAAAGCAACTCTTATAAAAGAAAACATTTTATTGTAGCTAACTTCTAGTTTCAGAGGTTTAGTCTACTATCACCATGGCAGGAAACATGGCAGCATACTGGCAGACAATAGTGCTGAAGGAGCTGAGAGTGTTACAGCTTGATTCACAGAGAGCAGAGAAAGACTGTATCACTGGGCTTAGCTTGAGCAGAAAAGACCTGAAAGCCCACCCCACAGTGACATGCTTCCATCATCAAAGCCCCAACAGGGCAACACCTCCTAATAGTGTCATTCCCTATGGGCTAAGCATTTAAACACATAAGAATGTGGGAGCCACACCTATTCAAACCACCAGAGACAACAATGGTGGAGTTAGAGATTTTCATCTTAACTAAAATAAGCTAGGCCCAGAAACATCAGAATTACATAATAAGGTGTGGAACCATTCCATGAAGATCTGATAGACACTGAAAGGAGACGAGAATAACAGGGTGAGTGTTGGGAAAATAGTCATTGGTAGGTGTAAGATAGCGACAGATGGGACGAATTCATTTGAATGAGCTATTGCAAAGTAGGATGACTAATAGCTTTACAACCAGTCACATTTGTGTACTGTGCAATGCAGAAAGCCTGAGGAAAATATTTCTATCATTTTTTACTCACTTATGGAGAATATGTTTGAGAATATATATATATATATATATATATATATATATATATATATATATATATATATATATATATAGAGAGAGAGAGAGAGAGAGAGAGAGAATTCATCCTTAATTTAAAATAATTACCAATTACTAATCTATCATTCAGTAAATAATCTTTTGATAGGTTTTGTACCGGAAGGCTATTCTGATCTCCATCACTCTTCTTTTTGAATTTTTTTAGCCATCTTATGAAATAAATGTTATCAACACAATTTTAATACAATACAATTTCGACTATAAAAGTACTAATCTAAAAATATCTATTTATAATTGACACTATTTTAGTCTGCAGGTTATAGATCATTCTGCTAGCTTCTATGATCAACTTTCAACTGGAATAACAAAACAAAACAATTCATTAATATGAGTCATAGCTATTTAAAGATTCTCACATGACTAGGCCACATTCAATACCTGTGAGTTCTGAAATTCCAGCAAGAAATGTTAACCTTTGATAAATATGTACACATACCAAAACCAAAAGCACATATGTACATGAGTACATATATACAAACAGCATGAATTGCTAAACTGCTTACACTCTAAAATCTGGACAATCATTTACTTAACATTTACTGAAGTCCCGGGATAATGGCAAGGATAATAACAGGCATAATCTCTCATTCCTACCCATTCATGTATGAGGATTTACAATTTGAAAAGATTCTCGACTTCCTATGCATTTATTTCACCAGGCTATAACTTCTTAAAATGTCAATGTTCCCATCTGAAATAACCCTCATGAGCTTTGCTTAGGACATGGGCATGCTGGCTTCTCTCCAAATATGTCTCCTCATTGATTTCTTTGTAAGCTGCATCAACAGCTCTGAGTAGGAGAAACCTGTCACTGGTTGTTAGTTACTCCCTGTTCTTCATGCCATCTGTTCTCTCCTTAGTTTTTGGGACTGTATACTACTAACCTCGACCAAAGCCTCAATCTGGGGCTCTAGAACACATGTCACTTTGGAACCAATCCTTGCCAATAACAGAAACTTCTGTCAGTAAGAACTTTGACTTTGGGTCTCTCTGCTGACTGTTGGCTCCCGGCTCACTATACCCTCATGCAATTCCCATTTCTAGTCATCCCGATAGAGGTGAGGATTATGGTCTGTGATCTAGAAACTGTGGGGAGGGTACGGGCTGTTTAAACTCATATACCATGATGTACAAAGAATGGAGCATTTATGTCACATTTCATGAGCTTTGGGGGTCACTAGCATAGCATGGCCTTTCTCACACATGTTGTTTATAATTATCATTGGTCACCTTCAGATATTCTGGGAGGCTCTGTGTCTATGGCAGTGGCTTGAATGCCTTCTTAGCACATCTCAGATTGAGGGTCTCTTTGCCAATAATGTTGCCTCCTATGCTAAATGTTAAGTATGTAAGGCCTTCTGGATTTTTTTTAATCTTCTGTACTACCCTGCATTAATCTTCTATGTGTTTAACACACAAGCTCTCTGAAAGATAAGGTGCAGTAGCATCCCATTTTCTTATACTGCATGCATAGGGTGATTTAATCACATCACAAGCTCATCCAGCAAAGCAAGAATATTGAAATTCAATAGACAAAGGGAANTATGACATCGATTTTTAAATTCATGGTCATATTGAATAGTATACCCTAAGAAAAAAAAGCGATTCCTTATAAGTGACATCACATTGTTTAAACCAATGAAGATAACAAAGTACCCAATGATGCTCTGGGTTGACAGCTAGCAATGCAGACTGTTAATGTAAACCCCAAAGTACCCAGCAACGTACATAACCATGCATAGTTTGAATCCTGGAAAGCAAGGAAATTTTCATTTCACCAGTCCTACACAATCTTAATCTCTACACGTAATAAGTCTTTGAACATTGCACAACTGAGAGCATGTCTGTTTGCAATTGTGACTCATGACATTAGTTGTGATCTACGTGCTATTTGCACATAAAGGAGAAATATCAATTATCAATGTATCTTTTTAAACCAATATTATTATTTTATCTATATAAGTGTAGATAAATAATTGTTTCTCAGAAAACCTTCCAACTTAGAATGAATCAGTTTATAAGTTCTGTGCACTTTTCTTTATCTCTTTTGTTTTTGTTTGCTCGTTTGTTTTTCTGGATAGGTTTTCCCTGTGTAACAATGGCTGTCCCACATCTTCCTCTGAAGATCAGGGTGGCCACAAACTCGGTGATTCTTCTGCCTCTGCCTCTCATATGTTGTATTAGATGTGTGTACCGCTGCAGGTTTTGGAAGGGAACTATTCACTCCGGTTTCCTGCTGACTCGGTGATAAGCAATTGTAGATCTCACCATTTACAAACAAGTTATCTCTAATGTGTATGTAGTTTCATAGCTTGATGCTGAAATTCTCACAAAAGCTTCTCCTTAACTTTCATCAGTCCTTGCAGTCTATACTTCTAAATTTGGGAGCCTTGATTTCCATGCTTTGTCATAGGCTTCCTCTGTGAGGCTAGCAAAAACTATCACAAGGCTCCTCTAACTCAAATTCTCTCCCTATGTTGGTCAGAATGAAGACACAAGACACAAGACACAAGACACACACACACACAGTAAGCATCCTGACTTTGGCCACTCAAATATCTAGGGCCTTCCATATCTTCACAGTTCGGTTCATCATTTCCAACGTGTATACATGTACCATTTACTTAGAAGGACTTGAAAAATCAGTCCAGATATGAATTTTTTATACTGTGTGATTAGAACAGTGAAGAAAAAAAATATCTATCTAAATGAAGGCTTTGTAAACTGAAGCCAAAGAAAGTCTACACTCAAATAAAGAGACACAAGATGCTCTATAGGACTGATGGCCAGTGGGTCAGTTATAGAATCGATGAGCAAATTCAATACTGAGAAAATCATGGTCTTTGACCTTCAGTATATTGCATCTAAATCCTTGATATACAGAAGAGGATAAAACATTCGATTAATTTTCTACCTCATGCTTTCTCATCTGTGAAATGGATTAAAATTTTCTTCTTCAATTAATTTAATCTACTTATTTTAAAATATAAGCTCCATGGTTACTATGTGCTATATGAACTAAAAATCAAACACCAACCTTCTTGCTTCAATTTTCACAGATCTCTGATTGTGTTAAAAAAAATATTTCCTCCTCTTGCCTGAGTCTTGTGCAGGAGGGGTTGTATTTAATTAGAGTAAGAATCACATACAAAGTGTATAGAAATTCTGTTCACATTCAGGTCTTTAAATATTGTTCCTGTGAGTAGCCACCATATCTTTTTCTATTCCTTGGCAGTGTACTACCTTAGAAGGAGTCCTCCTGAGCAGAAATTCACTCTTCTGTGGCAGCAATCGGGATCATACCCGGCTGTGCATCAACCAAGCTTGGTCATGTAGTGGAAACCAAATGTAATGAGTAGCTGCTGTGCTGTTCATCTCCCTGTGCCACAGTGCATCTTTGTGGTTCACAAGCACAAAGGGCATCATTACTGCCAGTTTACATTGCATTGGCTATGTATTATCAGCCAGAAATTCATCTTGCCTTCTGTTCTTCTCTGGGCTCTATCTCACCCTCTGCTTAGATGCACCAGCTCACTTTCTCCCCTTGGGTAATGGTTTGCATCTTGCCACCTAAGTCATGGAATTATCCTTTCTTTGTCATATTTCCAATGCCTCTGGGTCTTTTTTTCTCTCAAAATTATTTTCTTGTATTCCTGATACAGGCAACATTACCCGAGTTTTCCCGGTCATAAATTAAATTGTGTTATTATATTTTAGAACATTCACAATAATATTAAATATAAATGATCTTTAAAATTCCAGCTTTGAAATATCCATTTTGATTCCCAAGAACCCAATTATTTGTGTGCATTATGTTACTTGCTTAATATTATAGATCCAATACAAATATATTTAATAATCCATATTTAAACTTATTGGAATGCATTATATTAAGCTATAGTCTATATCAGGTTGAATGTCTTTTAAGAGTCTAGATTTATAGTTTTGAGGGTTTTTTTTCCCTATTTAATGAAAAATTTCTGCTTTCAAACAGTAACTGTAGGTTTAAAGAAAACATCCCAAAAGACTGGTTTTCCCTTTTGGATCAGGATATTGACTTTTAATAACTTTTCTATGATGCTTCTCTGAGGACATTTTAACCAAACTTGGTTTCAGCACAATTTCTGTGTGAGTCTGGATTCAGTGTGGGTAGTAAAATAATTTGTCTTTGATAAATTACAGTTAACTCTCAATATTCCAGATAGAAAAGCCCATTGGCTGAAAAATTAGAAAAATAATCTCAACTGTCAGTTAGCTCTCCTCAGGGCCCTGCAGGAAGCGACGTGGAGGTGAGGAGAGCATGTCCCCAGTTCCAATCTGTGTGGCATTACCTGTCTCCTGAGAACAACTTCAGTCAGCCTCTATAAATGGAAAGTCCACAAGATGGAATGTACATCATAAATGTGGGAAGTGACTTCAAAGCCAGCAGCTTCAGCCTATCATTTTGCAGATGAAGAGAAGACCTCAGAGAGACTAATGTGGAGGACAAAGGTCACTCTACTGGGACATTTGCCTGCTTCACATTACCACTACAGACACTATCAACTCTTTAAAATTAGTTTGTTTCTCTTAACCCAGGTCAGGCACTTCTTTCTTGTTTAAAATGGAATTACATTATGCTAAGTGTACTTAAAACTTGTTGAGTTACACTAATTTAATATTATAGGACTGGGAATTATTTTATTTTCATAAAAGGGAGGCCCTATTCCACAAATAGCTTTGCATTGCTTGTATTTTTGCCATTAGAAGATATTATTGACAAACGTGCTTATGCTGTACATCATTTGATATGTATTTCTTGATTTATATGTTTTTTGGTTTTGTTAATGACTTTGCCTTATATTTATTGTATGCTACAGAAATGTTATCAGACAAAAATCTTATTAGAGTTCAAAATATATCATAATTCAGTTAAGACAACTCAAGTCATCACCCATGCCTGTGTTCCAGGAACTCCTAGCAAAGATTCAGTGTAATGGTTGTTCAAGAGGTTTTATACAGGAGGCTAGAGTGTCAACGATCAGGAACACAGTGCTATGGCATGTGACATTGACAATGACTCAATGAGTTGATCTTTTTACAAATACAGAAGTTGCCCAAGAGTTCAACTTTGGCCGTTCCCAAGTTATTCTGCCCATGAAGCAATTCTGAAAGGTGAAAAGACCAGAAATGTGGGTCCCTAACTAGTATATTATTATTTAATCACCTGCCCTCTAAATGATGACAGCATGGATTACTTAGAGGAACTCTGTTGAACACACAAACACACACACACACACACACACACACACACACAATTGAAACTCTATAAATGATAAAGATTAAAAAAACAAGATGCAAACACACGATGCTGAAGAATTTACTTCTCCTTTTCTTTAATGTTTCTGCTCCTTGTCGTTAGATGCCAGGAACTAACTAGTACACCCAGAGCTCATGTCTCTAGCTGCATAAATAGAAAAAGATAGCCTACTTGGCCATCATTGGGAAGAGAGGCGCCTTGGTCATGCAGACTTTATATGCCCCAGTACAGGGGAACGCCAGGGCCAAGATGTAGGAGTGGGTGGATAGGGGAGCAGGGCAGGGAAGGGGGAGGGTATAGGGAACTTTCTGGTTAACACTTGAAATGTAAATGAAGAAAATATCTAATAAAAGTTGGAAAAAAATCTATGTATGTACTAAGAGCCTTTGAGGTCACACTAAGTGCAGATATTAATGATGTACAAAGAGAAATTTGAAACACTTGACACTAAGCAACAGTGTCCCTCCTTGAAAGTGAGATATCTATAAACTAGAGCTGAATATATTCTACTAATTAAGGCCCCTAATCACCAAAACAGGCTCACTTCTTTGAGTCTGGCATAACTAATGTTTTCACAGGCTGATCAAGCACTGTTGCTTCAACAAGAGCAGCATTGTTGAGCCTAAATAATCCCTTTTGTATTCAACACAAAGTGCTGTGTCTCTGTTAGAATAGAAATCAATTAGTAATTGGAACACGATGTATTTTTAAACATTATAGCAAAATTTCAGGGTAAAATTCCATGCAACAATATAGCTAAGAAATAGATTACAAATATAATATATTATTAATTCTGGTATATCTCTTGTGAAGGACCTTGAAATGTTTTTTAAGCTGTACAAGAAAAATAAATATTCACCACTTTAAAAATGTAAGGTATGATGAAAGATGAAAATGTGGCATCTGGATCGAGAGACATCTTTACTCATTTTGGGTTTATCTACTTAAAGAAATCCATGTGAAAATGATTTTGCCGAAACTTGATAGCACAAAATTATTTCAGAAATTTCTAAACAAGTCCAAAATTCAAGCACTGTAGGTGAATAATCATGCATCACATAAAACGCCAATTTTATGTGCTTCAGATGTTATGCTAATAACTGTATGAAGTAGTAAGAATATTAAGTAGCAAGTGTTTTTATCATATATTATATGATATAGAAGGCTCTAAAGAGGGTCCCTGAGAAGTAAACTGTATTACTCACAGTTCACACTCAACCACAGTCCACTCAGTCACTGCTGTTTAATCTGCTCTATTTTGAAATAGCACTTTTGATTATATATTTAACTATTTTAAATATTCAGGTATTAGCACCCTTCACATCATTATCTTAGCGTATTTAAAGATTGTGTGTGCATGTTTGAAGTGCTTAAAGTATGTAATATTCATGGTCACATACAGCAATAAAGCCCCAATTTACATCTCTAACCAATATAACATTTTAAACTTTCTACAAATATGAATAATAAGGTAATTGGGGAACGTACGCTACAAGAGAGTATGGAGTTGCAAATGTCAGACCTTGTTTCAAAAGATTGTTCTGAAGAGAGTACAGAATTTCTAATTTTGCTACATACTCCCAGAAGCTGTACAGATAAGCCAAGTGGAAAATTATCTCTTCCATGCTGCTAGCACACCTCCAGTTCCCAAGTGGGGTTCATTTTGTACATCTGTATCCTGAAACGATGCTTATAAGTAAGAAATGCCTGGGAAGAAAGACAGACCTGTTATTTGTCCAAACACTAAGACATAAGGATAGAAGAACCTTCTATGAGTTTCTCTCAAATTTATTTCTTTACCAGAACCAGGGATATATTTGGGCTGAGTTTTCTAAAACATGGTTGTGCATGACTGTAACACAGCATTGGAGAAATTACAGCAGAAGAATGGCAAGGATCAGCATGGACACTTAGTGAAAACCTTTCTGTAAAGAAACAAAAAAGGATAAACAAAAGTTAAAACAAAGATGATAGCTAAATTATAGATGGGAAGTATAATGAGATAGGTACACGGATATGTAGATAGAATATATAACGGTAGATATCGAGAGATAAATTAGAGATAGATGATAGATGGTAGGTAGATATATAGATTAGATAGATGATACATAGATAAATGGGTAGATAGATGATGGATAGATGAATACATACTTATATACATGCAAACATAGACAGATAAACGTGGATTTACCTTGAAATTAATAATTGTTCTTTTCATCCTCTCTAGGTATGTAATTCTTCCTACTTCTTAACTGAACTTCATACTAGCTGCTCTGAGGTTCCAGACACATATATACAGCAGAGGACTGCCTGGTCTGGCCTCAGTAAGAGAAGACACACCTAACCCTTGAGAGACTTGAGGCCTCAATGAGTGGGAAGGCCTGGCAGGGTGTGGGTGTGTGTGTGTGGGGGGGTGTAGACATCCTCTTGGAATTGGAGGAGGAGGAATAGGATGATGAAATGTCAGAGGGCAGACCAGGATGGGGATAATGACTGGGCTGTAAAAAAAGATTAAAGATAAAAATAAAAGAAAGATATATCTATATATCTATATATCTATATCTATACATCTATATATCTATACATCTATATATCTATATATCTATATCTATATATCTATATCTATATATATATATATATATATATATATATATATATATATATATATATATATATTTCCCCCCTAGGCAGCAGGTACAGTTGCTACATGCACTTGGCCAAAAATGCATCTCTTTCTGTTCAAGACAAACTGAACTATATTTTGAACTTGGGAATTAAAACATTTTCTTTACAAGTGATTCTTAGACCTTCTGATACTTTCTAGTTCTTCCTGGGAGTGTTGTCAGTTTCCCCATTGATAGATTTCACTCCATGCTTCTCCTCTTTAACCAAAAGCTAACTCATTTTTCCATTGCCACTTCTCAACCCAGGACTGCCTTCACTAACTCTGAACAAAAGGCACAGTTATAATGTGAAAAAAATACCCTGAGAGAATGAACTGAAGCTTCAGACTTTTCATTTAGCACTGGCAAATAGTCATTTGTAAGTTATGACACCTCTTAATCTTTTGCACAATATCACATGAGAATGTATCCTCAATAAATGTTGCATTATATTCAAACTAAGCATGCGAATCTCAAGTGAATAAATTTTAGCAAATGAACCAAATAGCTTAGATTTCAGTAGTAGATTCTGATAAAAATGGCACAGTATTCTTTGTGAGAGTTGTTCTGGAACACTTAATAATATAAATTTCTTTATAATTTCCCTAAAGTCACTTGGACAAAATTAGTTACAATCCAACTCTCTGGGTGTGCATGACTGAACAATTCAGCTTTAAAATGTGTAGATGCAAATGTTTCTACAGTTAGAATATTTACACAAAGTGGGCAGTATTCGCTTACAAGACAACAAGAGGACATTTAGAACTTTGGAATGAGACAAACTTGAGTTGAATTTCCAAATCATCCATATAGTGAGACCAGAGTTAGCTTGCTTTACTTCTCTCTCTCACATTTAACTTATGCTGGCAACATCTGAAAGCAATTTGCAAAATAATTCTGTATTAGAAAGAAAATAATTTTATTATCAGGGAATTAAAAAAAATCAATCAATCATTGTCAGAAGACAATTCTAAAACGTCTCTGTCATCTCCAACTGCTAAGTCCTTCTATAGTCCAATAGGGTGCTAACTCTATGGGTCAAGTATCTTCCTCTGATTTTTAATCCTCCTCCACATTATTACAATTTGCCTTAGGGTGCCTCATCAACAAAGCCAAGTCAGTTTTTTGGGTTTGTTTTTTTTTTGTTTTTTTTTGTTTTGTTTTGTTTTGTTTTGTTTTGTTTTGTTTTGTTTTTTTACAGAGAGCTTTGGTGTGAGTTACTGGAGGATGCTTGGTGTTATTTCTGAGCTTTCTGTTTTGAATACAGAGAGTGTAGCTACCATGCTGCTGTAGGCCACCTATATTATACCACATGAAGGTGATTTTGCTCCCAATGCCCTTGGTGCTTGCTCCTCTCACAGATTGTTGAAGAACTTGGAAGAGTGAGGGGAGAAGGTTAGAGACAGAAAGAACATCTTTAATGGCTAAACTTCTATAATCTTTACTTCAGATAGAGCCATACTTTTCCTAGGGGTGGGATAGTATCTAGAGGGCTGGCCAGAGACCATCTGTAGAGTAAGTGGCCCGGTGAAAATACTGACTGCAGTGTTCTTCTCAACCATTATCACCAATACCCCAGAACACTTCAGTTTTTAGAGTTATATAGAACCTACTCTGGTATAACTTATATGAAAGATATTTCTAGCTGTTTAAATACATACAGCATATATATATATATATATATATATATATATATATATATATATATATATATATATATCCATGTATATACAACATGGCTATTTCCTAAAACTTGTCTAAGACATACATCATTTATTCATAGAAACTTGTATATAGCTCTTTGCCAACCAAAATTGCGGCACAGAATAAATTCAGTTCCCTACCTTTCCCTTCTTCCCTAATCCCACTACATTGATGCTAACAACCTCACTCTTTCTGTCAAGAATGGTGGAGTATACACCCTAATCAAAATGAGACACAACAGAGGTAGCAAGATCCACCAGAAAGATTACAAGAGAATAAAAATGACTCTGGTATACTCCTGTGATAAGAGAGAGTTTGAGGCCAGACATTTTGGACAGGTACAAATGTAAGCGATTTCTCCTCAGGATGCTTCTGAGTTTGTCACCACTGAGGAAAACCCACAACGGAAGAGATAAAGCTCAGCTTCTTGTTACTGTTGCATTTGTATGCACTGATAGTGCCTGCCCACAGCATGTTAAACTGATTAGCTCTGTTATTGACATAATAGTTGCAGGCTTGGACACATGTTGAGATACGTTAAATCACTTATTAATAGGAATTATTACGTTTTAGCTGTCACAGATGCTCACCAAGGAAAATCATCAGGCAGTTTTTAACCATTACTTGAACATCATGACAGATTCCACATTTGCAAAATGATGTTTGTGTTGCCTTGAAGCTATTGGAACATTTAAATCTACTAATAGCCGCAATGTTCTTCTTTCATAAATTAGAAGAGCAAAGAGGAAAATGGCTAGTTTTAAGAAAACCATATGGTATGTTAAAAGAAGGCAGAAGTTTAACCAAGAAAAGTCAGGTGTTTATATATGGTTTTCTCTAGAAAGAAAGATAGAAAGAGAGAAAGAACGAGAGAGAGGGGGGAGGGAGGGAGGGAGGAAGGAAGGAAGGAAGGAAGGAAGGAAGGAAAAGAAAAAAAGAAAAGAAAGGGAAAAGAAAAATAAGACTTACGTGTATTAATTTACATTATTTAGCTTCATCATTTTTTGGAGTAAGCTAATAAAATTGCCGATATTTTGATAATTTTAAATATAGTAATAAAATGTAAAACAGTTAAAACGGTCCTATAAATACAAGGTTTCCTGAGGGAAGGGTCGACAATTTGAAGGGATACTGCCAGAATACTCCATCTGCAGTTGCCTATCTACCAAACCATAATCCACAAAAATACAGAAAATAATTGAGAAATCTATTTGCCGTCCAGAACTTCATAAAATCAGGATGAAATTTTCATCACTTTCCTATTAGTGGTCAATCTTCTCAAAATGAAGTTTTGTAAGGGCATATTAACAAAAGTAAAAGGAAATAGAGTAATGTTCAGAGAAATAAGCTCTCACACAGCATTGGGTTCTCCTTACAGAGCTGCTTCTGTACCTCAGCCTGGCCTGCCAGGTCATGTCAGCTAGAGTAGATTACTTGACATGGTGTCAAGTGCCTTTAGGATTCTGGATGACTAAGCATCTTCATTTAACCACCATTCTACTAACCTTGCATGGGAAAGGGCTTGAAAAGGTGAATGTAAACATTGTCTGTTTCCTTCAACCCACACCAGTGTACCACATCTGGTGGGTAACCTCACCCTGATGTCAAAACTCAAAGGAAATTTGCTTTGTGAACGTCGGGATAATTTTATGAGAACCAGACACCAAACAACTGAAGTGGCACTCAGGGGGAAAGGGGGCAGATTGTTGTGTGTGAACTGATTGGGTTATAAAAAAAGGGTGTGAGTGTGAGGCCAGGACCTGCTACAGTAGTCATTGAAGCTTCCAGACAAATTATATCCATGCTATGCCTAACATCAAATGGCAGGGAGACTCCTCAGTAATGAGATTTTGGAGTAGAGTGACTCCACATGAGTGAAAGTCATGGATTAGACAATTCGGTCACATCTGGCTAGCTTTGTGATAAGAATGAATAATGCTGGAATACAATATGAAACTCATATAACAACAACAACAACAACAAAAAATCATTGCCTACCTGCTGCTTGATATTTTAACATGTACAGAGCTCTGTACTGATTCAAGGTCTGAATACTCAGGCCGCCTCAGGATCCCCTCTCCCTCACCACAAGTAATACTTTCAGAGGAAGATCTTGACTATTTTATGCGATGTGAGAATTCAGAAGAGGCAAAGTCAGAGGGATAGACATTTTTAAAAGCCACAGATTGTGTATATATTAAAACTGTATAATTAATGCCACACATTAATAGAATTGTTAACTAATTATGTAATGAAAATCAATTTCTGTTGTAAATAAGTAAAGCGCATATAATTAAGTATAGAACAGAATGTTTGGTCCCCCTACCCACTCCTTTTCTTCCTTGTCTTCAGGTGGTGCCTTAATCTGTTCAGTTAAGTGAGAGGAGGCTGCCTGTTCCCAGACAATTGTTTGCTCCCCATTGTTATTTCCAGTGGTCACGGACCCTATAGAATCTTTAGCATCTACAGCATAGCCAGTGCCGAAAGTGACATCTAAAATTCCCCATAACCCCACACTGCCAGTCTATCGGTTTTCTGGTTAATCAGCTCTTCTTCCTCTGCTTTAACGTGACTCCATTTATGTCCTCCAATCTGAGCATCCATTGTCCGCCACCTCAGGAGCATGACACAGATGTCTTCCTCCATTCAAATCATATCTTACTACAATAAGTTTCCAAATATCATTGGAAATGTCCCCTCTTCCATGAAATACTTTTTCGTCCTCTACTCTTCACCTTTATGTTGTCAAATAGTTGTCTTTTTCTCACAAATTAAAAACTGACCTCAAAGAAAACATTGCATCATCTCAGGAGGATCAGCTGCTAAAATTGATAACGGCAATAGAAGTTTGCTGAAGGTATTCTGTGATTTTAGTTTTGCCTTTTAAATTATGTGTTATTGTGTTGGTATGTTCACATGAATATGGGTGCTGGTGGATGAGGCCAGAAGCAGTGGGTCCCTCTGAAGGTGGAGACACAGGTGGCTGTGAACCACCCAAAGTGGGTGCTGGGATCCAAGAGCAGTGTGTGCTTTTAACGGGTAAACCCTGCTAAATGAGCTTTTATTCCACTGAGCACTTATTTCCTTTTTAAAAAATTATAGTTAATTATCAGACAAAATAATCTTGCAGTAAAACACTAACAGAAAAATGCCTTTTAATAATGTAATAAGTACAATTGTACAATGCATTCGTTTAAACATTTATGGGAAGAAGAGAAATAGGTTTTTGGGGAAAAAAAAAGATCAGGAAGAGAAAATACTCCTTTGCTTAAATCTCTTCTGAGCTATAGACCAAAGACAAGACTAGAAGAATAAATGAAGTGTTAGCATTTACAAATGTATGGATGTTTGGACTATGTTGTATGGTGGTATATTAGACATGAAAAGAACAATACAATAAATACAAGAGAGGGAGAGAGACAGACAGGGATGAAGAGGGGGAAAGAGGAGGAGAGAGTAGGAGGGAGGGGAGGGAGACGAAGGGGGAGGAGAGGAAAAGGGGGAGTAAAGGGAGGGAAGGGGTTTTTGGAGTTTTTTCTTTTTCTCCTCACAAACACCATTTCTCTCTGCCACCCACCTATCTGTACAAGCCTTCCCTACCAGACAAACCAAAGACACCACACTTTCCTAAGGTCCATATGGGGCCATGGAAACCAAGAAATAGAACCCCCACCAAACAAGGACAAGACAAGTTTTCAATACCTAGAACCACCATTATCCCAAGTACAAATGGCAGGAAACAGAAGCAAATATATAATCACCAGTATCTAACACAATAAGCCTCTACCAAAATCCAGAATCCCTACTACAGTAAGTCTGGAGTCATGTAATACAGCTGAACAACAAATGAAGGACTTCAACATAACTAAAGGAACCTAAAGAGGATATGAATACATTCCTTAAGTATATGGAAACACACACACAAAAATGAGCAGAATCAAATCATGAGGAAAAGCTCAAGACATGAAAAGGAAAAGAGATTCAATAAAGAAAATGCAAACAGCAGAAAAATATAAAATGAAAAATTTAGGAAGTTATACAGAAAACTCAGAGGTAATCCTCCACAACAGATTACAAGATAGGATCTTAAGTGTTGAAGACAAAATAGAAGAAATAGATAACTCAGCCAAAGAAACATTTAAATCCACAAGAATACAAGAATGAAATATCCAGAAATATGGAACACTGAAGAAAGACTAGAATAATTGAAATAGAGTCAGGAGGAGAAATCCAGATCAAAGACACAGAAAATATTTTAAACAAACTCATAGAAGAAAAATTCCCTAATCTACAGAAGGAGAAACCTATCAATGTATAAAAACCACATAGAAAAGCCAGTAGAGTAGAACAGAGAAGAAATTCCTACAATACATAAAAATCAAACATTGAATATACAGAAAAAAAAAAGAATGTTAAAAGCTACAAAGTGTAAAGATGACCTAACCTAAAATGCAGATCATTTAGAATAAAAACTGACCTCTCAATGGAAACTCTAAATACCAGAAGGTTCTGGAGAACTATACTCAGCACAACTATTTATCATGATTGATGTAGAAAGAAATACATTACATGAGCAAATTCACAAATCCAGCTGTATTGAAGACACTACAAGGGAAACTTGTCTGAAGAGTTTAACAACACTCACAAAAATACAAGGAATGAAAAACCCCAGACCACCAAATCAATAGAAGTGGGGTAGAGTACCCACACTAAAGCAATAAAGAACTGGAATAAAAGACACTGCTCATGGATAATTCAATCTTAACTGCCTCAATAAAAATACATAGACTGAATTAGAAAAAATGCATTTCTATTTCTACTGTTCTAGGATATATACATAACTATCAAAGATAAATATTACCTCAGGGAAAAAAAGAATGGAAAAATATATTCCAAGCAAATGGACCATATACACTGAATCTGACAGAAGAGAACATCGGAAATAATTGTGAACTCATTGTCATATGGTAAGACTTTCTGAACAGAAATAGTATTAGTACTGACACTAATAAGATCAACAATTAATAAATGGGACATCAAAAATCTGAAAAATTTCTGTAGGGCAAAAGACACTATTATTCAGGCAAAGTGGCATCTTACAGAATGAGAAAAGACCTTTACCAATTATTCATCTAATATAGTGCTATTATCCAAAATATATAAAAATTTTTAAGACTAGACATAAAGAAAGCATGTATTCTGATTAAAATACAATACAGTACTAGATAGAGTTCTCAAAAGATGATATACAAATGACTGAGAAACAGTTAAAGAAATATTCAACGTTCTTAGTCATCAGGGAAATGCAAATCAAAACCACCATGAGATTTTATCTTATACCATCAGAATGGCCAATAGCAAGAAGAAGAAGAAGAAGAAGAAGAAGAAGAAGAAGAAGAAGAAGAAGAAGAAGAAGAAGAAGAAGAAGAAGAAGAAGAAGAAGAAGAAGAAGAAGAAGAAGAAGAAGAGCTTATGCTGGTGAGGATGTAGATTAAGGATGTGGATTAATCATCCACAAATGGTGAAATAGCAGACTTGGGCAGCCACTTTGAAAAACAGTGTGGCAGGTCCTTGGGAAACTGGAACTATCGACCTCAAGATCCACCTATTCCATTCAAGGGCATATACCCAAACAATGCTTCCTTCTACCAAATAGACACTTGTTTAACTGTGTTTATTGTTGTTTTATTAATAATACACAAAAATTGAAAACAGCCTAGATGTCCCTCAATGTTTGAATGAATAAGGACACATGGAATATTACTTGGCTGTTTAAAAAATATGAAATCATGAATTTTGGAGGTAAAAAGATGGAGCTAGAAAAAGAAATCATCCTGAGTTAGGAAGCCCAGACTCAAAAAGACAAATATGGTCTACATTCACTTATATGTGGATGTTACCTTTGAAACCTTCACACAGCATTATAACCACAGAAGTTTAGATATAGGGTAATGGGGCTATAATGGAGGGAAGAGATTCCTAAAGTAGGAAAAACAGAATACATAGTGCAGAGAGAGAAAGAGAAGGGGAAGGGGAGGGGAAAGCAGGGGGAGGGAGAGAACATAGAATAGATGGAAGGGAGTAGAAGTAGGTACTGCTAACACTGAAGGGTTTCCTGCTAACATTTGAGAGGTCATATGGGAACTTGCTCTAGTAGAATCTGAGTAATTGCATGAATGTAATTATATAATTTGAAGATGCTTCTACTAAAACCTTTCTGTGCTGGAGTTCAAACTGAAGGCCACTAAAAGAGAAAAGTGATGCCTGTCAAAGGAAGGTCTCTTCTTTTTATTTCCTATGAGAAATTATCTAGCCAAATGAAAAAAACAAAAAGACTGAATTGCAATACATTACAAACTCAATCTCTGAGAATAGGGGTTACCTTTCGGAGAAATTTATAGAGTTGATTTTACTGCTCGTGGACCAAACGTTTCTGAAACATAGTATGTATCTGCTCTTTGGCCAATCTTTTATAACAGTACTTCCTAGTTCTTTCTGTTTTCAATCTTAATTTTAGAGGAAGTTTTACTTGAAATTAAGCACTTGATTATCTTGTATTCGAAATGAATTTAAAACTCTGAAATGAATGCAGTATAATCTGAGCATATTGAAGAGTGACATAAACACTGAACCTAAAAGTTTGTGCACCCTAAAAGACCACCAAGGAGGCAACTCCAATGCAATCATATTAGGGTCTCTCTAGTTAAGCTTGAGCTTAGACTCCCCATCAACTCTGACACTGCAGGAAGGTGGAGCCCTGGGCCCAGTTTTAGGCAAGCATTTATAGAGGCAAGAAGGAGATATCTAGTGTGACACATCTGATTGGAGGATCATTATGGCTTTTAACGTAACTGGCTGGTGCTGTGACCCAAACCATAAACTTAATTTCTGTTTTCCTCCCGACTGGTGGTTATTAGGAAATGAAGTGTGGGCTTGTAATCTGGAGGTACAGATTTGCTGCGGAACAACCTGGAAACTGGTACTAAATGCAGGTTTTGTTAGGTGGTAGACTGGAAACTGATGATAAGTATGGGCCTGCTAGTTTACTTGAGCTCAACCTTGGGTCAGGTTCTCCAAGATGGTGTCTGAACCCAAACGATTTGGCCTCTCATTAACACCTACTGAGATGCCATGAGATCACATCATTAACTTGCTATTTGGCATATATACACTAAAATACGGAAGGTTTCTGAAAGAAAGAACAAAGAACAAAGCAAGAGTATAGGAACAAATATGTGTGTATCCTTAGGTGTTCACCCAATGAATATATCTATCTAATAATGAATTGGAAATTCAAAGTAATTATTTCTAGAGCTGGTGGCAAATAAGAGAGTTGGATAGGTTTGTACCACTTGAAATGCAACTTCTACACATTTTGTTTTTTTAATGAAAAGGCTGTGTTCCTTGGTAGATGATGAAACAAAATCCATTTGCAATATAATTCCTTAGACGCTGGTAAAGACTTGAAGATGTTTGTAGCTCAGGATCCTAAGTTCTTTATCTCAGTTTTCTAGTTGAAAACAGAGATTCTCAAATGGTTAGATATTATAATTGAAGGAAAATGATGGATGACACCATTGGATTTACTTCTCTCATAAGTTGCAGGTAAACAAACTTAATAATCTGTCTTGGATGGATCTACTCCTCTGGGGTTTATTTTGTTGAAACACTAGGATCTTTAACTGAAATATAAAAAATCTAATTGTATAAATAGATAATTTTGAACTTGGATATTTGATAATTACTAAGTTAGGCAATACTTGCTTGAGAAAAAAATAACATAAATTAAATAGTGCAAGAAAATGCAACATCTAAAATGCAGCCATCTCCATGAAATAAAAATATCCCTTTTTAGAGAATGTATTGCTATTTTGACTAAAGTTAAAAATAAACATCGTTTTATACAAACTTCTTAGTTTTCAACTTCAATATTTCATTTCTACAGAAAATAGAACTGTAAAATGAAGCCACAAAAGGTGAGCAATAGTTTCCATGCTTCAAATCTAAGGCTGTAGTTCTGAAATTTGAATGACTCTCACATCCTGGGATGCTGGTTAATTATTAAGAAACATCAGTGACCACAGCATTGATTTAGCAATTCTACCTCTAGATAGGAAACTTCATTCATAATAAATAATTAGAAAATATATCAATACCAATACTAGAATGCCAATTAAATAATTTACAGAATGACTATGTAATAGAATATTTAACAATGTGGAAAGTAGTTATAATATAACCTTATGTTTTAAAAGCTGAATATAAAAGTATATTTACCTACTATATAATTTTAATGTTTTATGTTCTAGCTGTAATCTATAGTTTTATCATGTTTATATTTTTTCTATACAAAACAGGCTTAAGGTTGAATTTCCTTTATAGGATTTGCTATTTTCATAATTATATTCATGCTTCTCTATAACATTAATAGTTGTGAAAAATGAAACATACCCAGAAGAGTGAGATATGTCACAACAGTCACAACATTCATTTAAATAGACAGCTATAATGTTGGTCCACTTAGATTAGCTAATAGAAACTAGTAACATGTCAATATTAAGTGGTCCTATTAGTAATTTAATTTTGACATCCTATTATATTAAACTTCAATGTGAGGTAAAAATATGAAACGAACAAGAATTTAATGACTTTTACAACTTTACGAATTATTGACCAGAGTATAACTTGTCCTCTGAAAGAAAACTATACCAGAAAATAATAAGAGCCTTTAACTCTATCAGATACTCTTTTTGGAATGTTGCATAACTTGCATCCAAGTAGTGACGTAACTGTAATACTTTTTGTAGCCATGAGCTTCAATCAGGCTCAAATTTCTGAGTTTATATGATGAAGTCGTAATTTTAGATCATTGTACTTGAGATTTTCCAAAACAGCTCCTCCAAGATAACTTTCCTGAAGGTTTGCACATATTCTGGCCCAGACTGTTATACTTTCACTATCCTATTCCAGTCTAGAAAAGAAACTGCTTCTGGGACACTTTTAGGAGGGATTCATTACCTGAAAGAGAGCCGGGTTTAGGAGGAAGGGAGGGGTAGTGAAGAAAGGGAAAAGGAAAAGAATGTTGTCTTGGGGTTTGTAAGTTTCTCTACAATGTGTAGGAAGTTTGATTTCCATGTACTCAATAACTTCACGTTCAACAGTGAGTTAAAGCAAGGCAAACCATATAGGGAGATGGTACATTGCTTCCTTGTTTTCCTGTGGCTACCAGTTCCTTTTGGAAAGTTTTAGGTTTTATTTGGGGGCAGGGACTATTTAATAATTTTTTTTTAATTCAACTCAGGGCTTGGCCCATGGCAAGTAGGGAAGACAGGAATAGGTTAGACTCACTACCATCACAGGCCTTCTGCAACTTTCTAGCACTTTGTCCTACTTCTGAGCCTTTTAAATAATAAAGCCAAATTTGTGATGGGTATATATACTTTTTCTTAGAAACAGCCCTTCAAATCTATTTTTAAGTTCTGATGGTTTTCCTACTGCTTCTTATAATGTTGAATATATTGAAATTATATTCCCCAATTGCTTTTGTATATATCTTTCTGCCCAAGTATGCATTGGTAAGTGTCTTTCTACTTGCCATTGATGTACCTATCAATTAACGAATCATATTTGCAACATTTGATTCAGTTACTGTTGGTATGTAGGGGGTTTTTTGGTGTGTGTGTACATTCCCATGCAAGTGTGTGCGTGTGTGTGTGTGTGTGTGTGTGTGTGTGTGTGTGTGTGTGTTTATGTGCATGAGTGTATGTGTTTATATTTTCTTTAAGGCCTTTAAGATAAAATCCTGGGGAAGGATATTTTATGATTTAATGCCAGATAATTCTCTATTAGGTTTAATGCGATCAACAAGGAATCCTTTTAGAAATTAGAATCATTTATAATGGATATCAAACTCTCATTGCCTTTATTTTTATTTGTAATCTTATCATAACTTTATAACATATAATAAAACTAAAATTTATTTTCTCTTCTGACTTTCTAAAGAACCTTTGGTCTTACTGATTTAGAGTACATCTTTTGTTATTTAAACTTGCCCAAGCTATGCCCATCCACTAACTTGCCGAAATGAAGCCTGGGAGTTGTCATCTCCCCCTTTTGTATTATTCCCAATTTATTCTAATTCCCTTATTGCCTCATTTATTCCATTAATCTTGACTTATTAAATTTTCTATTCAATATTTATTATGCATCTTTCATATGGTATAATACACCTATTTTATCATATTATGCTCTGCTATAGAAAGATTGTTTTAAAAAGAGTTTTATGATATCTTTTTTGTCAGTCATCCTAGCAAGTCAATATATATGTACAGGTGAGTGGTGTCGTAGTGTTAGGTTGTAATTAAAGAGACCTACCCCAAAGCTGCTGCATCATACAAACCCTTTCTGGGCTGGGGGTGTTGGGGGTGTTGGCTCCAAGAATTGTCACTGTTTTTCTTGCTTTGCTGATGATTTGCAAAGACATGTTCTCATTCTTAAAGCATTTTGGTTAAATACTGTAATTTTTAAAGTTTTGGAGGATGTTGTGTAGATGTCTGACAATGATCATGGACAATACATATACCCCATACATACATGCATATATATATATATATATATATATATATATATATATATATATATATATATGATTTAATAATCTATACCAACCCCAATTCCCGTGAGGAATCCAATTTCTGTAAAAATTCAAAAAAGAGAGTCAGACAGCAAGAAACTGACATTATTTCCACCGTGTATGTGCTCTATAAAACTGAAGTTAATTTTAATATGTTGCATTTTCATCTTCTTTAATAAACTAATAATTATGTCAGATGACTGAACTGTATCTTGCTCTATACGCTATCTAAATTCTCATTTAAAATGCATTTTATATAATGCCTTGAATTGTCTTTTATTTTTACTTTATATTCCCTTAACATATTAAATATATCTCCATAATATCATATTGTCATCTTTTTTTACAGAGATATTTTAGCCCCCACTGAAGTTTTATCAGTCTAAATGAGTCACAGGGTGGTCATTTAGCTGGTTATTAAAAGATGCTGCTGAGTGCATTTGAAATGATGGATTGACCTAATCAACAGTCCTCTCTTATGTACGTAGAAACCATCTGGAGGCTGTGATAGAACAAAAGCATTGAGGACAATTGAATTCCAAGTGTTGACTATCTGAGCTCCCACATCAGATCTACACTAAAACCTACACCAGCTTTCTTTCCCATTGGTTCTCACGTTTGTTTGTTTTTTTTTGTTTGTTTTTTTTTTTTTTTAACTTGGTATGATGGTTGGTATATGCTCGGCCCAGGGAGTAGCTTTATTAGAAGGTATGGCCCTGTTGGAGTAGGTGTGTCATTATGGGCATGGGCTTTAAGACCCTCATCATAGTTGCCTAGAAATCAGTCTTCCACTAACAACCTTCAGATAAAGATGTAGAACTCTCAAATCTTCTTGCACCATGCCTGCCTACATGCTGCCATGCTTCCACCTTGATGATAACGGACTGAACCTTTGAACCTGTAAGCCAGCCCCAATTAAATGTTGTCCTTTAAGAATTGCCTTGGTCATGGTATCTGTTTACAGCATTAAAACCGTATGATACTTGAATTAGAATTTACATTCCTGGCTTTCATAGATTTCCATATAGTTCACCACAGTTCATAGTATTTCACAGGTTTCCTGATTCAAAGAGTAAATTTCTTATTATTTCATTCATATTTTCTACAGCTCTAGGATGGGACAGCATATTTCTGGAGAGTCAACATACAGCTTGTGCTGAAAGTATAAGTTAATGGAAGCCTGTTGTGTTTTCAGTTTTTACCCCGATTCTGAAACTTCACCTGCTAGACCTTTACTATGTTAACTTCATTTTCTTCTATTAATTCTTTTCTACCACTTGGTTTTCTGTTGTGTATTAACCACTGTACTAAAAGAATGATTGTCACAATCTGTCAATAGACTCCATGCTTATGAGAGGTGAACATCTACTTTTTTATAAATTAGTAAGTGATAGGAAGAATCAGAAATGCAACCTCAGACATCACTACATCCTCTCAGCAAGACCAAACTCAAACTCTTTTCTCACAAAGCACTTATGTATGCTTTGCCTTTTTTTTCCAATATGGAACCCATTTGGATTTCTATCAAAACTAATTATATCAAATAATAAACTGTTTTATTGAGGTACAGATAATGAACAATATTTTACATGCATTCCATTCATTTTTTCTTAGGAAATAATATTTATTTGTGATGATTAAGGTATAGAACATATATTTGCTATAAAACTGAATAATTTAAGTTACAAATTAAAGAAAAAGAGAACTACATAAAAGATAATCTTGTTTATTCATCCAAAGATATTTGGAAAATACATTTTTAATTGGAATAAATTGCAATAATTTACCACTTGACGTTTATGTGGCTTATAAAGTCAAAGATGTTTCCTATGTATCAATACCAACATCAACTATCTCAATAATAAAAAAAAGAAAATTTTAAGATGAACTGAATCTCTATCTCCCCAAACAGTACCTTTAAAATTCCTCAGAGACAGATCTTAATGAGTCGTCTTCAAAATGACTTCCAGGTGCTTTCCCTGCAAACATATAAATTAAATTAAGTAAATATGGTCTAATATCCCCAAATCGAACTTTAAAATGCCCAATATATTCAAGCATTATTGAAATGAAGCTTTTACTTAATTGCTTAGAAAAACTTTTAAAACTAGATATTTGAAAATCTACCATATCTCCTGATTTTAAAATCACAAATGATCAGCATCCATATAGAGAAAAAAATAAAAAATAAAAATAAAACAAAAGCATTCTATGCATAAAAAGGACAAAGGCAAGGGTGTTCACTCTGAACTATTACTCATTACACTGTTTGCTATTTTAACCAGAGAAACAAGGGGAAAAATAGGAATGAGGGTGGGGGTGTGGGGTATTACAAATAGGATAGGAGGGAGTCTGAATCTTGGTGTTCAGAATACACTGATCCAACTGTGCTTAGAGAATTCTAGGCTCCAGCCAAAGAATCTCAACTGAGAAATTCAATAAAGTAGAATACAATCCCAACATACAAAACCCAGTAGGTTTCTACACGCTGGCACTGAATTCATTCAAAATGTGATAAAACAAGCAAGCAAACAAACAAAAACAAAACAAAACAACAACAACAACAAAAATCAGCCCCATTCAGAATGGTTTTAAAAATTAAACAAATAAATAAACAAAAAACTAACAGCAACAACAAAGTTAAGACCTTTGATACACTTAACTAGGAAAAGATAACAGTGCAACGAAAACCCGAAAGCCTCAGAGAGTGAAGTTAAATGAGATATTTCCTGGAAGGCAGAAAGAACACTCTTGTCCGTGGATAGAGAGAATTTAAATTTCTTTAAAATGCCCGGATGACTAAAAGGAGGTTTGAGAGGACTGGTCTTGTTGGAGGAAGTAAGTCACTGGGGATGAGCTTTGACAGGTTAAAGACTCACTTGGGACACTTTGAATTGGCTCCCAGCTGCTACTCCAAGCAAAACACCTTCGCAAGGATGCCATCATGGATACTAATCCACTAGAAACATAAGACAAAATGCACTTATTTTCAATAAGAACCCTTGCTTTATCACAGCCATAGGAAAATAATCAAGATATAGCTCAGTCAAAATGACCATTATTAAATAAAACATTACAAAAGCAGGTAAATATATGAACAGGGAAAAAAAAAAGGAATCCATTGGTTGGGGATGTAAATTAGTAAAACCACCAGGAAAACTAGAAAGTTCCCAAAACCCAGTAACAAAGCAGTGACCCTGAGCTCCAGCTAGACCACTCCTAACAATCTGTATAAAGGAATCCTAACCAGTATGCATACAAGATATTATCAACATACTCCTTTACTAAAATCTACTCTCAACAGTGAAGGTGCCCTCAATGGATGAATAAATAGCACATGGCAGAAATGCACAATGTAATATTATTCAGAGCCAAAGAAGAATAAAACCACATCACCAGAAAGAAAATGTATGTTACTCATAGTCAATACATTAAGCAAAAGAAGATAGTTGCAGAAAGTCAAGCACCGCATTCCTTTTCCATGTGTGCAAGTGACATAGACAAAAAGATGACCTGAAAGCAAAGGAGAAACAATTGCCGAAGCTTAAGACACAGTCAGAGCATCTTGAGAAGCAATGGTAAGAGAGTGGGAATGTGCATGTGCTCAAAGCTCAGCACATAGCACTTACAAATACAGTTTTAGGCTCTTGCATTAATGAAACAGATAAGTGTTCTGGGTCAATGTAGATCTCTACTTAGCATTCCGCAGTATCAGTATCATCTCCAGCTTTTTATGATTTCATGTTTCCATGTCTTTATGATTTCAGTTCACTCATGACCATGAAAGCTGTGAACACATATAAGTCACATGCATTAAGGACTAATTTTTAAAAGTTTCTGTCTTCTACATTTGGTTGTATGTGAAACTTTATATTGCTATTTTTAATAAAACATCATACATAGGGCTGGAGAGATGGTTCGAGACTTAATTAAAGCACATTTTTTATTCCTAATGATGACCTACACTTCTAAAATTAAATGTATGTGCTACACTTGAGAGGATAGAAATTAATTCAGGTTTAGAGCACTGACTGTACTTCCAGAGGTGCTGAGTTCATTTCCCAGCAACCGCATGGTGGCTCACAACCATCTGTAATGGGAATCTGATGCCCTCTTCTGGTGTGTCTGAAGACAGACAATGTACTCATACATATATTTTAAAAATCTTTTTAAAAAATAGCTATCAAAGAGAGAGAGAGAAAGCAATTGAGAGAGAGAGAGAGAGAGAGAGAGAGAGAGAGAGAGAGAGAGAAACCATATATAAAAACACAGGTTATTTTTTAAAGTTTTATTTTATTTTATGAGCTTGGAGCAGGGGTAGGTGCACATGAATTCAGGAGCACATGGCAGACAGATGCCTCTTGAGTTAAGATAAGAAGTGGTTGTGAGCTTCCTAACATAGGTTCTAAGCATCAAACTGGAATCCTCTACAAGACTGTGAATGTTTCTTAACCACTGTGCCATCTCTTCAGCCCCAGAGATTTCTTAATCTCTCAAAATTGTTCAAAGAGACTTAATTAAAGCACATTTTTTTTTTATTCCTAATGATGACCTACACTTCTAAAATTAAATGTATGTGCTACACTTGAGAGGATGGAAATTCATTCAGGAATAAGATCTGTAAGCAGAAGAGACAGCATTGATTCACTTTACTTAATTGTAAACTGGGAATGAAAGATGTTTGTCTGTTAAGTGAACCAGTGTAGTCAGAGGCATTGAATGTCCCAATGTGGCCTTTTCATATTGAAAATTATGGAATCAGTAAAAAAAAAAAAAAAGACTGTTGAATATTCTTCATCTACTTACTCCTCCATAGAGCAACTTACTTGTAGTCATGTAAATTTATTTGCATTAATTACAGGAAGTATTCAATAGTTTCTGAAATACACCTTTAAACTCCCTTCATTAACAAAGTGGATCAGTATTCCAGATCAATCCTGATCCATATTTAGCATTCCACAGCATTGTTCCCTAACACAGGGCTTCTCCTTCCAGCTTGCTCATCAATGTGATCTAAAGAGTCCCAGTTTTTAAAGTGTTAAGATAATTAAATCAAGGCATGGAGTTTTACTTAGTGTTCTGCAATGACGCTTAGTAAATGTTAGCTTCATGCTTTATTACATTAACATAAATGATTAAATACAGAGATGATGTTCTATCTTTTAGGCTTGATTGTTTAAAATTCTCTTCGTCCGACTCTCTCCTCTGTCACTTCCCAGATCACCTTTCCATCCTCTATGATTCCATGATGAAGGGCAACATATTGAGAAATTATTTCCCTCTCAAAGTGAGAGCAAACAACTACTACTACCTTTCATTCTGCCATGTATAAACACCCTTGACACAAATTATTTCTTACAAGTAATACAGAATTCCTTGCCTTCATCTATACTTCCTTTTTAAATGATTTTCAGATTCTTGGGCAATTTCATGCATAGATAAAATGAAGTTAGATCTTTTTTACCCCTGCATCCAAAAGTGATAGTCCCTATATTCCCCTTACAACTTCATGGCTTTTATAATATACTTTTTTGAGAAAAAAATATATATAATTATTTGTTTGAACCTACATATATGCAGTGTTATGTGAAATAAAATGTATAAGGATGCCAGTGAAATGATTTAGTTGGGAAAACCATTTGTAATAAGACTCACAGCCTGACTTCGGTCCTTGGAACCCACATGGTTGAAGGAGTAGAAAACATTTGCAAGCTTTCACACATCTACACAGGCTATGGGGAAATCCATATGCATACACACACACACACACACACACACACACACACACACACACACACACACAGCAAATAATTTTTTTAAAACCCTAGACATATTTGTATATACATCTTACCTTCTTAGCTGATTACATGACCAATTATCAAATATTTTCTGAATAGACATTAGTATTAAAAATTATAAAATGCATTAACATCTATTTAATGTATGGATAGTCAGAATAATAAGGGATGTTTAAAGTGGTGTGTTTTGTTGTAATTTTGTTTTCTTGTTATTTTGAGATAAAGTTGCATTAGTTCAGATCATCAGACTAACTTTGAACTCATGAAGCCCACACTAGCTTTGAACTCCTGATCTTCCTGTCTCAGTTCCCAAGTTCTGGGCTTATAGATATCATAACACCATGCACAGCTTTTTAACTATTATTTACTAACAGGACACAGGCATCTCTACTCAAGTACAAAACACTACACTACTATGTGTAATTCAGCATGAGTTCTCACAGGCTGCAAAATTATCTCATCTGTAGTGTGCTCTGTCTGTTTCTTTGCTTATTTCCGTTGTGCCTTTTCTAGCTTTGGCTTTCTGCTTTTATTCCTTTGTAGACGTAAGCATGATACTTTCAGACTTTGGTTTTCATGGAAAATTAATGACTCCATTTACTTAAAAGGAAAGCTGTAAAAAAAATCTTTTATCTCTATTTCAAACTAACTTTTGTGTATAAAATTATTTTGCTCAAAATATTTATGTGAAGTATATGTGTGTGTATCCAAGTGTGTCTATGAAACCGTGAGGATATGTAAGAAGATGTTTTGTCCCGGTTCAGGCATCAATAATAATCTCATGCATATTCAGCCCCACCAAGTGTGGTTATTGACCTGGCTTTTGTCTCCAACAAACCCTCTGTAATCATTACTTTTCTGTGCTATGTGAGAAGACCCTAACAAAAACAACTTCAGGAACAGAGTATATTTTAGCTTACAGTTCTAGGAGAGGGGGAGCGGGAGTGCTGTACTTTTTAGGGCTGGGATGTTAAGGCAGCAGGAGTATGAGACAAACCCCACAGTCATGTTGCAGAGAGATCACATGTCCTCCACATACAGGAAGCACAACCGGAAGTGGGGCCAGGTAACAAAGCCACGCCTCCAGTGACATACCTCCTCTGGTAAGATTTCACTTTTTTTCCCCCAATATTTTTTATTAGATATTTTCTTATTTTACATTTCAAATGCTATCCTGAAAGTTCCTTCCCCCCTCCCCCCGTCCTGTTCCCCTGCCTACCACTCCCACTTCTTGGCCCTGGCATTCCCCTTTATTGGGGTATATAAAGATTGTAATACCAAGGGGCCTCGCTTCCCAATGATGGTGGACTAGGCCATCTTCTGCTACATGTGGAGCTAGAGACATGAGTTCTGGGGGTTCTAGTTAGTTCATATTGTTGTTCCTCTTCTAGGGTTGCAGACCCCTTCAGTTCCTGGGGTTCTATCTCTAGCTTCTCCATTGTGGGCCCTGTGTTCCATCATATAGATGACCGTGAGCATCCACTTCTGTACGAGACAGCTTTATCAGGGTTCCTTAAGTAGACACTTGCTGTCCTATGCAATAATGTCTGAGTTTAGTGACTGATTATGGGATAGATTCCCCCCCTGATGGGGTAGTCTCTGCATGGTCCATCCTTTCATCTTAACTCTAAACTTTGTCTCTGTAACTCCTTTCATGGGTATTTTGTTTCACAACCTTTCCATACAGTGTCACCAACAGAAGACTAAATATTCAAATACATGAGCTTGCAAGGGGCATTTCTCACTCAAACTACAATATCCTGTCTTGGGATGTAGGAAAAACAGTTCCCCTGTTTGTCTTCTTGTACCATTTCTTCAACAGCGTTTTGAATATTTACTAACAGACATCACACTAGATTTGCAAGTGTGATAGAAGGACACTAGCAAATTAAGATCAGCTCCTGTAGTAATTAATATTTTCCCCTAAAAGAGTTATGTGGGAAAGATTTTAAAAAGTTCTTTACTAGGTAAATGCTCTAAGTGGTATAAATGAGGTCAGTGAGCTATTCATGCTTTGTGTGAACGCCAGAAGCATCAGCTTTCGGCCTCATACAGTGATAAATCTTTAGCCACTTCACTTATACACATATAAACTCTTGTGCTTGTCTCACACTGACATGCCTGGAATTTCTGTTTTCTCACTTTTGGCGAATTCGTCCGAGATTATATATATATATATATATATATATATATATATATATATATATATATATATCAATTTAGAAGAAAAAAACAACAGCTATTTTTCAAGGTATTAGGGTGATAAGAATTCTTCATATCTTTCTTTAAATGATACCTTAGGCTTTTAAACATCCTTATTATGATTCAAACTCCCTATTTGGAACTGTATTTAGAAATAGTAGATAATATTTTATACAGAAATATATTACACATATGTGTATTTTTTTATAGAAACAATGCCAGAAAATGGGAGGAGGATGACATTATTTTGATGTGAGCTTTTTAAACATAGTCTTCCTGGAATTATTAAAATTTCAATACCATTTTAAAATTTGATAAACATTTATTCATTCTTCCAACACGTATTTCTGAACTGTGAGTACCCCAGGAATGCAGAAAATCGTTTACAATATTCTGAGAAACAAATAGGTGGTTTTTCATCTCTCTGTGCTACATTCTTCCAAATATTTTTTTCTTTCTGTTAGGAAAGAAGAAAAATAACTTGTAACTCTTCCCAAAGGTATGCTTGCTTAGGCAGTAGAGCCATGGAACAATTGGAAATTAATTATATTCATGTTCTTATTTGCATAGTTTTTTTCTCCTGCTCAATGTCACCCAGGAGCTACTGAGCATGAAAGAACCAGCAAGGGTCTGCCAACTGTGCTCTGTCTCCCCTTTGCTCTCGCTGTGTAATCTAAATCAAAGGTTGGCAGTCATGGCCCCTAGGCTACGTTTGACTCACCACAGTGTGTAAGCCAAGCTACTGAAGCACAGCCACACCCATTCATTTATATTGTCCAAGGTTGCTCTTGAGCAACAACCGGAGCCGAACGCTTATTAATCATATTTTGTGGGCCTGCAAACTCGAAAAAAATACTTACTATCTGGCCCTGAATGAATAAATAAAACCTGCAGACTCTTCTGATCTGGATAATCGTTTCATTGCTTGATAAAACTTTGAGGAAAGTAGTTGTCGGCAAACACAATATGACAAAATGTGTTCTTGCAAATGGTGTGCCAGCTAATCATACTGCATGCACGCCTTGGGTGAAATGTTTCAATCAAGGCGAACATATTTATCACTTCAGATATTTATGAATTGCTTGATGATGAAAATCTTTAAAAAATCCCTTCTATCTGTTCATAATTCTCAGTACATAATATCTTCAGCCACTGTAGTCTCTCAGAACGTTTCACTCTGTCTGACTAGATCTTGTCGCTTGTTTATTGTCTACCTTATCGCCCCCAGCCTCCCTCAACCATAGTTAAACTCTCAGCTACTATGAAATCGAACTCTAGATTCTACTGGGACTGAGATCATGAAGTGCCCGTCGTTCTGAGCTTTGTTTGTACGTCTATCCATCTTGACAAAGCACAACTTTATGCTCTTTATGATTGCATAGTGCTGTGTTGCGTACCAACCATCACTTTGATGGATACTGAGGCCGTTACCATTTATTAGCTGTGGTTCTGAAATGAACAGGGAGACACTCATGCCTCTTTGCAATGTCCTTTGTATGCACACCCAGTAAGTAGTGTAAGGATCTGGATCACAGGGCACTTCTATGGTCTTTAGGTTTTAATGAGATACTATTACCATTTCCCACGGTGACTGTACCAGTTTTCATTTCCACCAAAAACAGTATTTTCTTCTTCACATCCTTGTGAACTTTGTTATTTTTTAAATGTGTTTACTGAATGTCACTGGTGCCAAAAAAAAAAAAATAGACAGTATATTACAATCTCAAAAACTAATCTCATTATCCATATTTCTTGACCATTAGATATAAAAGATCATTGCCACCCACCTATAGGATTTCTCCTAACATTTCTCTTAACAACTCCCTTTCTTAACACCAATAAACTGATTCAGTAGCGGTGTTCAGGCTTCTATACTCAGCCCAACCACATTGTCCAGCCAAGCACAATTACATTTTAACTCATGCATGCATCAGGGTTGCATACCTACTTTCTGAAACCTCCGGAATTAGCCACTTTGCCATGTACAATGTGGAGACTTGAAGCACGAGGTAGCTTTCCTCATGGTACTACATTCTTTGTCTGTTATGTATCTCATACCAATAGATTTCACTATATACAAGTCTCACCTTAAATTTAATATCATCCCCCTACAGCCTGCAGGTGTGTTCAGTAATTAATTACCAAGTTTCTATTTATCCAAAGACAATTTTCATTATAATTTCTGTTTCTGTTGTTTCTTTGCAATTTAAAACCTTGTTAAAATCCATGCCTCCCCTCTTCTTTCATAATCTAAGTCATTGCTATTCTCAGAAATTCGAATGTGTATGGCAGTTCCTAGATAATATGGTAGCAAGTCTGAGTAAGAGCTATATTTGAACAGTCAGTGGTGCACAACAGGGATCAAACACCAGCTCTATGACATGAAACCCTTTATGTTTTCTTCCAGGTAATTGGGACCATTCCGTAACCTTTCACAACATATCAAATCATTAGCTTAGTACATGTCAAACTGCATAATTACTTTCATATTTATTTTTTCTTTTGATTATATTTTCTGACATTTGACAATGGCAGAACCATATTTGCTTTTCTTTTTCAAGCCCTTGTGTTTTTTAATTATTTACTTGATACAAGTACATTTGCCAGCATTACATAGCAAGCTTCTATATTGTCCCAAGTCAATCAAAATCCATATTTTGTTGATAATCTTTACCTTCAGAAGACACACACTAGCTGATGAAAAAATGATTTGTACAGAAGATCAAATTATTGGAAAGGAATGTATTCCCTAGGATGAGGCTGACATCTTATTCTTTTGGAAAGGCTTATAATATTTATAATCAATATTTAGGTGGCTGAGGAGATCATTGTGTCATTAAGAGCCCTTTTTACTCTTGTAGAGGACCTTGGTCCAGTTCCCAGGATTCACACAGTGCCTTATAGTAATCTATAACTTCATTTCTAGGTTATCCAGCTCCATCCTCTGTTCTTCACAGCCAGCAAGCATGCATTCAGTGCACTTACAAATATATATTCAGATGGAATAGTCATACACACAAAGGAAAAATAGATAAATCTAAGAAAAAATATTTAAATGGCCATGTTTCATTTTAGTGATTAAAGTCAATAACAATTAATTTAATTAAGTGTGTATAGTTGATATTCATCAATATCATGTTTTGTTCATAATAAATATTCCAGTTAAATTATATATACATTTGTCCTCCATTATAAATTTTATAGAATATTTGTATAGTAACTTATAGGTATGTGCTGGATTTATAATATCTGGATACATTTTAAAGTATATATTTAAAATTCTGAAGTATTTAGTGCCAAGTAAAGCTAAAATAAATGTTTGTAGTAAAAACTCTTTTACCTCTTCAATATCGACATCATTTTAGCCAGATTATCCTTGTTTCTAAGAATAAGCACTTTATCCCACCATGCCCTATTTTCCTGCTGTCAGAGGTCCTCCCACAGCCTCATAAAATTTCTTTATTGCTTTTATTTTGTATTGTCCCTTCCTGAGACAAAATAAAAGCTATTTGTTAAGAATCCAGGTTTTTTTTAATTTAAAAATAAAATCCTATGTTCAATTTTATTAGTGAACAAATTGCAAATCACATAATGTCAAATCCTATCAGAAGAATAAATCTCATTCTGTGGTTAGGAGAGGTGAGTCCTGGACTGTAAAGAGAAAAGCATGACTGCTCGGTGGCTGTATGTCCTGTCTTCTCTAGCTCATTGGTAAAGGGCCTTGTGTGGGGACACTGAGTGTTTGTGAATAACAATGGCAGGCACCTAAAGCAGCCAAGGCATCTTTTTGGGTGTTTACTCACTGTCTCTGCCTAGCCCGCATTCTTCCAGACACAAACTTCCCACTTCCTCTACACCAGAGTGACAGGCCCATTTGTTACCAGTGACCTTGATGAACATCCAGCCAAGGTCAGAGTTTCCCCATTTATGGATCTATAAATCCTCAAAGACCACCAGATGAACATTTCTCAGTTCTGCCAGAGAAGGGGAAATTTTTGTACTGGGGATTGTAAAAGAATTAATAGAAAACTCTACGTTCTTTTCTTAAGAAAGCAAGTTGAAATTTAAACCTTACAATTTAAGGTGCTGTATTTGTTCCTTTCGGGGCAAAAAAAAACATAACTTTATCTGCTGAATAAGAGGTAAAATTTATTAATGAGTAAAAAATTGGATTTTGGAGGCTATCAGATTGGAGTTAATTGTACGCACTCATTTCCTAGTTTCCGTGTATATGTAACTTGATCTGAAACGAGAATGGGAAAGCGCCTGACTTCAGGTTCTTCTGCAGATTAAGCAACAAAATATTTAAAAACTGCTGAATATCATGTCTGCGATATAGTAATCCTGCAACAGGCTCATTTTTCATATTACCTAATGATTTATTTTACATAGTCATCGGGTGGTCTTTTTAAGGATTATATTGTTATACATTAGATACCTTTCATCTTACAAGGTAAACTTAGTGGCCAATATAAAACACCTACAGACAAAACAAAAACAAAAAAAAACCCAAAACAAACAAACAAAAATGACTCGTCAGTAGGAAACCAGGACAAGAGTTCTTCCTACTGACAAATGCACTAAGAAAATAGGTGAGAGAGTGAAACTCAGCAGGAGGAAGTGAGTTCTTTACATTGTTGATATTATTGCACTTTTGGGGTAGTACTTTGCTGTATAGCTCTTACTGACTTAGGGAACTCTGTGCAGACCAGGCTGGCCTCAAACTTGTAATGTATCCTTACCTCTCCTCTTCACTGCTGAAGTAGCAGGCTGGACAATTAAACTGGCATCTCAGAAATCGTTTCTTAGTGTTTAAATCTTTCTGGATTAAAATGAATGAAACTAATTATTAGACGGTATTGACTAGCTAACCCTTAAATCAAAAGCCACAGGAAGGATCCATTATCCTCTTTGCAAATCTATTTCAATCAAACAAAACTCTGTCCAACTTGAAGATTTATAATCTATAGATGGAGGTAAAGTGAAATACGTTACAATATCACTGCAACTTTAACGGTAAAAATATGTACATATATATATATATCCTGCCTGTGAATTTTTAGGTGCTTCTCAAGAAAAGTAAAAGAATATCTCAATTTTTTTTAAATGATAAAAGAAACTATATACTTCATTGGACATGTGGACACAAAGAAGGATATTGTAGTTAAAATCAACATTATCCCAGGATCCTGCAGGATGTGCCATTTATTGTGTTAATTTGTACCAATTGACCAAGGAATTAGCTATAATCTATCTTTCCAGGGAGTATGACAATAGGAAATCCAATCACACCTGTTTGCAGAATAACAACATGTCAGAGTAGGCGCTGTGTTAGAGGAGACATAAGTGGATTTATTGAACTCCAAACGGCTTTGGAGCCCGCACATGACATTTTGATGACTAGTTGCAGCTAGGTTGGATGAGTCAAAGATCAAACTTCATACTTCAAGCTACTGCTCTTTCCCATTCTTACAACATCCAATGAAATAATTCATTCTCTGAGAGGTAAAATTTGTTACATGAAACTTCAATTTAACTGTATGGCTGATTATGCCCTTGTACTCATTAGGTGGAATTTGTCATTGACTTTTATGTAGAAATCGGGCTCATTTTCCTTTGCTTCTTACCTACTTGATTTTTTTTGCACTAATTTATTTATTCACCTTACATCCCTACTGCAGCCCCTCCGCTCAAATCTCCTCCAAGCCCTTTCCATCCTTACAAATCTCTCCCTCAATAACTCCTTCCACTTCTTTGAGAAGAAGAAGTCCCACTTAAGTATTACTCCAAACTCAGATTCCTAGTCCCAGCAGGGCTAAGCATACCCTCTCCATTGAGGCCCAGGTAGTCCAGCTAGGGGAAGGGAATACAGTGGCAAGGAAGAGAATCAAAGACAGCCTGCTAAAGTTTCTATAGGAATCATCTGAAGACAAAGCTGGTTAGAGGACCCACATGAGAAACAAGCCAGTTATTAGAGGATAAATAATATAAGTTGTTCATGGATATTTTCCTCAGAAACAAATAAAAAGATTGAACAAAAATATGTAAAGAGACAAATACGACATATTAAAATATTTTTATAAAAGAAAAAATATTTCCACTATTTGAGAAAAAGTTCTTGTTTACACATATGTGAGGTATCATTTTGTGCCAACCAACTAGTCAAAGATACCATCCTGCCCCCAGCATGAAGTCTAAATTCCTTACAATGCTCTGAATTTACCTACATTGTCACTCCCCATCTCTGAACAAGCTGCTCATGCAAGGAAATTATTTAATTAGTAGAATGTCTTCACAATACTCTTATGCTCTAATCTTAATATTTTCACATACATAATGACTTTTCCAAAATATTCCTCATTCTTCCCAGTGCTAGATAAACAAACATTTGTCTTCAACCATGCAGGTTAAAACCTGGTATATCTTTAAAATTTCTTCCACCATCTCTTCCTGTGGGATTGTTTGGTCACAGCTTCTATTCCCCTGAGCAGTTGGCAGGTTCTAAGTGACTGACTGGTTCTTCTAATAGAAGTTGGAGAGACTTTATTCAGAGTCTGATATTTAACAGTGAGTTTTCAATAAAATAGCATAATTGTTTTATAGCTGGACAGTTATTTGTGATAGATAGGTATGTAGACAGATGGAGATGGATGGATGGGTGGGTAGATAGATAGATAGATAGATAGATAGATAGATAGATGATGGATGATAAATAGATAGACAGATGTTAGATAGACAGATAATAAATAGTATGATTTCACTCTTAGTATTAGTTCACATTAAAATAGACATAGAAAAAGTGTACTATCTCCTGCCTCCCTAGCTGAAGAACCAAGAAAGTTAGTAGCATAATTTAGTCTGAAAATTATTGTTTAAAGATGAGGATAGCAAAAGTCTATTATCCAGTTTGAGGCCAAAGGCCACAAAATGAAAGGTTAAAGGGTTAGTGGTTATGTAAATCAAGTCTGAAGGCCCTAGAGTGGGGAGGTCCATTAAAGATGCAGGCAATTTACCCTTCTTCTCCCTGGGTAATCCCTGGAGCCCTCTGGGCAAAATTTCCTGTCCTCCTGTATATAAGTAAGAAGAATCTTCTATACCCAGTGCATTAACTACTAATATCTCCTGTAAAAACACTGTGATGATTTGTGTATGCTTGGTCCAGGGAGTGGCAATATTAGGTGTAGCCTTGTGGGAGTACGTGTGTCACTGTGGGCATGGGCCTTAAGACCCTCATACTAGCTGCCTATAAGTCAGCTTCAGATTCTGTTAGCAGCCATCAGATGAAGACGTAGAACTCTCAGCACCTCCTGCACCATGCCTGCCTGGATGCTGCCACGCTCCTACTTTGGTGATAATGGACTGAACTTCTGAACCTATAAACCAGCCCAATTAAATGTTGTCCTTATAAGAGTTGTCTTGGTCATGGTGTCTGTTCACAGCAGTAAAATCCTCATTAAGACAACCACCAAAACGCCTAGACTCTTCTTATGCCTGTTATCTAGCTATACCTGAATACAAGTGCCTATATATCTAATGTAGTGTAAAATGTCTGGTAGTGTACATTAAATCTCAGCACTCAGAGGCAGAAGCAGATCTCTGTAAGTCCCAGGCCAGCCAGTGCTATATAATTAAAGTCCATTTCAAAATTAAATTGTTGTTGATGAGATGACAAGTAGTAACATTTTCATCCAAATTTATTATGTTTTGGGTATTCCTTTTTGTTCCTGAATATCCTAGTAAGCGATATGTAAGTAGTGTTTCCGATATTCTAACACCATTTTGTAATATATGAATCAAAGATAGCTCCTTGAGTGAGTAAAAGATAAAATTTTAATGAAAAAAAATAGATTTTAGCATATCTGTTTACCAGATACCTAATGGGAGATTATTATATAATACACTCAATACATGTTCTAGGGACAAAGAAATAATCCAAATAATGGTTTATTTACTCAAAAGACCTGATACAAAGTGACTTTGGCCAATTCAAAAATCACAATACAAATAGAAAATCAGCATATTAGAGGCACATAGTAACTTTCTGAGATTAAGTTCTCAAATAGCTGACTTTAACTTTAAATTTGTTACATATTTAAGAACATTGTTTACTCGTACAAAGAAAATTGAGGAAAAGTGTTAGAGGACCATTTTGGTTTCCATTGTATTTTTTATGGTTTAGAGAGGAAGAATCCTTCCCTAGAGGTTTATATGTCAAAGGCTAGGTACTTTGTGAACTAGGCCAAAAGGGTTGATAATTCTGCAGTGGGTTAAGCCAATGGCTGATATCTAGTCAAATAGACCAATAGGAGGTAGGACTTGATAGGAGGAGTAGATCACTGAAGTAGAGACTGTCTTTTGAAAGCATGTCTAATCCTTGGCCCCTTCTTGTCAGTTTATGTCCACTTCTTGACATGAAGCAAAACATTCAGCTACATTGCACCCTCTCCACTATCATGTTCCGGTCTACACAAGTTGACAGTGATTCAGGGTCCACAAACTAAAACCTCTGAAAATCAGAATCAAAAGAAACATTTCTTCACATAATGATATCTTTGGGTATTCATTACAGTGACAACATATGCAGATTGCTTTATAAAAAGAGAATATTTCCCCCATAAAATCATTTACTGTATTAGGCAACAACCAAAACAACAACAAAAGAAATAGTAGGGGCATATGCCTTAGTCAGGGTTTCTATTCCTGCACAAAAGAGGATGACCAAGAAGCAAGTTGAGGAAGAATGAGTTTATTCAGCTTATACTTCCATGTTCCTGTTCATCACCAAAGGACATCAAGACAGAAACTTACACAGGATAGGAACTTGGAGGCAAGAGTGGATGCAGAAGCCATGTAGGAAGACTGCTTACTGGCTTGCTTCCCCTGGCTGGCTCAGCTTGTTTTCTTATTTATTTATTTATTTATTTATTTATTTATTTATTTATTTATTCATTCATTCATTCATTCATTTTATTAGGTATTTTCTTAATTTACATTTCAAAAATCCTGAAAGTTTCCTATACCCCCACCCCTGTGCCCTGCTCCACTACCCACCCACTCTCACTTCTTGGCCCTGGCGTTTCCCCTGTTGGGGCATATAAAGTTTGCAATACCAAGGGGCCTCTCTTCCCAATGATGGCTGACTAGGCCATCTTCTTCAGCTTGTTTTCTTAAATAACCCAAGACTACCAGTCCAGGGATGGCACTACCCACAATAGGCTGGGCCCTCCTCCCTTGATCACTAATTGAGAAAATGCCTTTTAGCTGGATCTCATGGAGGCATTTCCTCAAAGGAGGCTCCTTTCTCTGTGATAATTCCAGCTTGTGTCATGTTGACACACAAATCCAGCTAGTTCAGCATGTAATCATTTCATAAAAACTAAGCAGGCTGTAGAGAGGGAAGAAACTAATGGAACAACGTTTAATAGTATTTTATGGAAATCCATGATTCATACACTTGTCTTATAGGCTGTTATTTATTGTCTTAAAGTGCCATTTTAAGAAGCAAAGAACAGAGTACCCATCTAACAAAGCATGAATTGTTTTTGTTTTGTTTTGTTTTGTTTTGTTTGTTTTGTTTTGTTTTGTTTTGTTTTGTTTTGTTTTGTTTTTTCGAGACAGGGTTTCTCTGTATAGCCCTGGCTCTCCTGGAACTCACTTTGACCAGGCTGGCCTCGAACTCAGAAATCCGCCTGCCTCTGCCTCAGCGTACAACTATTGTTAGAGGTTTGGAATCCTGACATCATCATTACAAAGCACAGCAGAAATGTGAAGCAAATTTGAACAATATATGCAAGAATTAAATACAAAACCAGAGAGGACACAAAAAAATTAAGTAAATGTTTATTGATATAATGTACATTGTGTTCGTACCTGAGATTTATGTTTTATGTCTGTTTCTTGAGGTACTTTCTACAAAAAGATAAGCCACTGTGACAATTCGATTTTGAGCTCAAACTTTTTCAATGTTAAATGAACACATTTTAATTAATTAAGCTTTTTGATTAACCAAATCACAGATATGCTAATGATATGTATAAAGCATTTTCATCAGTAAAAATTTATAAAATCCCTGTAGCCAGCTTTAAGCAAATGAAAAAAAAAATTTATAATAATGGTAACTCACACTATACCTAAGATAGGTCCAATTTAAACCTGTATCTCTCACATACCACATAACCAACTTATGTACAATAATTTGAATATGCCATCAACTATTCCTTTATTCAAAATGCATATAGGTGATCATGTATATATTTGTATTTGTGGACAAACTATATATTTGTGTATACACACGCACACACACACATACATATTTTTCCTCTTTTCTTTCTAAGTTTTGGCTTTGGTTATTCTCAAAATAGACTTTAATATTGTCTTGAAATCCCAAGTTAAAAGAAAAGACTGAGAATTGTTTTATATATACACTATATAATTGAGATGAGCAAAGACTGCATGGAAACATGTTCCTGCACTGTTTTGTGTTATAAATCATTTCAGTGTGTTTCATCATCATTCCAGGAAGCACTACACTGCAATTGCAAGAAGAATCATGAAAACTTCAGTCTACAGACCTAGACAGAAACAGAACCTCTGGAGTACCTTTCTTCCTTTGACTTAGACCAAAGCAACTTTACCATGTATAAGAAATCTTATAATGGTTTAAAGGGGTGGGGAAGTAACATGAAAGCAATCACAAGGCCAAAGCTAAAGGGATGAAGGACCCAGGAGAGCTATCTTTAGCATTCATGAGAAGTGCAACCAAGATTAAAGCTTGATTTCTGAGAAACAACACACTAACTAAATTCTAGTTCAATGAAATGTTTTCCTACAATTTAAATTAAATACATTACAGAAGAGCATTCTTGTTTTACATCCAAAAGGAGCTTATTTATAGACATTCTCTTTTGCAATTACACAATTACAAGTGCTATCAATTACAATTGATGGTGGGCCTTTCTCGCATCTTGCTCAATTTTAAACACTAGTTGCTCTTCACTAATTCCTTCTTGAAAATCTCTCTTCAATAAGGAACAAGAGGAAATGACCCTTGTTGACAAATTGCTTTATTTTTTTTTTTGCCAGCTTTATCCAAACGTGTTTAAAATTACTATGTATTTTTAAGAAGAAAGATGACTACAGCATTTTCCAGGTGAAATAGTGAACTCCTAATATGGTCATCTCAAACATACACAAGAGCAAACACAGAAGTGAAGCATCTTAGTTTTGGTGAAAATATTAAATCAGCAGGATTCAATGGAAACAACCTTCTGGTGTATCAAATAACAAGAGAAATGGTGATCATTTGCTGGATTTACCAGCATATTTGTTTTAAAATATTCTTAATGAGTTTAGATAAATAATATGAAGATGATTATACAAGACAGCAAAGGATAGCATTAAAAATAGAGTATAATAAAGACAGACATCTGAAATCAATTTCTTTGGCTCAGGATGAGATTTACCTTGGTTTGTGACATTCGACTTAAAGGACACAATGAGGAAACAAACAATTCCCCATAAAATGTGGTTTTTTTTTTAATTTAAATACTGATTTTCCATAGAATTAAAGGTCTAGTGATTTTTTTCTGGTTTACCTTAGCCATTAATAATAGCTAATAAGTTTCAAAATAGAACTGCTCATAGCCCCTGTGAAACATTATGGTTTTGAAGACACAATTTATTACAGATAATCTTTGCAAGTGGAATGATATTGTTTAATTCTTAGCTATCGTGTAGAGATCAGCCACACCCAAATGAACATGCTCAGGATTAGATAGTGTTCAAGGATAAACACGAGAGTTTTGAAAAATCAGAAAGATTTTCAGAAGATATCTGGGAAGTGAGGTTGTTCTCCCACTAATAATTATTTTTCTTTCTTTGAAAATTCCATGCTAGGATAACAAGAGTCAGCCGAATTGTACACAAATCCCTCAGTCATCCCCTATGCAAAACAATACTTTAGAATAAAACAATTTTTCTTTCTCATCTTTCCTTCTGTCTACATGCATGCATATATACATATATGTATGTTTACGGACTTCTTGTTTATTGAGAAAATAAACATATATATACAGTTGTTTCTGGCCTCAAAAGTCAGGCCATTATTGCTGCTTCAGCTTCTGAAGTGCTGAGATTACAAGTACGTACCACCATACTATGTATTTATTTGTCTAACTATAGGAAATTAGAAAATTGCATTTAAGTGCAAACTTGGAAATGTAAATCAAGCAATAATAAGAAGGGATCTAACTGCATTCTGAATATTAATTATAGCCAGTGGTAATGGCAATTAGATCTGGAATCTGTACAATAGACAAGGACCTAAATCCTATGCGACCTGAGAGGAAGGAAGCAATTAGATTTCAAAGAAGACTATAAATATCTAATATATTTACCTTCACTTAGATTCTATCTAGAATATGCTCTAGAAAAATTCTTCTGATTATATCTGAGAATACAAAAATACTGAGATGTCAATAAGGTTAAATTTCTTATGGTAAGAAAAAAGATAATTCTTTATAATGTTCTCAGGTACCAGACTCTAAAGAAAGAATTATTGTAGTAAGATTTCTCATGTAAGAGATGTAATTGGTTTCTACATATCTTTTAAAAAAATAATTGTTAACTTTGAAATTATACCTGTAAAAACTTCAGAGGGTTATGGTTTTGAAACATAATTTATTACGTCTAATCTTTGCAAGTGGAATTATGCTGTTTAACTCCTGGCTATCTGTGTAAAGATAAGCCACATCCAAATGAACATGCTCATGATTAGATAGTGCTCAGGGATAAACATTTGGGAGAGAGGCCAAAGGCTTTGCTCATTTTTTATAGCCAAAAGAAGTCATGTGAAGACAGCCAGAGACATCCAGAAAATAAATAACTGTTTATGACAGAGTAGTAGTGTGGGTTGAAGTATTGTATGCTTCACAGAATGCTGAATATCTATCAACTGATAATCGTAAGTGTCACCTCAGAGACACTTGAGCAGAGGACTTGCACATGTAATCCAGCTAAAGTTCTTCTCAGAGTGGACAGTATCCAGTACGACTGTATTCTTCTCTCCAACATGACTGTATTCCCCTATCCAATATGACCGAATTTCTCTATCCAGTAGGATTGTCTTCCTATATAAAGAGAAGAGACTCAGATGTTTAGGAAGAATGTTATGTGACAAAAGAGGCAACGATTGGAGTGAGGTCTCTACAAACCAAAGGAAACTTAAGGGGATACCGGAAAGGCAGAGAACAGCATGCTGAGCCTGAGTTACCACACAAAGTACAAGCCTCCTGACCTCACCCCACCATCCAGGAATGTGAGAACATACATTCCTCTGTTTAAAAATCTCTCTCTTGAACTTCATTATGACAGCCCTTATAACTAATACAGTGAAAAATCCTACACAAATTCTGTTTGTGAATCACTCTTTATCTAGGAAGGACAGCATGCTTCAGAAACAATCCAATTAATCCAAATAAAAGGTGCAGAGTCCTTGTTAGTGACCCATGGCACTTACATTGAAGAAAGTCAGTGGCCAGTGTGTCATGTTTTTCCTCAGAGGGGAAAAAAAGAGTATTGGTGATAATATTAGATGTATTCTTTTTGAGTGGCATTTGATGAAAATAAAATAATATAAATGTGTTCCAAAGGATAAAGCGCTAAAATATCCATGAGGCATCATATCACCATCAAGCTAGGGAAGTGATTATTGAATTGAATCTTTGATAAGCTTGTCTTCTTTACTCTCTTTTTCTGCTTTTCCCTCAGGATACACACACACACACACATGCACATGCACACGCACATGCACATGCACACACATGCATGCACACCGTGAAAAATTATTTTCCAAAATTTTGATTAGTCATTTTCTCCTCTTTTATTAATAGTTCATCAGTTAACATTTAAAATCAGTTAAAAAGCCCCTTAAACAATATAATCATGAATAATATCCAACAGTCTTAAGAAGAATTCATTTGTGCCTCAAAGTATGGGATAGAAAAACAGAAATGTCTGAATAGCCACAATGCATCTTTGTAAACATGGTAGACAGCAAGGCCTACGAGATAATGAAAGCCATGTAAACATTCATCATCTGCGGCGCCCCCCCCCAATCTGATATTAAGTTAGTTTTCAAAATCTCTCCCGGTACAATCTCTATTTACCCCCATCTGTATGCATGTCTCAAACTTTTCTTCCTTTGCCTATCTATTCTTCATGTTGTTGAGAAATACCCTCGTTTTAATCAAAGGTAGATTTCAAAACTGAATGGTATGTGCAACATGACACAAAAATCTCCTTTACAGTTGGAGGGATGATACACTGTTGATTTTTCACGTGGGCTAGCCAACTGATTTGTAAGCAGTTTTGTGTAACATTACTGTTTCTGCAGAAACTTCAGTGGGACACATTAGATTTGCTTATCATTCTTTTAAATAAAATGCTACTCACAGAAAAGCCACCATTATATGCTGGCTATAGGTTTTGTGTTTCAATCCTTTTGTTTGTTTGTTTGTTTGTTTGTTTAAGCCAGATCAGTTTAGTTTCAAATTTTCAGTTTCATTACTTTCCTGTTGCTGTGATAAAAGACCATGACCAAAGACAACCAACAGTAGATTTTATTGTGGCTCATGGCTCCAGAAAGATAAGAGTCCATCACGATAAGGAGGGATGGAAGGGACAGGCCTAGAGTCAGAAACAACAAACTGAGAGATCATTCTTTCCTCCACAAACGTGAAGCACTCAGATCAAACTAGAAATGTGAGGAACCTGTGAACTCTCACTTCTAAAACTAAGTTTAATACTTTCTCTATCAATTACATGCTACCTCCACAAACATCTCCACCAAAAAAGACCAACCAACCAAACATCTGAGTCTATGGGAGATATTCTTATTTAAACTACCACACTTACCATGGAAGTAATAATAAAAATGAACAGGACTCCTGGGAAAACCGAGGGGATACTTTGAGTACTCAGAATAAACTTACATGAAAAGAGTCATGCAGGGACAGACTAAGAATCCACTTATATCCATGTGATATCATAGACCAATTGTATGGATTAAAGAGATAATCCAAGTAAGCACACATGGTAAGTATTCCATATTGTATGTAATTATTATTAGCATATTACTCATTTGCATATGTAACTATGATTACTGTTGGCAAAACCAACTTTCAAAACACATTATTAAACATTATGCGTTTTCATGCAATAATCTCATAGACTTCACTGAATTTAGCATGCAGAAGGAAAATGACAATTATACAATTACAATTAACATTTTAATCCAATGCACTTCAACAAAAGATTAGATACTTGCACGAACCCTAATAATGTTTGCAGAAAATGCACACCAAAAGAAAATTGCAGGCAACTAGAAAATAGGGTCAGAAAAAGAATATAAAACAGAACCTTTCATAGCTATTAATAGTATTCCTCCTACAATGTTTATTAATTTTTTTCCTTTTCATTTAATGAACCATTAATACATTTTTAAATTGTGCATATGGATGAAGGTGTTTACTGAAGTCATGTAAAAGGAGATAAGGTTATGTGGTGCACTCCCAGGCTCAGCCTAAAACTAGCCCCTGCTCAGTAATCAAGGAGACCCCATTGCAATTCTAAATACAGAGCTTTGTCAAGTCAATGAATAGCTATTAATTTTTTCCTTGAAAAGACATATTCTGAGCACTATTTCAGTTTTATCAAATATTGGAATTTCTAGAGTAGATTTGTATCTAGTAGCTTTCAATTTCAACATTCATAATGCTGCTTTTCTTTACCTTATTATCAATTTCCATGACCAGCCTACATTTATCTTTTCCTAGAATTTCTGGATTGCCCTTTAATTTAATGTCTTAATTTATTACTTTCCTTTTCCACCACTAATGACTGTATTTGGTTTATTAAAAAAAAAAAAAAAAACTAATGATTAAATCTAAAAGGTTAATCAGGTTTAAATAAAGATGAGGGAGATATTTCTTCCATATTTGTATGGCTCCTAACCTGGTTTCTGCAAACTTTAAATTCTGCCTTCTGTGAAAATCACACACTCTAGAAGGAAGTCTTATAGATAGGGCATATGGGGTAACATTGAACCTTGCTTTCTAATACATAAGAATGATTTTTCAACTTTACAGCAAGTAAGGTAGCTAGTTAATTAACATTTTAGGGAGGGGTCATTGTTTTTTATTTGATGACAAGAGACTGAAAAGAAAATCCCAGGAGAAAATATAACATCAGAACACTTAGCTAAGCTAAAAGAAAAAAAAAAAGGGCATGAGAGAGTAGCGTGTGGTCTGCACCGAATCCCATTGAAGGCTGTAATTAACCCATGCTTCAGGATTTTGCACAATACAATGAAGCACTATTTTACCCAATATATCTTAATTAAAAGCAAAACACAATACAACACAAAGCTACCATCAAAGAGGCGTTATTGGCACTCACATAATACAGAAGATGAGGAAGGATTTTTGTTTTCTTTGTTTGGCAAGAAAATTGGAACTAGGCATTCTCTTTTCCACACTTCTCTCAATATAGCAGCATTTGTATACCAAAAGCTGCATTCACACTGTAAATTATATGGATGAAAGCCACAGGGAAAGAGATAGTTTGTTGTTTTATAATTCAATAGTAATAATGCTTGCATTTCTCTGCTTTCTCTTTCACAAAGAAAACAATTATTCAATGTTTAGTTTTTGCCACAATGGAAGAGTTAGTTGAATATTATCATGTTCGTTTTTTATATTTCCTCTTGCTGGGATACATTGATTATGCAATAACATTAAAATACACACCAAAATAATTTTTTGAAAGTTTTAAATTCTGAATACCAAAAAAACAAAAAGAGTCCATTGTAGTCTGTTAATTGTGACTTCCTCCTACAAGGGAAGAAGTGGGAAATGTTCTATTTCATAAATTCCGTCTCCCCTGCAGACAAATTATCTCTATACTATATCAAGAAACAAAAACAGGCAAGATACCTTCAAAAAATCGTTTATATTAACATTTCAAAGCGACTTGTATTCAACTAGCTAATACAGCTAGAGAGTAAAAATCAAATCAGTGCTCTACGTAATTTGTATGGAGAAGATCTGATATGCACAGCCTTGAGAATCAAATGTACAAGAAGCCTCAGCATCCTTGACTTCCAGATGACAAGATGCTGCTTCTAACGAATCTCTCAAGGTTTTACACAACAGCCATGCCTTATCCGCTGAGGAGCAAAATGGACTGAAGCCAGCTGAGACGTTCACACAGCTTGCAGAGTGACTCACTCCACTCTGACAAGGCCTAAGCAGAGCTATCAGGAGTGGCTCGTCCCTCAACAGAGGAATGGATACAGAGAATGTGGTACATTTACACAATGGACTACTACTCGGCTATTAAAAACAATGAATTCATGAAATTCTTGGGCAAATGGATGTATCTGGAGGATATCATCCTGAGTGAGGTAACCCAATCACAAAAGAAGTCATTAGACATGCACTCACTGATAAGTGGATATTAGCCCTTAGAGACTTAGAATAGCCAAGATACAATTTGCAAAACACAAGAAAATCAAGAAGAAGGAAGACCAGCGTGTGGATACTTCATTCCTCCTTAGAATAGGGAACAAAATACCCATGAAAGGAGTTACAGAGACAAAGCTTGGAGCTAAGACGAAAGGATGAACTATCCAGAGACTACCCCACCCGGGGATCCATCCCATAATCAGTCACCAAACTCAGACACTATTTCATATGCCAGCAAGAGTTTGCTGACGTGACCCTGATATAGCTGTCTCGCATGAGGCTATGCTAGTGCCTGGCAAATAAAGAAGTGGATGCTCACAGCCATCTATAGGATGGAACACAGGGCTCCCAATGGAGAAGCTAGAGAAAGTACCACAGGAGCTGAAGGGGTCTGCAACCCTATAAGAGGAACAACAATATGAACTAAGCAGAAACCCCAGAGCTCGTGTCTCTAGCTGCATATGTAGCAGAAGATGGCCTAGTCAGCCATCATCGGGAAGAGAGGCCCCTTGGTATTGCCAACTTAATATGCCCCAATACAGGGGAACGCCAGGGTCAAGAAGTGGGAGTGGGTGGGTAGGGGAGCAGGGCGGAGGGAAGGTAGAGGGAACTTTCAGGAGAGCATTTGAAATGTAAATTAAGAAAACATCTAATAAGAAAATTGAAAAAAAGAAAAGAAAAGGGAATGAAGGAAAGATACCGAAGATCTAAGCAAAGCTGTCCAGAAGTGTTGCTCACAAAGAAGTAACCAGTCACAACTGAGTTCAATCTAATCCTGCAGGTAGCACCAAAGGAATTCTAGGCACCCAGATGTGTTTTCCAACTCATTTTCTTTCTTTCATTCTCACCCTGCTGTTTCTCTCTGCCTCCCTCACCCTCTGTTTTTCTCCCTCTCTTTACTTTCTGTGCTCTCTTTTCCTCTCTGTCTCTATATCTCTTTAACTCTGTCTCTCTGTCTTTCTGTCTGTCTGTATCTCTCTCTGTCTCTCTTTCTGTGTGTCTCTCTCTCTGTGTCTCTCTCCTTCTCTGTGTCTTCCTCTCTCTGTCTCTCTCTTTTACTCACTGTGTTTGTGTGCATGTGCTCATGTATGTGTGAGTGCTCCTGTTTGTCCATGCAAACATGTGCCACATCATGCATATAGGCCTAGGAGGGAGGACAGCAATTGTTTTCCCAGCTTATCATCTGCATTCTATCAAACAGGGGCTCTTTGTTTTGTTTCGTTGTATGCACTAGCTGGTCTGTGAAACTCTGAGGAATCCTCCAGTTACTGCTTCCTGTCTCTGTGGTTCTGAGATTGTGCACACAGACACTTAAGCTGGCCATAGGTGGGCTCTTCAGATCCACTCACACTTATGTAGCAAGGTTTTATTCACTGAGCTGTCTCCCCAAATCACAAATGAATTTTCTGTGGTATTAACTTTGCACAGATGCTATCCTTTGTAATTCCAGTGTCTGAAAAATACAATCCAAGTGTTCAAAGGTTTATGGGTATCTAGAATACAAGAAAGTATTGTTTTTTTAGGTACCACCTACTCATAAATGTGCTGTTGTGTGTAATTCTGTGCCCACATAAAATCTACATGCCAGGCTTTCAGTAATTTTTCCATACCTAACCACATCACAAAGTGGAAGACCAGCTTCCATAATCACCAGGGCAAGAGGAAAATAATGCCTTCCAGTGAACAGATTGTAATTGATTTTATTTGGATTTATCAGAAGAATGATGGGAACAATGCCCGAGCTAAGGAATGGGAGGGGGTGTGTTGATAATAAGATAAAATAAGTTTGCAGAGATACCAAAGAAATTAAAATGAGTTTAATGAGTCAGAAATATAGTCAGACATGTGGTTTTAGTATTGGCAGTGCTAGATGATTCATTGAGGTGTTAGATTTGATTAAAATGGCTAAAATAACAGGACAGATGTTCCCATAGAAATCAATTAGAGCAGCATATACATGTGTCACCAATACATAATCAGTAAGCAGTAGATATTATTAACATGTGCATCACAATAGAGCGAGTGCATTTCTAAAGGTATATTTTCATTAAATTAAAATTTTAAAGCTACTCCATCAAGATAATGTCTGAGGAAAGTCAGCACAAGGGATCCCTCAGTGGTATAGTAAGAAATAAAGCAATAGTGACAGCAGAAGGCAAAGGCTGACATCCAAATAGGTGTTCCCTGGAAGGCACATAGAGAAGGCCAGCACTTAGAGATGTGGCTAAATAAACCTCTCTGAATCTATGGATTCAGAGAGCATTGCAAAGGACTCAGGGTTCATAGCTGCTTATCCCATCCAGCTTCCCCCCATGTGTCTCACACGGAAGAATGGGTCTGCCACTGGAAAAAAAAATGTACTTTGTGCATTAATTAATGCAATTTCTTTAAATTCCTTTAGGGGAACAAATTTTTCTTTCTCTGTCCATCTGTTTCAGGCATGTTCTTACTAGATAGCATAGGTTGCTATTGAGTGTGGGAAAGGATACCCAGAACTTGTGCCTATATGGAATAATTGTCATTTCATAGTCTAGTATCTTATTAGAGTTTGTGGCCAATTATAATATATTATATTTTTTACTTACCTAAAACACATTACTTTGAACTTGAAATCAGGCAATGTGTTAATGAACTCATTTTTGCCAGCTCTAAATTTTTATTTTTAACTTCAAATTTCTGATTCAGTGAACTGAGGGAGATCAGCCATCTTTGTAACAATAGGACATAAAATCAGTGGTGCCATATTAGTTTTTGTTTATGCTTAAATGAAAATAAGGTGATTGTTATATAATATATATATGATATACACAAATATATATAAACATATATATTACCCATATATATGAGGAAACAAAAGTCAAAAGCTGACAAAAATGTGATAAAGTTTAATGTTTTGCTTTTCTTTTGAAGTAGTTCTCTTCTTAATTTGTCATAATTTTCATGGTTTAATTCGTGTACTTTTTTCTCAGTCCTTCACTATGGTAGGTAAAGTTGCTTAGAGGTAACAATAATTCTCCTTAGTATAAATTTTATATTTCCTTCATAATTTAATATGGAGATTAAAACTCTGTACCCCATGTCCTAAGTGATCTAGTTATCTTCATACACACTCATATAAAAAGCTCATTTTGCCAATTTCTAACTCACAATTGCCCCTACCTTTTATTTTGGCTTACAAATGTAAGTCGTAGTACATCACGGCAAGAAATTCAAAACAGGGTCTCCAAGCGTCACATCCACAGTCAAGAGCAAAAAGAAAGTAATTACAGAAATCCTTGTTTTTTGATGCTCAGATAGCTTGCTTCTCTTACATGACTGAAAACTACTTGCTAGGGAATGGTACCTCCTACAATCGGCGGAATTATTCTATATGAATATTCAACAAGGTCCCTTTCAGGCATGTACATAAGCCAACCTGATATAGAAAATTTCTCATCAGTCTCTCCTTCAAGGTGCTTCTCAGTTGTGTTGTGTTGGCTATTAAAACCAACCTGAACAATGTGCTGATCCTTTTGGATTTTGTAAAAATTCTATTCCTAGTGAATCTGACACTGTAGGACATGATTTCTAATTTGGATAAATACAGAACTAAAATCTATAGAATATAATTTAAAACATTCTTCTGTTTATCTTGTTCCTAATATTTTCTTAAACTTCCTTGCATCTGTGCATTTTGAGGTTAATTTTTATTTTCTTAAATAACTCTCTGACCAATTTAGATTACTGTCTTCTCAGATACAGTCTTTTATATTTGCTTGCTTGTTTTTTTTGAACATGGACTTCCACATTGTTCTAAGAACTGGGGAAATATGTATAGTAGGGAAGAGGAAAGCTGCATGCTCTGACAGTGCCAGGAGGCATGGAATGTTTGAATTCTACAGACATGGTAAAACAAATTGACAAACACCCTAAATGAATCATTTAGCAATTACGTATTCTCTCAGCACTCCTCAGGTTCTAGGTAAGTGAGTCTTGTCTTTGTCTACTCAGTTTTCAGAATCAAAAGCCAGGGGTTAGATAGCATATGACCAATGACATTTCCTTGCTCACAGCTTTGCAGTGACAAGTCAACTATAGGATGTCTCTGTATAAAGTTTGTGGTGAAGGGCTTCATGCTTGATCTCTGATTTCTGTCTGTTTCTTTGCAGCTAAGTCAAGTCTTTGTCTCCTCTGTTCTTTCTCCTTGAATGCATTTTTGGGACATATAACGGTGAGACAGGGTATAATTACATAACTCAGTAGGCCTGTAATCCACTATGTAGTATGGGCTGGCCTGGAAATTACCTATCATTTCCCCTCAGTTTCCCAAGTGCCAAGATTCATGTCAGCAGGCCTGAGGGTCTCATTCAACCTTAGTCATTTCATAGAATCCCTAGCAGGCAATGCCGTGGAAGCAGGATCTGGGTCTTCAGTACATGAAATGGGGCACTACACAATGAACATGGCCATTGCTCTTTTACTAATTTTAATTGCAAAAATCCACGCAGAAAAAAAATAAAAATACTAAGAAAAGACAAAGTAAGAATCTTCTCACAGACCAAGATCTAAGCTGGTATTTTTTTCCATTTACTTTGAGGTTTTCTATATACTATAACACAGACCAGACAGCTGTGGATTCTGGGAAAATGTGACCTCTTATTCCATCCCTGCCTAATGTAAACTTGTTCAGGTAAATGAACTAGTGCTTGACCCAACTTTAAGTGAGATTTATATTGGTCTTCACATGATCGTTCCTGGGAAATTCTAAACATCTTAAACTCATCCTATTTTCCACATTTTAATTTCCTCACCATGTATCTGAGTGTACTAAAAATCTGTTCCTCCAACGTGACGGCTCCTCCTAGTGCATGGCACTATCACACTAACAGGATGCTCACTTCAGTGCGACGCTCTCTCCATATCTTGCTTTCATTTCCTGTTCTATTTACTATAAACATAGTTATTTCCATTCTGTTGCTTTCAGTCGCATATGGCATTTTGAAACTGTTAAATAAAGAGATTATCAATATTAGATCTACCTCAGCTGTAAAAACCTACATTTATAGAGAAATATGATCTATTCAATTTCATTTCTGAAAGCCCGGAATCCTGTGATGGTCATAAATTCACATGATTACCCAAAGCACTGCGTTTTGCATTTGGAACACTATTTAGCTAGAGAGAGAAATCAGACATTCATGCAAGCAAGGAAGCAGCTCCCTATTAAGGACATGTACACCAAAACTGCAAAATATAAATGATTCTGACTGAGACCATTAATAAAACTTGACACTCAAGCAAAATGGCTCCATAGTATCTTCTCTGGGGACAGAGTGCATAAGAAAAAATATTCATATTTTGCCAAATTCAACATTTTGCAGGAAATCACTTTCTCCTTTATCAATTTGTCAGGAAAGGGATAAAACATTTGAATAAATATACACACACTATTATTTCTAAAACCACATGGTACACACTATTATTCATTTCAATACTTTCTGAGAGATCTTCAGTTACATCACTAATTTCAACACAATAGCAATATGGCTATTATAGCTACACTAATATAGAATCATGGACCCAAAATTAAGTTCAACAAATATAACTTTTCAAGATATAATCTTAATAGCTGTAGGGAATATGTGTCTTAGAACATTCTTTCAAAGGAAAAGCAGGAATGGTGTTTCATGTGCACATGAGTGAAAGATTCTAATGGGGCATTTACTGTTTGTAGTTTTCTAGGAAATCACTTGAAAATTGTCTTTAAGTAATAAACTGACTTATGGGTTTCATCTTGTTCCTGCAGCTCTTCCAAGCACAATACTAAACTCACAATGAAAGGAAAAGGAAGTCATCAGAGGGGTTTCTCTCCTGGAATTTGACTAAATTCTCCATGGTTATTCTAATAGATATCCCTTAGGATGTTTGGGGAATAAGACACGAAGACGTTATAATTGAAAACGAAATAGGGACTAATGTCCACCACAGGGGAGATAATTAGAAAAATCCTGTATTGAGCTACTGTTGTGAATGATAATCAAGTAGGGATCTACCATTTGATTACAAGCCTCATTCAGTACAGACCACGTGTGCCTTGGCATGAAGTGATTAAGCAGTAAACATGCTGTGCTGACACTGCAGGGGAGAGACATGCTAGAGACATGAGATTGGTACAGAGCTGTCTATTAGTGTAGCAAGTGAGAGTCTTGAAGATGAACAGAAGAACAGTAAACTACATAGAAATGTCTAAGAAACTCAAGAGAAGACACCAGGATTTCACAGTCACTAGTGGTATAAGGCAAGAAAATAGCCAACCAGTATAGACATAGCATTCCTATAGCATTAGAAATAATAAATTGAAGTTATAGGTTGGATTTTAAGATGAGTGTGGTTATTCCAACTACTAATTGTGTTCCTTTCTATATATGTGTCCACTTAACTAATAAATTAGAATCTTGCAAAGATTCTTCTCTTTACAAATACTATCACTCATAAATTGTGATTTTTTTTCAAGTTTGTGATGCCTAACATAGCTAAAGCTAAACATCTTGAGTAACCAGTGCAATCTTCATTGAAGTTAGGCTCTATATATCAAAAAGATATCCCAGAATAAGAGCAAACGCGAATATAAGTAGCTAAAAGTGTAGATCAGACATAAATTAAAGATGTTTACAATGACATACTTGAATACATCAGAAACTAGTATAAAAGTTCCTGAAAGCACAATTAAATGTTTTAACGTGTTTTGAGATATATCCCATGTAGACCTAGGACTTGCTATCTAGCTGAGGGTGCCATCAGTCTCCTGATCAACTATGCAAGGATTTTTGCTTCTAACTCATTTGAATGTTAACTATCTGGCTCATATGTTAGATTGGAACAACCCTCTTAAGCATTGTTTCTGCTTGTGTTTAATGAATAGTGTCCTTGAATTTACATGGGAATTTTCACAGTTGTGGGTGCCACAGTCCCTGGAAAGAATCCAGAGGACCGGGAGAGAGGCTTCCATACTTCCTTAAAAGTATGTGTGCCCATGTCAGCTGGCATACTGTGATACATAAAATAGAGCATCCTAGCAAACTAATGGAACCTCAGAATGGGCCTGACACAGGACAGTGGCCTCATCTTTAAGAAAGTCCCTCAAGTGCTGGCAGCCTGGCATCTCCCTACAGCACGAGTGGGATGATTGACTACCCTAGAGCTCATGCACATCCTCTGCTTGTCCAAAGGCTGTATAACCACACTTGCTGCTACTCAAAACAGTACAGTAGACCAGTACCTCAACCTTGGTCTCAGGAGTCTGTTTCCTGGGTTCTTAACTCCCTCTCCTTCACCCCCTCCTGGATCCAGGTTCCCACACACAGCATAACATACTAGCAAAAGGATTTTCCACTGTGAGTTTAAGAAGTTAAAAGGTTATTAAATTCTCATATATGTTGGGAAGGAAAAAGATTCTTTTAATGTTTGTCTACTGAATTCCAAAACTTCTCTAATGTTCTGCATGTTTCTTATCTAATCACAGGATCATTTATGCTTATGTTCATTTCGAGGTCACAGATCTTTTCAAGATAATGTTTACACACACTCGGGGAGTACTCTTTACAGACACTATTAATATTATAAATGAATGCAGTGACAACATAAAGCACAAACACTCCTGTAAGTGAACCGAACAGCAATACTTATAGAACAGCGCAAATGTTAATAAAATGAAGCTTCTCAAAGCAATATGCCTTTCATAGACTCTAAAAAATAAAATTTTGTTCAAAATATGAGTGTTCCATATTATTGTATTTAAAGAATGACTTACAATAGGAAGGTGTATTTATAGTAGGAAAGGAGTTTAGTATACTACCAAGTTCACTCGGGAAGGAAATATTACTCTCTTTTTATACTGCAACTGACAGGCCAAACTACAAATGCCTTACAGAAAGTCATTCCATGTGATGAAGACCATCTTTTCTTCTCCTCTGCTAATATCATGCTTCCTGAGCAGTCCAGAAACAAAGATAAAAATATAGAATCACTCTTAGAAATTAATATTTCTACCAAACTATACAGAATTACATGACAATGCATCCATCTTTGAAATATATATATATATATATATATATATATATATATATATATATATATATATATAATGTATAGATAAAAATGGTGAGCATACTAAGTCTAAACAAAACTTTTCTAATATTCTATCTAAGTAGTTATTTAAATCTCACTACAAATAAGATAGAAAGATAGAAGATATGATAGGGATAATGAGAAAAAGACCAAGACACAGACAGATACACATGCAGAGAGCTCATTTATTTTATGGAATAAGTGTCTAAACTTTGCAGACAATTCAGTATGCTGGAACTCTATCAGGACTTGATGTTATAAAGGTTCATTTATTCGTTTTGGTGCACTATCATGCTGTCTATATCAGGCTGACCTGCAATTCATGATACTCCTGCCTTAGTTACCTTACTGCTGAAATTCCAAAGATGTGCCACTAACCCTTGGAGATACTCTGAGGGTTGAGTATAAACTTAGTCTACAGCTAGTCTTCATCCCTCTTTAGGACATGACAGTATTTTTATTGATGGCTATCAACTCAGTGTACTTCTTCAGAGCCTACTAATTTAATTATTAATCATATCTCAATGACTTTTATAACATATAGGAACTGTGTTGACCATACCACTAAGCACCATTGCCTACTCAATTCAACATTAAGTCTAACTGTAGCGCCTGTGATGGTTACTTTCATTGTGTATTTGACACAATCTAGAAACACCTGGGAAGTGAGTCTCAATGAGAGACTGTCTAGATCAGGTTGCCCTGTCTGGTGGTTTGAAAGAGATTAGGCTTCCATAGTCCCTTATATTTGAATACTTGGTCCCAGTTGGTAGGACAATTTAGGCAGGATTGGAAGTGTAGCCTTGTGGGAGGAGGTATGTCACTGGTGGGTTTCCTGCTTGGGAATCAAGAGGGATCCCAAGCTGCTGCCCCAGTACCTTCACCCCACCATCATAAACTCTAATCCTCTAAAACCATAATTCCAAGAGACTCTTTTATAAATGACCTTGACTGTACTTTTCCATTACAACAATAGCAAAGTAACTAATATGGCATGGAAGAGTGTCTGTGGAGGGCTTCCTTGATTATGATATTTGGGATAGGAAGACCTATGTATTTTGAGTGGCCCCATTTTCTTGGTTTGAGACCCCGATGGTGTAACTCTAGAGAAGAGGCTTAGCATAACTCATTATTCATACATTCATTTTTTTTCTTTCTGCTCTGGACTACATTCTTGCCCTAGAATTGTAAGCTTGAGTAAACCTTTTCTCCACTAAAGTCGCATTTGCTGGGATATTTCATCCCAGCAATTAGAAATAAAACTAAATCACTACCTTAATCAACATCTTTACCTGAAATCAAACAAAATAATAAATAAAACAACGATTATTATGTTCTCCCTTCTATGTAGGATTGAAGCATCTACACTTTGGTCTTTTTTCCTCTTAGGCTCTATATATTTTGTGGGTTATCTAATGGGTATTCTGAACTTTTGGGCTAATATCCACTTATCAGTGAGTGCATACCATGTGTGTTCTTTTGTTTCTGGGTTACCTCACTCAGGATGATATTTTCTAGTTCCATCTATTTGCCTGTGAATTTCATGAGGTCATTGTTTTAAATAGCTGAGTAGTACTCCATTGTGTGAAGGTACCACATTTTCTGTTTCTATTCTTCTGTTGAGGGACATCTGGGTTGTTTCCCATCTTCTGGCTAATATAAATAAGGCTGCTACAAACATAGTGGAGCATGTGTCCTTGTTATATGTTGGAATATCTTTTGGGAATATGACCAGTAGTGGTATAGCTAGGTCTTCAGGTAGAACTATTTTTAATTTTCTAAGGAACCAGGAGAGAGGAGGAGGAGGGAAATGGGGGGGAGGGGGCGTTACAGGATCAAGTATTGGAAGGGACAGAGAAAATCACAGAGGATCAGGAAGTTGAATAGAAATAGGTAACAGTGGGGGATGGGTAACTGAGTTTATCCACTAGAAAGTCCCAGACACAAGGGAAGCAAGAGGCTCCCAGGACCCAACAGTGATGAAGTTAGCCAAAATACCCAACAAAAGGAGAGATAGAACCTGTAGAGACCAACTTCAGTAGATAGACATGACTCCCATTTGAGGAATGGGGCCTCCCATCTGTCTCAAAACTTTTAACCCAAAAATGTTCCTGTCCAGAGAAAAATCAGGGACATAATATGGAACAGATACTGAAGAAAAAGCCATCCAGAGACTGCCCCACGTAGGGTGGTACTTCCCATCTGCAGACACCAAACTACCACACTATTGCAGATGCCAAGAATCACTTGCTTACAGGAGCATGGTATGGCTGTTCCCTGAGAGGTTCTACCAGCACCTCACCAATACAGATGCAGATACTCATAGCCAACCATAGGACTGAGCCCAGGGACCCCAGTGGAAGGGCTAGGGGAAGGACTGAAGGAGCTGAAAGGGATTGTAACCCCATATAAAGAACAATATCAGCTCTGGGACTACCCAGAGCTCCCCGGGATTAAATCACCAACCAAGGAGTGTACATGGAGAGATCCATGGCTCCAGAAACATAGGTAGAAGAGGTTGGCCTTATCAGACATCAATACAAGGGGAGGCCCTTGGTCCTATGGAGGCTTGATGCCACAGCATTAAGGGCATGTTGGAGCAGTGAGGTGAGAGTGGATGAATGGGTAGAGCAGCACCCTCACTGGGGCAAAGAGGAGGGAGAGAGTGGAGAGGTAACTGGGAAATCATTTGAAATGTAAATGAATAGAATGATTAATTTAAAAAGAAAAGAAAAAGAAAGAATAAATACAGCAACACTGTCTAATAAAATCCTTTTTCAGGAATCAGAAAGTCAAATGTAATAATATATCCTCACCACACTTACATCAATATTGCCCAAGCAAACTTTGCAGGAAGGGATAAGATACCAAGAAACAAGAAAAGGTTTTCAAACAGAATCATCAAAAGAGAAGGTCACATTCACACATGCATAAACACCATCCTGGGAAAAGAGGACATCACAATCTCTGCCACAAGCTTGGTAAAAAAGACTCAGAAGATGTGTGATGTCATGTAGCACACAAGTATACCAGGATCCTTATTTGAAAAAATATATAAAATAAAATAAGTAAAGAATTGATCTCTGTGTGGTGGCAGAACTTTTCATAATGTACACTTTGCAATTTTACCTCGGAAATTCCATACATGGCTCCACAGAACAGCCTACAAGTAGTGAGGCTTCACTTAGGCAATTACATGAAATGAAAAGAAATATGATAAAGTTTCAATATACAGCTATTCCCAAACAGAATGTCCGGAATTCCTAAATCCTGGATACTTGTCTGTGTCAGCTTCAGAGTTTCAGGTCTTACACTAAGGTCTTGACCTAGTTTGAATTGATTTTTATACAGAATAAACAATAGTCTAATTTTAATTTTCTACATGTGGATTTCCAATTTTCTTAGCTCTAGGCTCTCTTTCCTTTAAGTTATGACTTTGACATGATTGCAAAAAAAAAAAAATCAGATGATTATCATTACTTGAATTCATTTCTGGATCCCCTATTCTATTCTTTACTCTGCATGCCTTTTTTTCCTATGGCAGCACCACAGAAGAGAAATTATTTTAAAGGATTCTAATAACCAAGGAAATAGTACTGAAGCTTGACAAATATGGTAGCATACAAAAAAAGCAAGTAATTAGAGGAAATAAAAGTAAAGATTCAGGAAAAGATCCTGGTGGAAAACAAAAATAAATAGTCAGAAAATAAACACAACATGTGGAAGAAAAGTCTCAATTTATAGAATTTATACATGCATTTGTGTCATACAGTTTAATATCTCAATGCTGTCTGCTTTGTTCAGTTACTAAAGAGAAGTTTACATATTTAAAAGTCACTAATGTTAGGATATTATAGTTGAAATTCTCTTAGAAGAAAACTACCCATTTAAAGTTAGTGATATACTATACCCTTTATAGACATGCATGATATTAAATACAGAATATTATCTTGCATATCCTAAACATTTAAAAATTAACACAATAAAATAATCTTTCAAAATAACAGATTATATTACAGAGATGAGTAGACTAAAGTGCTTAAAAATAACTTTATCAAATTGTAAGTAACACATAGGAATGCTCTTTGTATTTATACATCAAAGGTGAGCAGTATTATATGCCAGAGAAAACAGAGGATATTAGTCAATAACAGTACATCTTGCACTAAAGTAAGGAAGTTTAAATTAAAATATGTTGAGGAAAATCAAACAATACTTATAGAGGAAAAAATTAGGCTACCTTAAACACCTAAAAATATTACCAGTAAATGGTAGAATAATATGCACATTGTGTGTGTGTGTGTGTGTGTGTGTGTGTGTGTGTACATATGTGTGTGTGTGTGTGTGTGTGTGTGTGTGTATATATATATATATATATATATATATATATATATATATGGAGAAATTCTGTCTATACTTTTAATGTTTGACAGCTTTTTCAGTTTATATAGTGAATATAATCATTTTCATCCCATTTGACTCTCTCACCCACTCTCACTCCCTTATTTTCATGCCTTCTTTCTAAGTGTGAGCCTCTGAGTTTAGAGTTTCTTTCCCTGTTGTGTATAGAAGTCTATTTACTAGTGTAAGGGTAACTTCTCAATAACTATCCATCTTCAGAATCTGACACCTCTTCTTTAAGCAACTACAAAACCTCCAGGGAGGGGAAGGGATTCAGTGAACCATCCTGTCCACGGGATGAGCTGTTGAGGAGTCTAGTCTTTCCAAGGACATATACAGATACCCACTGTTGCAATGAGTTCTTGACAGCCATAGTCATGTAAACTATGAAAAGCATCTTCTGATACACATCAATCCATTGCACATTTCTCTACCATCTACCTTTTTCTAGAGATCCCTGAACCTTGGAGGATGATCTAGCCATCCCATTTAGGGCTGAGCGCTCTACACTTACACCAAATACTTAGGTCAGCTTGGGTTTCTATAGTAATTTCCATCCTTTTTAGAAAGAAACTTCTCTGACAGTCTCTAGGAATAATCAAGAGTGTTTAGAAGGCAGTTTGGCTACCAGACCACTTATTATAACCAAATAACAGCAATTAATTCCCTGCTAGGGACTATAAAATCCCCAATCACAAGTTCCTCAACAGATTTAGAGAACCTGGCCTGATTGTCCTCTTCTGTAATAGGCCTCCAACCCAATTCCAATGTGTTTGATTACTAGCATGATATTTATGACAATGCCGTTATCACATTGGAAGAAATATCTTCCCTGGAAGGTCAGTATAATAGCCCACAGGAGTCACAGCTGGATAAGATTTTTGTTTTAAGAATGTTGATGTCTTTTCTCTTCCAGCTACATAGCATTATCCTGGCACAATGAATCTTAAAGGTGACCTCTAGATTAATTTTTTTATATCCCCTTACCAAACTTTGTCAACTTGCAATTTTGATACTATAGCATGGACTTGAAATATAAATCTATAAATTACATCATTTTAATTTACACTGCCAAATGCAGTCCTCCTAAAAGAACAAAAAGTCAAAATGGATGGATTTAGACTAAAATTTCACACAGCAAGACAGCATCTTTTATACCAAATGTAATACAATGTAAAAAATAACAAAATAACTATCAGTATCAATAAGTCATCATATTAAAGAAATAGTCTTTTAACTTTTGGGTCAAACTCTATTAAAGTCAGAAAACATCTAGAGACCAAAGGTAACAAATATTATTCCATATTACATGTACACTCTAAGGTTAAGTCCTGGTCAGATCACATTCAAAATATAAAACATTTGAAGGAGCCAGAAAGAAAGACTGAATTAAATAGACATTCAACAGAAGTGCAAACAATAAACGGTGAGAACTTTAAGACAGCAAAAGCCAAAGTTAATCTTCCTGAAAACAAAGCTTGCCAATCACATAGTAATAAACCCTAAATGTACTTCCCTGAAGAAGTCAGAAATAAAATGGAAATCAGCAGTTAATCAATTTACAATTGATAGAAACTGTGAAGTAAGGGGTGCTATTTGAAAGCCACACAGTAGAAGACAATATTCAATGTGCTACATTAGTACTCTGAAAAGCAACTTGAAACATACATACTAAGAGATAAGAATTGCCTAAAACTGGTGCTGCCAACATGGAAGTCAGAAAGGGACAATTTTCATAAAGTAATAATTTCCATCATAATAGCCAATTATTTATCCTCAACAATAGCACAAGATGAAAGGGCAATGGAGGAGAATTCCATAAATATCTAACAACCAAACTACTTCAACACAATGAAACTTCCTCAGGCATAAATACGAGCAAGCTTAGAATGAATGCCAAAGCCTGGTTAATGCTGCTGAAGAACCAGGCACATAACCATCTCATTTATGAATATTCATATAAAAGTCCCAATTAAAAGATCAGAAAACAGAGAAAGACCAAAAGATCACTTCACCGCAGTCTTTGATTACAAGATGTATAGCTTAACATTAGAAAATCTATGAATATAAGTAATATAAAAAACGACCACAGAGGCTAAGAGGCATGTTGAACCACATTGGCAGCCACTCTGAAGAACATTTAAAACTAAAAGAAATATCATTTTGTAAGCACAAAATGTCAAATAGGAGCATCTTCTCTTTGTTTAATCTAACATCATCAAATAACATAGAAAAATGTTATTTGAAATCACAAAAAAAAATTCCATAAGCCAGAGGGATATTAAATTAATATTCAGAAACTTTGTTTTCACATATGCAAATAGCCAATTAGGAAACACAATACAATGGAAAACTGTCATTATAAAAAGCTAGCTTGGATAAGAAGATAAAATTATAAAGATATAAAAGATCTTCTACCTGGAATCATCACATGCAAAGGGAAAGAAAAAGAAAAGAAAAAAAAAAAAAACTATAACTTCAAGTCAGTTAATTGTAGCAAAAGCCTAAGGTGGTGAGGTTTGCTCTGTTAAGAATTGAAAAGGCATTAAACTCACTGAACTCAGCTGTAGGAACATGACTGGAACAATCATGTTATGGAGACTGGCTTTGAGCTGCACTCTGTAGAGTATCCTGATTGTAAGACTCGACTCATTTGAATCTTATAACTGTAATATCATAGAAACCTCCGAGTTCTACAATTTTATTCCTGAACAAAAATCAACCAAATGGTTATTCTGAACAGATGCTTTACACTGCAGATGAAGGAATTGCTGTCGTGGTGAGTAAAATAGCTAAGTTAATATAAAAAGAACGACTCATAGACTTTAGAATCAATTTCAAAGTGCATTGCTCACCTATTGCACTCTGTTCCATGGCTTATATTCCAAAGACCACCAGAGAGCTCAGTGGCATTTCCTCTGGCAGGCCGACTCCTTAGGAGCACGAAGACAGTTGGTACATTTCATTCAATATTTGCTGAGCATCCCATGACTTGCAAGAAACACATGGCTGCTTAATTGGCGTTTATGAACGTGCCAAGTGACATTGCATTATTTGTGTGTTTTATATGACATGTATTCCACTAGACTAAAAACTTCAAGAATTGATGAAAAATGGGGAAAGATTTTCATTTGAAAACTCCATTAGATGCTTATTAATGGATCTGCCTTTGTCATTTAAAAACATATTTGAGATTTTTTTGTTCTTGTTCACATCAATTCTGGTGATAGTGAATTGTAGAAAATTGTCATGATCTCTGCAATGGAAATTCATTACTCATCTGACTTAGCGTTTGCTAAACTGGGGCACCAACGTTCTGCTTTTAACTTCAACAGTTGCAGAATAAAAATGTATTTGACTCAGTAAATACTTCTCAGAAGCTGAGGTATAAACTCAACTGGCATTTGCCTGGTATGCACCATCATGGAAACACGGGCACTAGAGAAAATATTTACTTTCTTTATTGCAGAAATTAAGGAGGATTATGCTCCCGTTTATAGTCCAGAATGAGAAGGATAAATAAGTGATTTATAAAAGCGACGCAGAGCAGTGAAGAAAGGCATACATCATGAAAACAAAGAAAATTTAAAACTATAAAAGGAAATTTTCTTCCCCAGTTTTTATAATCCAGATTCCAGACTAGCCTTGAACTCAAGATCTTCCTCCACCAACCTCCCCTAGTGCTGGGATTGCAGGCTTGTGCCACAAGGTCTTAATAATGACAAAAGGCTCTTTGATGAGCAGTAATGACTGTTTCACAGCTATATCTCAAATATTGATCTATAGCTTTGAGAAAGAAACTGAGGATATTTTAAAGTTTCAGGTTCAATTTCCAAATAGGTACACCTCATCTTTCTAGACCATATAATATAATCAAATATTTAATGATTAAAAATTATTGTTATTATTATTATTAAGTCAGAATTATTGTGGCCTAGAATTGAAAGTTTCATTGTTTGTTTGTTTGTTATTTTTTTTCAAAGTAAAGCAAGGGTTGTGAAAGCTACCCACATTTGTCTTCTCCAAATATTTGCCTCTGTTTCCTCGGTCATTACATGGTGCAGTTATAGTGAGATTTAAAGAAGATACAAAGACAATGGACACACTGAGTACATTTATGTGATAAGGAGAATCCCTTAGAGACACAGAACCAGTAGTAAAAATATGTATGTGATTTGGAATTGGCCTATAAGATTATCGAATTTTGAAGCAAGTGTGTGTTCTAACAAAAAAAATCAATTTTAAAAAGTAAAAAAGGAAGAAAGAGAGAGAGAGGAAGGAAGAAGGAAGGAAGGAAGGAAGGAAGGAAGGAAGGAAGGAAGGAAGGAAGGAAGAAAGAAAGAAAGAAAGAAAGAAAGAAAGAAAGAAAGAAAGAAAGAAAGAAAGAAAGAAAGAAAGAAACCAAGATTTTAAGTTCACAAGTCAGTGATAGAGAAGCAAATAAATAACTCTAATCAAAAGCCAAAGCCCACAGTATGGACTCCCATGAAAGGATGGGAGTCCTTTTTGACTCAAACTGTACCTGTTTGAACAATAAGGTGAAATAAGCCCCCATTACACAGATGTTTGCTGCCCATGCTCAGAAGAGATAACCAGCAATCTAACTTCATCTATTCAAAAAAAATCACATTTAGAAATTATTCTCAGGCAAACCCATAATAGTGTTCAATCAAATTTCTAGGTAGTTCATAGCCAAATAAAGTTGCCATATAAAATTAACTATCATGGTTGTGATTTTTGTCTTTGTACCTAATGTGTTAAAGTTGTCTGTCAGTAAATGAAGAAGGGAGTAACCAAGTATTCCTTTCTTTTGATCATGAACTAGACACTAATGTGGCTCATTAAGGCGAAGATATACTCTCTTTCAATATTGGCAGTGTGTCCAAGAACAGAGGACTGGCTGTGCCCTAGGCAAGAGTACTCTTAAGACACCTGTCGTGATGCTGAATTCAATCCCACATTCCCTGACAGAACCTGTGCCTTCCATTGGACTTGGCATAAATTTGAATTTTTGTATTGAATCTGTGAAATAGAGAGACAGATTTAATAATCATCCCACTTAGTAAGTACAGCTGGGGCAAGTAATTAAACAGGTTTCCTCTTGCTAGCGGGCCTAAAGCAATGTAGCTCTGGGTCTCAGTAAGACCATTGGACAGAGATGGAAAGCTAATATTCAACAGACTTCTTCAGCAGGCCCATGTCAGCATCCCTGTTCTTGGCAAACAGAAGTTATTAAAGGGACCTAGTCAGGCCTCTAGAGGCATGCCAAATATTCATTCTCAAGAATATTGCATTTATAGTTTGAAAAATGAAAGGGGACTGGAATAATTGAAAAATATGATCATTGCTATTGAAGTGCTATTCATCTAATAAAATAAGTTCATTGTGAGTCTTTGAAATGGACTTGACATGAACACTAAGACCTTGGGGGTGGTCAGAGTTTTAAAAACTTGTAATATTTTCAGCATTATGACAACACAGTATTTTTCATAAGTAAAATATATTCATATGGCAAAGTTATAATTAACAAGTGACTCAGCAAATCCAGAGTCAACAGCATGTGTAAAAAATTTAACTGGGGAAAAAAACTATTTTATTAAATATAGATTAGTTGTTAAATAAAAAGAAATTATGCATATACATGAGGTATTATTTAATATTTTAGGACATAAACATATTGTTTGCTTAATTTAAATGATAGTAAAATTATATCCCCCAATTTTTGTCCTTTCTTTGTTGAAGAAGCACTCAAGTTTACTTCCTCTGACTGGTTGAAAGGCAATAATTTATCATTATCTGTGGTCACCCAACTGCAATACTGCACTAGTATTCTGCCCCCTTTTCTGAGCATGATGTAAGCAAACATGATGGGGTGATACCGTATCCTCTTGCCTCCTTCCTCCCTTCGTATCCAAGGAATCAGATCCTACTGTCAACTTCATGACAAAAGCACTGTTTGCTTTCTACATGGCTGAGCTGATGTCTATTCAGGTCTTTCTCAGGCAACCGTCTTGTTCAGGTACCATGGATGAAATCTATCTGTCATTTTTAGCAGACAACTTCAACTTAGTCTTTTTTTTTTTTTTTTTTTTTTTTCAAGATTTTATTTATTATATGTAAGTACACTGTAGCTGTCTTCAGGCATTCCAGAAGAGGGCGCCAGATCTCATTAAGGATGGTTGTGAGCCACCATGTGGTTGCTGGGATTTGAACTTATCACCTTCGGAAGAGCAGTCGGGTGCTCTTACCCGCTGAGCCATCTCACCAGCCCCCAACTTAGTCTTTTTTTTCTTGTAATATTCCCACCATCTCTTCATGTTGTTTTCTGAGAGTTGGGGACGGGAGTTGGGATATAGATGTATCAACTGTGGAAGCAGAATATTCAAGTGTGAGTTGTTCTCTTCCTTTTCAATGGAAGGTTACCTCTTTGTAAGTACTGGGATAAGTATTCCGAATGCAGTTAGGAATTATGCTGTTTTAGTGAAGTGATAGTAGGTTTTCTAAGATCCATAACTTCAATACCTATGTGTACTTGACTAGGTTTCCAGTACCATTCATGATTTCTTTCCTGTCAAGTGGACCTTAAGTCCAAATAGACAGCTGTGGATCACCGCCAAGATATTAGTGTCATTATTAAAACTGTAATGATATCTTGCCAGGCTGGTAATTATGGTTCATAGGGACTATACCAGGGTAGGACTATTGGTTGCTTCACTCCCTGGTAGCGTCAATAGAACCTCTGAGCAGTATGAAAGCTAGTCTTCAGGAAGGATATTTTTTCAGCTCCAATCCTTAAATCCTACATGTAAAGTAGGATTAATTATAGTTATATTGTTTTGGAAGTCTCTTCTATTACCTGAACTTGAAAGGGAGGGGTATCACATGGCTGGTATTGTAGTTTTGTTTTGTTTTGTTTTGTTTTTGTTTTTGTTTTTTTGTTTTTTGTTTTTTTGTTTTTTTTTGTTTTTTTCACGAAATCTATGACTTTGGGGGAACATTCAGTCCAAGTTGGATATCTTCATTTAAACAACCCATGTATACATGTGAACTTATATGCATTATATTCAATTTAAGTAAATAAAAACTTGACTCCTTGAAGTTTCTTCATACATCCATATCATATTCCCCCCTAGCACCCTCTCTTTCTATAATGATCTCTGTCTTAAATATTTGTTTAATTCTATGATACAACATCATGTCTATACTGACTGGTGTGGTGTGTCAACTTGACACAAGCTGGAGTTATCACAGAGAAAGGAGCCTCCTTGAGGAAATGCCTCCATGAGATCCAGCTGTAAGGAATTTTCTCAATTAGTGATCAAGGGTGGCTGGTGTAATCCCTGGTTTGGTACTTTTCAGAATCTGTAAAAAAGCAAGCTGAGCAAGGCAGGGGAAGCATATGGCCTCTGTATCAGCTCCTGCTTCTTGAACTGCTGGGTTCTAGTCTTGACTTTCTTTGGTGATAAACAACAATGTGGAAGTATAAGCTGAATAAACCCTTTCCTTATCAACTTGCTTCTTGGTCATGGTGTTTTGTGCAGGAATAGAAACCCTGAAAAAGACAGATTGCTACCAGCATAGTGGGCTAATCCTGTGACAATCTGACCATATTTTGGGGAGGACTGTGGGACGACTTTGGAAGGACAGTTTGGAACTTTAGGCTACAAGAATCATTGGGTGTTAAGAGCTCTGTCCGATGTTCTGTAGGAGCTTGGAAGATAATATTGAGAACAGTGCAAATGATGGAGGCCTAGATTTTACCTCCTGCTGAAGCTGGACTTGGTAATGTGTAAGAGTCACCCAGGTGTTACTGGTTTCAAAGTCATAAAGGGGCCACAAAGAACAGCTGAGACTTGGCACTGTGAGAAGCCATGGAAGGCCATTGGTGAAGGCACAGCCTCAGTTGCAATTGATGGCCCAGGACTAAAGAGGTCATGCAAAAGAGTTGAGGCTTGGCACCATAAAGAGAGCCTATAAGAGGCTATTGGTGAAGCCTATTTGCAGCAGAAGAGAGCAGTGTTTTGGAGATGCCAGTACCATGAGATGACCACCAATAATAACAGCAGCAGTGGAGTACAGGCAGCTAGAGCCTAGAAGAAAAAGTGTGTGCTATATGGGGCAGAGCTGGAGAAGTAACCCAACCCCTTGGAGGCGCCCATAAAATCATCAGTGTATCCCAGATATGGGATGGTTAATTTGATTTTTGCTTTTGATTGTGACTGTGCTCTGATATTTTCTGCTCTTGAAGGAAGAAAGTGTTTTAGTGAAGCTCACAGTTAAGAGACTTTAGATTTTACAAAGACTTTGAAATTTAAAAGAGATTGGATATTTTAAAAGGATTGAAATTTTAATATGTCAGAATTTGTAAAGACTGTGAGAATTTTAAAGTTATTTAGAACTTGGGGATGAATAGGAAAGTAAGGGTTGAAGCTTAATAGTGATATGTTTGTGTGTCAAGTTAACAAGGGGTCAATTGTATTGGCTGGTTTCCTGTATCAACTTGACAAAGATGGAGTTATCAAAGAGAAAGGTGCCTCCCTTGAGGAAAAGACTCCATGAGATTCAGCTCTAATGCATTTTCTCAATTAGTGATCAAGGATGGGAGGGCCCAGCTCATTGTGGGTGATGCCATCCCTGGGTTCTATAAGAAAACAAGCTGAGCAAGCCAGGGGAAGCAAGCCAGTAAGTAACATCCCTCCATGGCCTCTGCATCAGCTCCTACTCCTTGACCTGCTTGACTTCCAGTCCTGAATTCCTTTGGTGATGAACAGCAATGTGGAAGTGTAAGCCAAATAGACTCTTTCCCTCTCAACTTGCTTCTTGGTCATGATGTTTGCACAGGAATAGAAACTATGACTAAGACAAATGACCAACATGATTTATAGAAGAGAATTTATTGAGGCTTACAGTTTCAGAGCATAAATCCATGACCATCATCGTGGTAGTGATTATGACAGCAGACAGGCATGGAACATGCTTGAGCAACAACTGAAAGCTTACATCCTTATCCATAAACATGAAGCAAGGAGACAGAGGCAGAGACTGACAAAGAAAAAGAGAGACAGAGAAAGACAGAAAGGATCTAACTGGTAATCACAAGGGAGTTTGAAACATTGAACACCACACCCCCAGTGGCATACCTTTTCCAAGAAAGCCATACCTCCTAATTTTTTGCAGAGTTCCACCACCTGTAAACCAAGCATTTAAATCTAGGATAGGAACCTATGAGAGCCATTATTTAAATCACTACCTCCTTTTCCTTCTTCTCTAATCAGGCTTCCTTGCCAATCTCCCATTTATTCCATCTCCTCCTTCATGTTACCTCGATCTTCCCATTCTCTAAGGCTTCACACACCTCATGGCTCTTTACATTGTCATGGTTTTTGTACTTATTCCATATTATATATTCACAGATGAGGACTTGGAGGTAAGAGTCACAAATGAAAGAGAACAGGCAGTGTTTGTGTTTCTTGGTTATCTCCCTCAACATACCCTTTTCTCATTCCATCCATTTACCTATGAAATCGATGAATTCAATTTTCTTTACAGCAGAATGGTATTCTATTGCGTATATATACAACATTTTATTATGCATACATCAGCTGAATGACATTTAGGTTTTGGTTTTTTTGTTTATTTTTTGTTTTTGTTTTTTGTTTGTTTGTTTTTTGGTTTTTGCTTGCTTGTTTGTTTTTTCCATTTCCTAACTGTTGTGACCAGCTTTGCAATGACACATGGCTGTGCTGGTTAGGTTTTGTCACCTTGACACAAACCTGAACATATCTAGAAAAAAATATTTTGATAAAAAAAAAATGCTTACATAGTGTTAGGCTGAAGGCAATTCTGGGTATTGTCTTGACTAATGTTTGATGTGTAAAGGCTCAGCCCATTGCAGGCAGTGCTGCCCATGGTCTCACTGTTCTGAACTGTATAAGAAAGCAGGATGAACAAGCTTTAGGAACAGGCCAGTAGGAAGCACTTATTTCAGTAGGAAGCTCTCTATATCAGTATCTGCCTCCAGGCTTCCTACCTTGTCAAGGATATCTCTTGCCCTAACATCCTTCAATAATGGACTATGATATGGAACAAGAAGCTGAAATAAATGATTTCCTTCATATGCTGATTTTTGTTATTGTGTTCTGCCGCAGCAAGTATCTGTAAAGAAGTCAAGTTCTTTGGGATTATGCAAAGCAGTAGTATATGTTGCTATAGTAAAGGCTTTTTGGTTGGTTGGTTGGTTGGTTGGTTGGTTGGCTTGGTTTGGTTTGGTTTGGTTTGGTTTGGTTTGGTTTGGCTTTAGCTTTTTGCTAGTTCCTTACAATGACTAATTTTGACAACAGCTATTCTCATTGAAGTGAATTAATAACTCTGGTGATTTTGATTTATATTTCTGTGAAGTTTCATGATGTTGACCATTTGTCATACTACTGCGTTCATTAGTTTGTTTTCGTTTTATGGTTATTTGTGTCCTCTGAGTATTACTGGACCACTGGGCATCATGGAGCAGAGACTGCTGTATAGATCTGAAGAATAACAGTTTGAGTCATAAAAGTAGTAACCAAATACTGTGATTTCTAGATTTATGGCAACAGTAATATTATTACTAATATTTCTTAGTAAAAAGAGAGAAAGTTGGCTTACTACAGTTGAGAGTCCAGCCATCCATACCCTTCTGCTACCACCCTTCCTCACTGGCTGTTTGTAATCTTGAAGGATCCTGGAGAACACAGGGGTAGAAAGTCAATTGTCTGTGGAGCTCTGCAGATGTGGCTGTTATGAGGTCAGCTTGAGGTAGGGCTGTTTGGAGATATGACTGTTTCTGAAAAAAAGTCCTTAACCATATTCTTACAATGAGTTTAATATATTCATTGGCTTACCAAACTAGACATACAGATTAACTTCTTTAGTCTCTCAGTATCCAGTTTGATGTGAATAGTCAGTCATATCTCCTTAGGAAAAGTTATGTAACAGGCCAATTTCTTCAAGCGAAAATTCAATAAACAATTTTTTTATGAAACTCAGTTCAACTAAAGTAGCAAGATTTAAAATCAAATATTATCACAAAATAAAATCCAGATATAAACCAATTTAACATATGCTGAGAAATGATGCCATAAGAAATAAAAATATTAAGTCTGTGTTCAATATTTAAGCCATTGTATATTATAAGAGCAGAAAGCTGCATAAGCAGAGGAAGTGGTTTGCTTCATGACATCAGTCTTGAATCTGAGCCGAGATGTTGAAGAAAGCATTGATGGGTACTGAGAGAATGGCAACCTCAACAGGGAAAGAGGTACACATTGTTATATGTTTAGACACAAGGCTTCAGATGTGTAACATGAGGCAGTGTGAGCAGGTAGTGCAGGAAGAACTGAAATCCATATTGTGTATTTGGATTTAATTCCCTTTTCTCTCATTGCATGCTCATGAACATTGTATCAAAGTTTTAAAGACCTTCACTTTTATTTTTGCCAACACAGATCCTCTTGGAACTGACTGTTAGAGAAGCCAGGGTCTGGACCTAGTGCTTTAGTGGACCCAGATGTGCTTGGGCACAGCACGACTTATGCTTTCATTATAGAGTCCTAGGGATGTCTTTTTACCTCTACAGTTAGAGAACTAGATTTCAGACTCAATTTCTTCCTGAAGTAATTTGTCCAGTTATCAATTTTATTAATATTTTCTGTATATGTGAAAGGCATGGTATAATGTGACAAAATCTCCAGATTGAAGAGTAATTTAAGAAGCATTGAAAAAAAAACTAACGACTCTTCAATTATCTTCTGATATAATTTGTATTTTACTATATGTCACTTAGAAGACATAAGATATCTAACCTGGGGGGAAACTATAAAATTATTTCAAGTCTAAATGTATCCTTTTATTATGAACATATGAATTACTTTCTCTTGTGGTATGTCATAGATAAAAGGACAACGAAATAGGAGTGAAAGTAATAGACATGAGATTTCTAAAGCTGGGGATAAGGTCAATTTGTGAGAAAATAAATATATTTCTTATTAGTGTGTCCTAACACAGATAAAAATTAAAGAATTCACCAGTTGTCATAAAAGATAAGAATATTAATGTATGTAGTCCATTATTATATCATATATTATTTTACCATACATTATATATTATACATTATATATTACATATAATATTACATTTTACTTTTAATAGTATATTATATAATTATTTATATATTATATAAAAGTATATTATATATACTGTCTTTAAAATATTCATTACTTAGTTCAAAAAATTATATATTTAGTCTTCAGAACACATCTGTAGGTATGGGGATATGAGCTTTGTCTAAATGAAGAATTTGTCTGGGAGCAGATGTAGCTTATATTAGTTCTTTCAACTATGAGAATATGGAAAGCCAAACATGACCCAGGTCCCTCCTATCCATTTAGTCTGGTGATGACAGCTACGCATAGCACAGCCCATCTCTCCATGTAAACTAAAAGACGTTTTAATCAAAAGCTAAGAGGCATATGCAGCTTTTACATCCTTTATGTTTTCAATTTAGATGAGTGCAGTCAGTCAATATAAGGAAGATCTAGTCCCTACAGACCGTCTACAATTACCATTATGGCCATTCATTCATTTCTTCATTCTTGTAATGAGTGATTAAGGTATGACAGCTGTGGGGTGAAGTGGTTCTCTAAAGCTCCTCAAATTGCTTGCAGATAGTAGATTGTTTTACAAATTTCTAACTTTTTGATCAGGTACTCAAAATCACTAGTAGCTTAAATTTCTTGCAGGAGAGATATTTATATCATGAAAATTAATGACCGTTATGACGGGCTTTTTGCTGCTGCTGTTGTGTTGTTGTTAATATAATACAAATAGAAATATTCCAAGTAAATGAATAGCAGGCACCTTTGGTTTGATGAAAAGAAAGTAAGTTAAGTCATATAGAAGAAAAAGGATGAGCAAATTAGTAGAATTCTGCATAGAAAATTACTAGAAGAGCAACTGAAAGGAATCGCTAGCAACTCACAACAATTGCATAATCCATTCTCTACTTACAAAGTGTAAGATAACAAATCTATCCTTAAATAACAAGTAGTGTTGTTACCATCCTATCCAAAGTAGGTACACAAAGGTTTAGGGAGCTTGCTTCAGTGCCTTGGGCAGATTTCGATGTGTTGATGTGTACAGCATAAGTAGAATCCAGCCCCTTATGATTACTTCTAATTCCAGTAATCTTTATTAACTGTATTCTCATTGTGCATTTGGAATTGGGACACGTTGCTGTTCTTGTTGTCATGGAAGAGAGGGTATTTTGTAACTACTTGGGATTATGGACCATGGACTGACAGGATGGGAGTAGTGAGTAGGGAAATGGCTTGAGAAAGCTTTTCAGTGATCCTCCAAAATGAGGAGGGTTTTGTTGTTTATATTCGGTGGGAAGACAATACGAATTTAAATGATGTTATTTTAATATTAAAATAAATGTGACTAACCAAAAAGACATTTACATCACCCAGTCAAGGCTCTAGGAATACTGCAGAATATGGCATCAAAACTACCTTTCAAATACTACATGAGCATTGGCCGTCATGAACACATAGCAGCTATGCCCAGTGGCACATGACACAAGTCAGGCCTGCCTACATGACATTCTAAACTGTAGAAACCTGATATCTTCTTTCTAATATTTTGGTATCTCACACCAGATATTGTAGAGTAGTGAGCTTTTGGGCATGCCACTGTTGCTTGTTTCCAACATTGTTTGTGTGTGTTTCTCTGTTATCCTTGATGTCTAGAAGAAGTACAGGTGCATAGTTTTTATTCAAGTTTTTATTTTAGCCTTTATATATTCCATTCTTTTTGTCTTTTGTTTTCCTTTATTTGAGTCTTCATTTTTTGGGTTTTTAGTTTTATTTTTGTTTTTGTTTTTGTTGTTGTTGTTGTTGTTGTTGTTGTTTTTGGCTCTTTTGTTCTGTATTTTTCTTTTTGGTCTGGAATTATGATCCTCATTTCTATTTCTGTAGAGAAGCAAGCAGTGGTAACAGAAATAATAATTTGACAAACATGCAGTGAAAACATTTATACTCTTAGTGAGGTTTTGAAATGGTAGCACTAGGTTACTATTTGGATAATGTAATTTAATTTTTTTTAAAGTTAACAATTAAAAATCAGAAAATGAAAATAAATGTGAACAGGTAAGAGGAAAAGGTAAAATAGGAACAAGAGCATAAGTATGAGTAGGAAAACACTTAAAAACTGAAAGAAAAAACAAACATTTAAATTTCACAAGTGAAATTGTGAAACATTTTAACTAAACATATCATAATATAAATCAATATTTCCTTCTTATTGACATGAATGAGATTTCCAGGTCCTCCGAAACTGGATTTGTAAATGGATTTGTAGGTGGGAAGAAGGATGTTCTTGTTTCTATGTAAGTCTACAGTAAGGTAGACCAGATGTTTCCATGATAGATTACGTTCCTGTAGAAGAATCACTGTAAAAATTTTGCAATTCTATGTATAAGGTCCCTGAATTCTACACACATAAATTTTTTTACTTAAAGTTTTCCATTTCTGGGGTTTTGGAAGATGGTGTGTTACTTCTTATGCTTCTATTTATATATAAGATCTTTTTATCTAAACTGTAAATTAAATGGGTTCATTTAATAATTTTTACCAAGGAAATGTAGAGGAAGAAATGTGTGATGTCTAGCTGAAGAAAAGAAAGCGGGAGGCCTGGGAAATTTCATAAGTTGATCTCAAAATGCTGGGATAGGTCTCAATTACGGCAGGGGGATAAAAACATGATACTTGTAGAACATAGATTCCCCATGTCCTTGCATTGAACACCTGTCCCTTACAATCTATCTAGGATATACCATGAATGACAAACATCATATAACCTAATGAAAGTTTGTCATACTATTATCGCAACAGCCTATTCTAGGTAAGAGGATGTGTGTCACTCATATCAAGTCACTATTTCTGAGTATAATTAGTCCTGGCATACTCCACACCACTAAACTCATCATGACAACACATACTGGTGAGCTTAGTACTATAACTTCCTCCACTATTCAATCCTTCACTTATTGCCTCTCCTACCCAGATCCCACTGTTCCGGCCAGGTCTAAGCCTAGGTTTGTTCCCACTAGGTTATTGATGTAGCTTCCTCGCTGCTCTCTGTGCTTCAGTTCACCACAGTCAGACCTCTTCAGTTTACCATGATTAAATTCTATATGCAATTTTGCCCTACCAGTCTTTCCTTTTAAAAATCTTTCAAGTGTTAAACGCCAAAGACTAATGACGTAGCATCAAGATCATACAATGAATTGGCCATATAAATGTACCAGTTTAACTTACCAACAGTACTGGCACAACAAGTGGATTGATTACTTTTTAACAATCCTTCTGGCTACTCCATCTACCTAGAATGGTGTCACTCATTCTCAGTTTGACAAGCCAGCCATTTCTCAGGATATAGAACACAAATTTGTTCCATAAGATCTTAGACTGTGATATGTTCTCTTGGTATCTTATATGATTGTCACTTATGACTCTGCTGTTACCCTATTACCTACTACAATGAATTTGTGTTTCATTTACATACTGAGTACAGAAGGTCTAATACAAATCTCTGTTCTGATTTTTTTTCAAATTTCTCTCCTGCTGCTATAGTAGTACTCCTAGTCTCTCCTGGTGCTTTGTTCAGAACCTCTCCTGAATCAAAGTGAGCATTCTTACTCCCTTGATTCTCAACCTAGCCTCTAGCAACTCTTTATTTGCCCACACTTTTACTGTTCTAGATCATCCTTACTAACAAACAGCCTTTCCGAGTCTGTTTCTGTGTCATGGTTCTCTTGACACAAAAGTCTTACCATAGACCAGCCCTTTGGATGAGCTCTGCTTTCTCCCTCTCACTTTGCTTTTTTTGTAGAGAAACTCTTTCCTACATGCATCCTGCTAAAAGGGAGAATCATGCTATAGACCAAGCAGTAGTATGCTTTCCGTAGTATATACGTTCTGATGCTACTGCCCTTTCTTAAGGATCTCCCTTCTCTATTCCACCCATTGAATTAAAAATTTCTTGTCTAGCAGAAGTATATATAAATTTAACCTAAAAGACTTTATCATATGCTTCTCAAAGTTATTCACTCTCTGTAACAGAGACAATGATTTTAATCCTTGATGAGGGTTCCACCTCTCTCTATGGGAGAATATCAGCAGAGTCCAATCATGTGAAGGTCTTTTGCAGACATACCAGCTGCTGAGAATTCATGGTCAGAAAACAATGCTCTACAATACAGTACTTCCTTCTTCAAACTTTTCCCATCCCCTTTTCTTTTTTTCTTTTCTTTTTTTTTTTTTGTTTTTTGTTTTTTGTTTTTTTGAAACAGGGTTTCTCTGTATAGCCCTGGCTGTCCTGGAACTCACTTTGAAGGCCAGGTTGGCCTCGAACTCAGAAATCCGCCTGCCTCTGCCTCCCGAGTGCTGGGATTAAAGGCGTGCGCCACCATGCCTGACTCCCATCCCCTTTTCAATGACAGTTCCCTGAGTCTTGGAGGAGATGATCTAGATGTTTATGGCTGAGCATTCAACAATCATTCTCAGCACTTTGACTATAAGTTTATGCTGTAATCTCTACCCACTTTGGAAAGAAATTTCTCTAACCAAATTATCAGACTAATCTATAAACTCCAGGATTTTTAATTAATATCCTTATGTAGCTTCTAAGAGTGGATTTGTCCTACATAATAAGCCTCCATTAAAACTTTAGGAAAAATATTTTTCTATTTTTAAAAATATATATAGTTTTAAAATATGTGTGCATTTTACATTGATCATATTTCTCCTCATACTCCACTACTTTCCAATTTCTTCCCCTCCCCTTCTCATTTATCTCCTTCATCTCACATCTTCTGCTTTCAAGATGAAATGCCTATCCTTAACTCGATGATCTGTTAGAAAATCTCTTTAAAATCTTAGAAAATGTTGAATAAATAAGGTATATATCCTTGTGTATTAGGTTACTAAAATCTGTGATCCTTGGCTGAGCAGTACGCATGAAATTCTCACTAAAACATTCCTGAAATTATTATCAATTCTTAATAAATAACCTGTAGTATATGGTAATTAGGTAAATGAAAAAAACTGAGAATTCTCCCTCAGCTATGTTTCTTGACCTTTACAAAATTCCTAAAAGTTTTATATGAGATAGGACACTAAGAAAGTTATATAAGTGATCCAGAAAACATTGTCATGGTCATCAATATAATCTATGTCAAATATTCAACAGTAATACACAATTCAAAGGTTTAATTAGAAAAAGAAAACTTTCTAAAAATGCAAGTTTTCACCTTTGAAAACCTATGGATCCAAATTGTAAACTATCATCTTGACATCTGTTAATGTTCTTTTTATGTAATGCAAATTGAAACACAGATTGTTAAAACTTTAGTCAGTATACCAGGGAAAAGTTAAAATTAAACTATTCTCTTTATAGTTTATCAGACTACAATCAAGTATTTAAGTGTTCTTGCACCATAAAGAGCCTTACTTTGTTTACAATTAATTCACAGAGCCATCTCTTTGGGAGTTGTGATCAGAACAATTGCCTTTGTTATTCAAACATTTGCATAAATGCTCCACAGTGTTTTACCATGAAAGGACACTTAAAATAAAGGGCTATCTCCACTCCTGTTCCCCCCCATCCCCACCCCCCTCCATCATTATTCTTGTTTCCTAGGCTACTTGAACAGAGTTGTTATGATGAGCAGATAAGAGCTAGTGAAAATATAAAGATAAGTTTCAAGTGGTTGATAATTTACAGCTTTAATTGTTGAGAGTATGAGGTGAACAGTCAGGACTGAGGAGAAGTTTCCTTGACTAATCATGATTAGCTTGCTTTAAAAATGATACAGCTAATCTGATCATTTGTTCAGTCCTGCAAAGAATGAACCCAACAAAATGAAAACCCAACAAAGAAAAAAAACAAAACAAAACAAAATGTTTAAAGCTAAGCTATCCATTACATGCAGAACACCGACCGGATAGACTTCTGAAGATACAGAGACCATAGGTAGAAACAAGCATGGCTTCTATGATAAAGGCTACTGAAAGACATCTTTGGTAAACTAATAATGAATTAAAAAGGTAGCATCTTTGGCAGACACATGAACTAGAGGATTCCAGTCATAGGAAATATGAGGTTGAGTGACTCCTAGGATAGGATGATATTAAAGACCAATGTGAAGATCTAAGTGTAAATCACTGTTACAATTAGTAGAATACAGACAAATGATCATATAGGTATCACTAATTGTGCTCAGTTGATTAAAATATATTATTTAAGAACTTAAAAGAAGAGACAAAAATAGAAGGGAGATGTTTTGGGAAAGGTGATTCTGGGGAAATTTGAATTGAGGTGCTACAAAGAAGTATGATTAAGATACATTCTATACATGTATGAAAGTTTTAAAGAATAAATAAAATATTATAAAATATAAATAGCATCCTATGACTGAGCACAATAACTAATATACAGTTCACTGAAAAGTAATATTAACTCAAAAATATAAATATGTCCATGTTTAGGGAAATACATGTAAAAATATTGAGCATATGTTGACTAACCAATTTTAGGGATGAAAATAGAAAAATTGGACCTTGCAATATGAGTGAGTAGGAACTGTTAAGATTATACTAGAGTACTTTGAAAACATCTTTTTGTAAAATAATAATGTTAAATATTTATTTCAGTAATGTCCTCATTGGTTTAAAATCTAGACAAACTCCTGCATATTAATATATATAAAATATGAGAATATTCAGAATATTCAATATATATATATATATATATATATATATATATATATATATATATCACTAAGTTATGGTTTAATTATGCAATAATATATAATTATAAATGTAATAAATCAGCTCAGCATGAGCAAATATTGCTGTATTATTAAGGTAGAATAAATTAAACCATATGAATCCATTTATATGAATTTAAAATATATAAAATAATAGAAAGCCATAGAAATACTTAACATAAATTATCACTATTCAAATTATAATTAATAAATTTCATACATTTTATATGAATTTCTATTCAGATAATAGTCTATTTTTTGTTCCATAAATTTTATCAGCTTTCATTTTCCAAATTCAGATAGAGATTACAATTACATTGCAAAGGATGGTTTGGAAGAAGGTCACAGGAAGGAAAGGGCCAAGTTCACAGTAGTGGTTGATTTGGAGTTCGGGAGAAAAACAGAAATACTAGCTGACAGAATTGAAATGTTTCTATAGTGCATTCATTGCATTCATTGTTTTAAAAAACCCTGAAGCAAATTTAACAAAACGTTTAATTTGATAACAATGTATAAATTATAATATTTGCTGTGAGACTTTATTATACTTTTGAGTCTGATTGAGTCCGTATACAGTCTTGTTGAGACTGAAGTAATTCAGATAACACTATTCTAGAAGTAGCAGGATAGTCCTAGACTTTTAAGTGAAATATATCATAAAAAAGAAGAGACCTGGAACATGTCATAAACAAGAACTTTCATAAGCAATGGGTTACGGTGGAGAGAGACAGCATGTAAATATGTAAATGGTCCTTGCCAGACTCACAAGAACTGGAGTGTTGTGAGAGCATTCTAAGACCAAGTGAAGACAATAGACAACTTCAGACATGTGACTATAGGATTAATGGCAGTCCTTGAGTTGAAGTTTTAAAAGTATTTAATTTAAAGTATTGATAAAAGAAATAAATTAGACCACAATAGGTCTGAGTGATCACCTAGAAGGCATATTGCAGTAGCCCCAGGTAATAAAAAATAAATAAACTTATCACAAAATTGAATAAAGATAGACTCAACGTTGATATGACTACATATTTATTATAACATGCAGAGGGCTGCATCAAAATAGATGAGACCATCTACAGATTTAAGGTCTGGTGTGTCTAGATTGGAAACTAAGACCAGAAATAGCCACTGGAGAATGTTTTCTATTCCTTAATCACCAGAGGACTATGTCCAATACATAGTACTGACTTCACAATCAGGAGTGAAGGCAGTACAATCAGCTGATAGCCACCACAAAGTCGTATCTGTCTTCCATGGACTCCAAAGTAAGTGTGTGCCTGATTTTTTATGGTTATTAGATATCATCATTCTGGTCTTAAGTCAAATACCATCTCCCCTAACAGGTCTTACTAAATCATTACTCTGTGAAATCATCCCACATATTATTCATTTTGAATGTCTTCACCCAAAATTCTAAGTTCTATGTGGTCAGGAACATAGTCAAAGACTTTTTTGCTATACTTAGAGATTAAATTTTCAACAGCTATTCACTATAAGAGTGAATAATTTTAAATGGATATTCAAAGGGAATAAAGTTGATAAAAAGTTTATACTTCTCTAGGTCCCCTAAGAGGAAAATAAAAACAGAAAAATAAACCTAACAGTATCATTCAATAGTTTATGGATTCTTCCTGCAAAGAAGCCTAGAATTATATTCAGAGATGTCAAACTTATTACGTATTAAACATCAATATGTATATTGGCATGCAGTATGGGAATTCTTTATTTGTGCAGTTCATCTCATAAGTTCCCAGTGTCATTCTTTGCAATTAATAAATATTTACTACTAACATTGTCTACTTCAAATGCTGAGATGCATATTTAAGGCTTCTCAGGAGACATAAATATTTCATGTTACATATCCTACTGACAAGCACAAAATATGACAACAAAATTCAATGGGTGGAGCACATTATGCATAATCCATCATGTCCTGCGACAAGTGGTACAAAGGAAACAGATGAGTTCAACATTTATAGGTCAAATATAATCGTCACCATGCACTTAATGCATCTGAAAACAGTTAAATGACTGGAACAGTCAGATATAATCCATGTTTCAAATAAAGCAAACGATGTACATAAAGATGAAATGTTAAATTAACATATGTACATAGATAAGTATGTTCTACAGTCATTTCAATAAAAAATAGTGTCTGAATAATTATAAGAATGCATTCATCAATTCCCCACTGCTGAATTAAAAGCTAGGTTTAACAGAGTTCTTGATATATTTTTCCGAAGTGACCAAAACGCTATAATGAATAATCCCCAAAATCTCAATGATTGAAGACCAGAGGAGTTCATTCTCTATACATGTCAGGTTGATATGTGTGGAAGCTACTTCTGGGACATCTATAATCCATATGGTAGATGTCCTGGGGTCCAGGATTCTTCAACCTTGTAATTCTGACTTATCAGTATAAACTATTCAAGATTATCAAAAACAGAGAAAATGGTACAAAACCAATATTAGGTTAGATTCATTAGGCTAACACATGTCACTTAAGCACATATCTGTTGGCTAGAGATCATTAAATAAGCCCAACTACCTGCAAGGTAGTTTTGTAGAAAAGAGAATCACACTTAATTTTTTTACCCACTTCTCTCCCCCCACCCATCTCTTCATAATTCCTGTGATAACATATTACAAATTGATCACAGATTAAGACAAATAGATTCTCCATTTAAAAAAATATATTTTGTATAATCAAGGCAAATTACCATTCAAGAGTTTATAGAATACAGATGGTAAGGAACAGTTTTAACATCTAATTTGATGTATGAGTAAAATTTAGTTGGCAGATGTATGAGTCACTCTAAAAAAAAAATGGTTAGCATCAAATTTGTATACAAATAAGAAGGCTTTATTTTCTGCAAAACACAAGAAAATCAAGAAGGAAGACCAGCGTGTAGATACTTCATTCCTCCTTTGAATAGGAAACAAAATACCCATGAAAGGAGTTATAGAGACAAAGTTTAGAGCTAAGATGAAAGGATGGACCATACAGAGTCTAACCCACCGGGGATCCATCCCATAACCAGTCACTAAACTCAGACACTATTGCATAGGACAGCAAGTCTTTACTGAAGGGACCCTGATATAGCTGACTCCCACAGAAGTGGATGCTCACAGTCATCCATAAGAGGGAGCACGGGGCCCATATTGGAGAAGCTAGAGATAGAACCCCAGGAGCTGAAGGGGTCTGCAACCCTAGAAGAGGAACAACAATATGAACTAACCAGAACCCCCAGAACTCGTGTCTCTAGCTCCATATGTAGCAGAAGATGACCTAGTCGGCCATCACTGGGAGGAGAGGCCCCTTGGTACTGCAATCTTTATATGCCCCAATACAGGGGAGTGCCAGGGCCAAGAAGTGGGAGTGGGTGGGCAGGGGAGCAGGGCAGGGGCAAGGGGGGAGGGGACTTTTGGGATAGCATTTGAAATGTAAATTAAGAAAATATCTAATAAAAATTTAAAAAAAAGAATTTTTTTGTGGCACAAATGAATCAATCTCTGAAATCACACACACACACACACACACACACACACACACACACATGTGCGCACACACGCATGCACACACAGGGACATAATATCTTAGTTACTAATAACTACTAATTAAGACTAATACTAATTAGCAGTAAAAGTTAGAAAGACAGAAAGACAAGATAAAAGGAGGTAGTGCTTCAACTATTGTATCACTACACAGGTATCTAGTGAACACTTAGGTCGGCTGTGAACATCCACGATTCTCTAGTTCACAGCTGGGGAGAGTGCTTATTCAGAACATTATTCCTAAAAACTTAACATTAGAAGACCAGAGACAGGAGGTCTTCTGGAGGTCACTTATCAGTTAATTCTGCTGAATTTGTGACGTCCAGTAAGAAGTCCTATCTCAGAAACTAAAGTAGTAGGAAATGTGATCATTCAGCAGGTAATGTAGTCAAACCTGACCACCTGAGTTTGGTCCTCAAAATACACATACATACATGGTATTAGAAGAGAAGGAAAACCAGTTCTAGCAAATCTTCCTCCCATTTCCAAGATCACTTTAGCATGCACACACAATATACTCTTACACATGTACACATACATGAATACACAAGTACACATGTTTGCATGCACTGAATATCTGTGTGCGTGTGTGTAAATTATACACAGGGAAACACACAAGCATGCATGCGTGTGTGTTCACATATACCCACATGCACACACAGACACACACACACCAAAACATCAGAAACACTAGTTGTAAATACAATTTTTGGTGGTGTATAACCTTATTCCAAGAACTCAGGAGGCAAAGGCTCGTGGTTCTCTGAGTTTGAGGCCAGCCTGGTCTCAGCATTTCAGGAAAACCAGAGTTGTGTTAGGGGTCTGAAAGTGTGGTGGAAGAGAGATGAGAAAGAATGGAAAAGAGAAGAACCCACAAAGTAACCAAAAGTCCAACTACAGTGTAGAAAGACCCTCTCTCAAAAATCAGAAGAATTTTAATAATTAAAAATAAAGTACAATAATTGTTCATGCCATGTGTTACTTATAAATTAATAAAAAATTTATTTTAAACATTGAATACTTTCTTTGCACAGAATGTGTATGTGAAGTAACTATTATATATTCTTCATGTTTAAAAATAGTTTTTATAGGTAAATAAGGCATTGAAAAAAATTTATAGTAAAACATTATAAAAATAACAAATATGACCAATAGAATTCAGTAAATTATTAAAAGTGTCTAACTAGATACAAATAGTCTTTCACATAATGCAGAAAGATTTTGTGTAGATCACAACAGAATGGAATTAAAAGTCATTTAATCATCTCAGACTGTTAGATGAAGCAAACAGTGTACTAATAATGGCACTTAGCAAAGCAGAGGCCCATAGGTATCTCTTAAAAATGATGGATTTTATCTGTCTCAAGTAAACAAACATGGATTGTATGTATAAGTAACATACATATTAAATAAACAAGACAGAACAAGGATAGTCATATTGGTACTTAATTTCATTCTATCCAATGCAATAAGACAAGAAACCAAAATAAATGATACATATCAAAATTATCTTCTCATTTAAGACTGATGAAAAATTGACAAAACAAAATAAAGTACACCTAAAGTGACATTAAATGTTAAAAAGGTTTTTTAATTCATTGATGAATAATAGGAACATTAATGTAGTAAGTGCAAACTATATCTAATAAAATGTCAATAATAAATCCAGGCATGGTGTCGCACGCCTTTAATCCCAGCACTTGGGAGGCAGAGGCAGGCAGATTTCTGAGTTCGAGGCCAGCCTGGTCTACAGAGTGAGTTCCAGGACAGCCAGGGCTATACAGAGAAACCCTGTCTCAAAAAACCAATATATATATATATATATATATATATATATATATATATATATATATATATATATATATACACATACACACACAATAATAATTTGCAATTAAAATAAATATTGCTTAAACAGAGAAGTATGCAATACTAACATATATAAGCTGGATTCGATTACATAAAGACATAAAATGTGCAGGGTGGGAATTATGCATGCTATAAATATGGTAATTTTCTCCAGCTTAACATAATTCCAATTAAAGTACTCATTAAATCAGTTTGAACTTGTAAAATTGTATTTTAAGTAGAAGAATTTTGCAAGAGAAAAGTCATAAAGAAAAATAAGGATCAAATTAGAGTCTCATTAATTCATACATACCTCTCATAAAAAGAATGTAGTCAGACCTTTCAATTAAAATGGACCTGGCAGCCAGACCAAAAGAATTAGGATTTTCTTTCAATTCTTGTATTTTTGTAGCAAAGTGATTTGCTTCTGAGAAGGATATTTGCTTAGAGAATCATCATAAATAGTGTACAAATAGGAGAAACAGCTGCAGTTTCATTAATTCCTACAGAGATTTTTAGGAATCAGCCCATAGCAATGAATAACTGAACTTACATTTTCAAAATATTTTATTTTATCAAGTAAAAAATATATCTTTTATTTTCTGAAAAATAATAGTCTTCTAAAAAAACAACTGCTTAATGTTTTGTTTAATGTTTTTTAATTATGAAGTTACTATAAAGTTTATGAAGTTATAATTTTGAAGTTAAATATGAAGTTTAATATAGTTTCAGTTTTTGTCTCTCATTTGAGATAAACCTACTACAAATGTAAACTTAAAATTGAAGATATATCATTTCATGAAGTCTGTGTGTCCATTTGAAATTAGTGCGGATCCAGACAAGGTTGATGATGCCCATGTGGAAGGTCCCAGGACGCACAATTATGTAATCTTTACTCTCTAGAATATGTACTGCACTACCATAATTAAAATAATCCTCATTCTAAGAATTTCATACATATGCTTTCTCATGGATGTTTTTGTGATCTTCACAAACATGTGAGTGTAATTTGAAAGCATTAAAATGAAACCCACAAGCGTGAGATATGTAGTTAGCGCTCCCTCTACTCTGTCCATAAATTGCAGAACTGAGAAGAAACAAGTACGCAGGTCTGACTGACTGTTCATTCCGAATCCCAAGAAACTAATGAAATGTTGAGTGTTCTTCCACTCTCTGAACTTAACATATTCCTATTTTTCTGGTCTTACCTATGGCCTTTCTGCTGTTTGTTTATGTAGATCTATATCAGTTGTTATCTTCCTCATTTTAGTGCAAAGAATTCTCTTCTTAATCTGCTGTAGTGCTCTCAGGGGCAAATCTCATTTTGTTTTACAATAATTAGAATTTTTATTTTCCTTTTGTTACAAATATTTGGTGTTTATTTGTCTCATTGTCATATTATTTTTGGGAACAGCATGTGTTTGAGGTTCTACTTTAAATTAGGCATTTATTCATGACTAGTATACTTAATAATACCCTTTTGTATTTTCTTTTATTTCTTTCAATGTATTTTCATATTATTTGAATTTTATTTTAATTAGCCTATTTTCTCTTTTAATTTATAATATTAATTTGATTTTGTCTTTGTTAATTTGATACATACAATTAATGCATTCTTGTCACTCTCATTCCTCCAATCACCTTTCCTATTTCATTCTAACACATTTCTGCTATTTATTTATTTATTTATTTATTTATTTATTTATTTATTTATTGCTGAGCCCTCTCCGATCTTCCCCTCACAGAATCCCTCCATTTTCCCCCAGGTAATTTTTCTTTAGCTACAAATTTTCCTTTTAGATGTAAACTATAGCACTTACCATAAAACAAAGTCCCAATAAGGTCTTTCTTTCTGTTTATTAAAAACATTTTTCATATAATATATTGATTACAATTACCCTTCACCCTCCTCCTCCTAGTTCTTTTCCATATCCCTTATATCCAGTATATAACCTTTGTGTCTCTCTGTAGGGGGAAAACATGTAAATAGGATGTAATAACAAAATATAATAAGATAAATTAAAAACCAAACAAATCAGAATATGAAAAAGACAAAAACAAAACAAAACAAAACAACCGAAAAATATACAAGTGGGAAGGGAGAGAGACAGGGAGGGANATGAACGTTTTAAAAATTCTTTGTATATTTTGGAAATTAACTATTAGATGTGTAGCTAATAAAAAAAAAAAAAACTTTTCTCATTCTGTAGGCTGCCACTTTATCCAAATGATGGTGTGATTTGCCATACAGAAGCTTTTGCATTTCATGAGGTCCAATTTATTAGTAATTGTTCTTAATTCCTGTGGCTTGGTGCTCTATTCAGAAAATCTTTCTGTGCCAATGAGTTCAAGACTATCCCCACTTTATTTTCTATTAGATTCAGTGTATCTGGCCTTAATTTGAGGTCTTTGATCTACTTGAAGTTGAGTTTTATGATTGGTGATAAGTATGATCTATTTATCTCAGCCTCCCCAAGTACTTGGAGTAAAGGCATGTGCCACCACGCACTAGACATTTTGGCTGGTGTCTTGAACTTTTTATCATACAATTTATTAGTTTCTATTGCAACTCTACAACTAACTGTTTGGTACTGCCACTTTCCTAAGACAATGTAAATTATAACTGTCTTCAAAATATTTATCCATATACACCTACAGATAAATGTACCTCTAAGGCTGCAAGAGAGAAGACTCTATCTGCAACAGACAGAGACCATTACAAAAATCCACAAGTGGTCAAATGAAGAGGGCAGCTGCCCCTGGACTGCCTGGCCTAATGGATATGTGTATAACAGTACTGGAAGACATTAGAACATCAAGGAGGAAGGAGTGAAAATATTTTCATAGTCAAAGGACCAGGACATCTGCTTCAAGATAATGTTTTCTATATAGGTCACAATACCTGCAACCATAGATTATCAACAATATGGTTGCATAAACAAGAGCTACACAATCGTAATACCAGTTGGCCTTACAGCATAGATGGGTAAATCACAATTGCCTTTCCAAAATGAAGAATTACAGACAATAAATGATGCTGAGAGAGAAAGATTAAGCCTTCGACAAGGGCAACCTCATAGATCATTCAGTTCTAGGTGGCCAGGCCTAAACACATATGCATACAAGCAATAGCAAATTAATTCAATAAGTTATTACATTCAAATATCATATGTGTAAATGTATCTCTCTCTCTATCATCTATCTATCTATCAATCTAAATTCTATCTATAGATCTATAGATAGATCTATCGATAGATAGATAGAGATATCGATAGATAGATTTCTATAGATAGATAGATAGATAGATAGATAGATCAATAGAGTTGGATGAATAGATAGATAGATAGATAGATAGATAGATAGATAGATAGATAGATAGATATGGATATTTATGTAACAATAGTTTAAGAGTATGTCATGAATTTGGGAAGAAGTAGGAGTGATATGGGGAAAACCAGAGGGGTTTTAGAAAGGATTGGAAATGATATAAATACAGTATTCATGTATAAAATTCTCAAGAATGTTGAACTAAAAAATTAAGGAAGAAACCACAGACCAAGGTCCTTTAAAAAAAATTTAACAAGCCAGGAACTTTGTTCATGGAAACTTATTCACATGGAATTTCCTTATGATGACAGGAAGCTCTGAAACTAGAAGACAGTAAGGACAGTAAGGACAGTAAAGACAGGAAGGACAGGAAGGACAGGAAGGACAGGAAGGACAGGAAGGACAGGAAGGACAGGAGATGTGGGGATCTGTCAGATTCTTAGTTTCAGAGATCTTAGCATAAGTCTTTCAATTCATTTGCCTTCTCTCTCTCTCTCTCTCTCTCTCTCTCTCTTTCTCTCTCTCTCTGTGTGTCTCTCTCTCTGTCTCTGTCTCTCTCTGTGGTTTCATCATTTTCTAAGTAATTTTTTTTTTTTAACATTTCAAATGCATATATCAGTTCTAAGTAAAATTTATTGTCATTTTATTCCTTTGTATTTATGGTCTAACTTTATTATTTCCTTCAAATTTAGATTTCAGAACCCTGCTATACTAATGTTTGATTAATCAGCTCTACATAACTATTGTTATTTGATTATTCCTTAATTACATTTGCAAAGCATATTCAAAATATATTTTCCTTTGTGCAGATATTTTCCTTTTTAAATATTCCCTTTTTTCCAGTCTCTCAATGGTATCTCTCCAAAAGTGCCTTCAGCACTGTCTAGTGGATATTGACAGTTCTCTAAACTACTCAGTTTCTTCAAAGCACATTTAGAAATCTCCTCACAGGTCTCTAATCGGCAGCTCCCGAAAAGAATTGCTTTTCTCTGTCCTTCAAACATAGTTCTCATCACAGAACTTGCAAACAACGGCACCCTGCATTGACTGGACTATTGAGCCGCATAGTTTCTCTGTGTGTACATCTTTTAAATTCGTCTCTCCTGGTATTTTCTTTAAAACCTCATACAGCAAATTACATAACAGCAAATTCACTGGGCATTTACATGTTTGAGATGATACTCCTGATTGCTTTACTAGCTCTCATGTTACAATGCTAAGAAGCGCTTGCTAACAGACGATTGGTATGCATGTTCCCTGAGAGGTTCTACTAGCACCAGACCAATACAGATATAGATACTCATAGCCAACCAGTGGACTGAGCCAAGGGACCCCAATAGAAGAGTTAGGATGTGGTCTGAAGGAGCTGAAGGGGTTTGCAACCCTATAGGAAGAACAACAGTATCAACCAACCAGACCCTCTAGAGCTCCCAGAGACTAAACCACCACCTGAAGAGTGCACCTGGAATGGCCCCATGGCTCCAGCTATGTATGTAGCAGAGGACTGCCTTTATCTGGCATCAATGGGAGGGGCACCCTTTGGTCCTGTGGAGGCTTGAGATCCCAACATAAGGGAATACTAGAGTGGTGAGGTGGGAATGAGTAGGCGGGTAGGGGAGCCCCTCATAGAGACAAAGGGGAGGGAGGTTGGGATAGGGGGGTTGCAGAGGGGAAACCTTGAAGGGGGATATTTGAAATGTAAATAAATAAAATAAGCAATAATAATAAATAAATCATCTGCTTTGCAATTGTATAAGCATAATAAAGGAATTAAAGGATAGGAGTTAACCCTGAGGTATGAGTGATGAACCTGCTACATTAGCAAAACTTTATCCTTTTTTCTTATGGATCTTCTAGAATCTTATCCAGGATGCTTAGTTCTAGGGCTGTCAATTATACTGAGTTGTGTCTTGGTGTGATTTTGTTTCTTGGTTCTTTATTTCTACTTTGTTTTACTGATATTTCGTAGTAGTTTCCTCTGAATATCTTCCAGGTGTGATGGATTTTTCTTCATTATTTAATTAACACTGCCCCTGATTTCTGGTTTTCCCTTTATTATATCCCCCTTTATATGTAAGTATATGCACATTTTTCTTAATTTCTAGAATAATTAATGATCAATCTGATGAATTTCAGAACAAACTTAAGAAAAAGATTCAGTAACTTAGATTCTTAGTATTAATTTATTAGAAAACGTGTTCCAACTGGTAATACGAACACATGCTCCACTATGTTCATAGCAGCCTTATTTATAATAGCCAGAAGCTGGAAAGAACCCAGACGACCCTCAACAGCAGAATGGATACAGAAAATGTGGAACATTTAAACAATGGAGTACTACTCTGCTATTAAAAACAATGAATTTATAAATTTATTTATCTGGAGGATATCATCCTTAACGAGGTAATGCAATCACAAAAGAAATCACTAGATATGCACTCACTGATAAGCAGATATTAGCACAGAATCTTAGAATACCCAAGATACAATTTGCAAAACACAAGAAAATCAAGAAGAAAGAAGACCAACTTGTGGATACTTCATTCCTCCTTAGAATAGGGAACAATACCCATGAAAGGAGTTACATAGACAAAGTTTGGAGCTAAGAGGAAAGGATGTACTATCCAGAGACTACCCCACCCAGAGATCCATCCCATAATCAGTCACCAAACCCAGACACTATTGCATATGCCAGCAAGTTTGCTGAAGGGACCCTGATATAGCTGTCTCACACAAGGCTATGCCAGTGCCTGGCAAATGCAGAAGTGGATGCTCACAGTCATCTATAGGATGGAACACAGGACTCCCAATGGAGAATCTAGAAAAAGTACCACAGGAGCTGAAGGGGTCTGCAACCCTATAAGAGGATCAACAATATGAACTAACCAGAACCCCCAGAGCTCGTGTCTGTAGCTGCATATGTAGCAGAAGATGGCCTAGTCAGCCATCATTGGGAAGAGAGTCCCTTTGGTATTGCAAACTTTATATGCCCCAATACAGGGGAATGCCAGTGCCAAGAAGTGAGAGTGGGTGGGTAAAGGAACAGGGTGGGGGGGGAGTGTAGAGGGAACTTTCGGGATAGCATTTGAAATGTAAATTAAGAAAATATCTAATAAAAAAAAAGAAAGTCCTACAAAGTAAACAAAGCATAAAATTATGGATAAAACACAAGGCAACTGTACCAAAGTTAATCAAATAACATTAAAGGTTATAGCTGATGGTCTTCATGGGGGACTCCTAACAAGAGGAGCAGGGAAGGTAACTGACTCTGTGACCTGCTGTTGGAGCCCTTTCTCCTTACTTCTCTCTTTTCTAGACACAATAGGAGAAGATTACACCTAGTCCTACTGCAACTTGATATGCCAAGGCAGGTTGATATCCAAAGGAAGCCTCCCCTTTCTCTGGGCCTTTTCTAAGAAGAAAGGGAGGATCAGAGGATTGCATGGAGGTGAGTGGAGAAGAAAAGACATGGAGGAGATGCTATGATTAAGATGTAAAGTAAATAAATTAATAAAAACAGCAAAAAAATTAAAGTTAGAAATGAAATTTCATACATAAAAGTAAACAAATCATATATTGTAACTATATATGTATATATATTGTAATTAGGCCTTCAGAAGACATAAAATAGATTAATAATAAGGAATAGTATATAGAAAATTTGTTATATCCAGGCACTATCACAAATTCTTTGTATATTTCATTCAGTTATATTCATATAATCATTTTAAATGTTGGAATAACAGAAAAGCTACAGATGTACAGCATCAGAGCAGGGGCTGAAACCCACATCTGATGTCTTCTCTCGGGTTTCCTTGTTTGTTATAGTTCTTCTGTAATGTGAAGATGTTCTTTGACCGAAGTAAAATTCCACATGTTACTATGTTACAGGAAAAAAAAGCCACTCTGCTATGCTAAGCCAGCTCTAGCCATGAAATATAATGTTAAAAGGAGCACATTTTCAAATGAGATTATTAAAAGAATTAATTTGTATAGCTTGGTGCTTCCCCATCAGCCTGAACCTTTAGACAGTGAAGGTGAAGAAATGTTCTTTTTCTCACAGAGTTGATATTTCTCCTCCTTTCTTCCTTGCTTCAACATATCTCCTTGGAATGTATATCCCATGCATTACAGGGGACATAAAGTGAATTGGATAATGAATTCTGCCCTCAAAGAACTTAAAGGGCTATAAAGTATCAACTCTCATTATGAGGGTTCAGAGAAGGTGAAATGACTCCTGGCTGAGATTAGTTTCAGACAGTGTGTAGAGTTGGGCAGGCTAAGGAGCCAGCAGCTCTTTCTGTGGAGCAGGAGCTCACAAAGCGTGAAGGAAGAGGAAAGGGAAATTGTAATTGAAAATCAAGTTAGGCTCCAATACCAGAAACACTGAAAACCACAGAACTCTCATCAAGAGCCTACAGAGTTTTGACCAAATACCCTCAATAAGTATTTTCAATTAAAAACGAACATTAGAATAAAATTGAAAGAGTGATGGAACCGTAAAAGTAATTTTAAAAGTAGCATACGTGGTACTTAAAATGGAGAGCGGTTATGGCCATACCCCTCATTAGCTAGTAGCCACAGGTAAATATCCACACATGGTAAGGGTTGTCAGTTCAAAGAGTTGATATAAATTTGATTCATAATGGATCACAGTTTTAAATATTTGGCAACTTGAGGTGTTATATTAAAAAAAAATGTTCTCATCTTCTAAAAATGGCAAAAAAACAAATGCTCTTGAAAACATCAACATTTCTTTTCACATGAAGTTACATAATTTATGTTCCTTCAACCCATAATTTCTTTCTAGTTGCATTTTTTTTTTTAGCTTTATCATTGATTCGCCTCCATGGTTGTACACCACATACGTTCCAGGTATCCCTCAATGCCAAATTAGGGTGTCAGATACCCCAGCACTGGAGATAGAGATTATTATGAGCCATGATTTCCTTGCTGGAAAAGGAGCCCAGGGAAGAGCAGCCAATACTCTTAACTGCTGAGCCATGCCTCCCTTCTCTCCAGTTGCATTTCAGTTCTCTCCTACCATGTGAAATTTCTATTGCTAAAGCTGGATAACACAGTTGATCTCTCATCCTGGCCCTACTAACATTCCTTTGCACTGTACTCAAGAGAAAACTACAAGAGAGACCCTTCTGCTCTTCCGTTCAGTCTGCCATCTTCATAGCTTCTTTAAAATAATCATTACCCCATTTGCTTACTTGATTAAATATGCATGGTTCTATTTGTATCCTCCAGTCAATTGTAGGCTACATTATTACTAAAGAGTTCTTTGTTACTTTTCCCTAACAAAAACACAGGGATTGTGCATGCTTCCCTCTATGCTTCAATATAGTATGTTGAAAATATCTGCAGGCCATAGGCTTGCACTTTGAAGATTTCTATAGACATGGAGGAATCAATGGGGAGTCTATGTAGGGAAGATATGTCAAGCTGTGGCTGATGAGGAGGAAGCTGACAGGGCCATTTAATGACCCCCAGTGAGATGGGGAGGAACTAAAAAGTGATAGCTAAGTACAAATATTTAATTCAGCAAGATTGCATCATTGAACGTTGCTTATATAAAATTTTGTGGCATTGATACAACTACTTTGTCTTAGTGCAGATTTTTCCACTCAAATTAAACCTTCTTAAGATAGCACTGAAAAATATAATAGGTTTAAAAATGAGATCAGTATTATGTATTGCCAATCAAATTTCTTTCTGACAACAATGTTTCTTACAGTTTGGTATTCTGAACAAAACAGTAAATTCTTAGTTAAATGTTTTTGGCAAGTATTGAGATCAGTTACTTCTTATTGTTGAAAGAATCTGTGTTGTCAACATAAAAAAAAATGTATATCTTCAGGTAGTATTATGTCCAATTTTCTGAGGAAACGCCAAACTGATTTCCAGAGTGGTTCTACCAGCTTGCAATCCCACCAGCAATGGAGGGATGTTGCTCTTTCTCCATAACCTTGCCAGCATCTGCTGTCAACTGAGTTTTTTATCTTAGCCATTTTGACTGGGGTGAGGTGGAATCTCAGGGTTGTTTTAATTTGCATTTCCCTGATGACTAAGGATGTTGAACATTTCTTTAAGTGCTTCTCAGCCCTTTGAGTTTCCTCAGTTGAGAATTCTCTACTGAGCTCTGTGCCCCATTTTTTAATAGGGTTACTTTGTTCTTTGGAGTCAAACTTCTTGAGTTCTTTGTATATATTAGCTATTATCCCTCTATCAGATTTAGGATTGGTAAAGATCTTCCCCAATCTGTTGGTTGCCTTTTTGTCCTATTTACAATATCCTTTGCAATTACAGAAGCTTTGCAATTTTATGAGGTCCTGTCAATTCTTCATCTTAGAGCATAGGCTATTGTGCCCATATCTTTGAGGCTTTTCCCCACTTTATCTTCTATTAGTTTCAGTGTATCTGGTTTTATGTGGAGGTCCTTGATCCACTTAAACTTGAGTGTTGTACAAGAAGATAAGAATGGATCAGTTTGTATTTTTCTACATCCTAACCTGCAGTTGAACCAGCAACATTTGTTGAAAATACTATCTTTTTCCACTGGATGGTTTTAGTTCTTGGTCAAAGATCAAGTGACCATGGGTGTGTGGTCTTATTTATGGGCCAATTCTATTCCATTGATCTACCTGCCTGTCACTGTACCAATACCATGCAGTTTTGTTTTTTGTTTGTTTTTTGTTGTTGTTGTTGTTGTTGTTGTTTTTATTACAATTGCTCTGTAGTACAGTTTGAGGTCTGGGATGGTGATTCCACCAGAAGTTCTTTTATTGTTGAGAATAGTTTTCACTATCCTAGGTTTTTTGTTATTCCAGGTGAATTTGCAAATTGTTCTTTCTAACTCTGTGAAGAATTGAGTTGGAATTTTGATGGGGATTCCATCCTGGGCATATACCCAGAAGATGTTCCAACATGTAATAAGGACACATGCTCTACTCTGTTCATCACAGCCTTATTTATAATAGCCAGGAGCTGGAAAGAACCCAGATGTCCCTCAACAGAAGAATGGATACAGAAAATGTGGTACATTTACACAATGGAGTACTACTCAGCTATCAAAACAATGAATTCATGAAATTCTTAGGCAAATGAATGAAACTAGAAAATATCATCCTGAGTGAATTAACCCAATCACACACACAAAAAAACAAAAAACAAAAAAAAACACACAAGGTATGTACTCACTGATAAGTGGATATTAGCCCAGAAGCTCAGAGTACGCAAGATACAATTTACAAACCACATGAAACTCAAGAATAAGGAAGACCAAAGTGTGGATACTTCAATCCTTCTTAGAAGGGGGAACAAAATACCCATGGAATTAGTTACAGAGACAAAGTGTGGAGCAGAGACTGAAGGAATGGCCATTCAGAGACTTCCTCCCATGAGGATCCATCCTATATACAATCACCAAACCCAGACATTTTTTGTGGATGCCAACAAGTGCTTACTGACAGCAGCCTGTTATAGCTGTCTCTGGAGAGGCTCCACCAGTGCCTGACAAATACAGAGGTGGATCTTCACAGTCATCCATTGGACTGAGCACAGGGTCCCCAATGAAGGAGCTAGAGAAAGGACCCAAGGAGATGAAGGGGTTAGCAGCCTCATAGGAGGAACAACAATATGAACTAACCAGTACCCCCAGAGCTAACAACGACTAAATCACTAACCAAAGAGTATACATGGTGTGACTCATGGCTCCAGGTACATATGTAGAAGAGGATGATCTGGTCAGTTATCATTGGGAGGAGAGGCTCTTGGTACAGTGAGTGCTCTATGCCCCAGTGTAGGGGAATGCTAGGGTCATGAAGTGGGTTTGAGTGAGTTGGTGAGCAGGGGGATGGGGGGAGGTGATAGGGAGTTTTTTTTTTGGGGGGGGGGAGCAGGAAATGGGACAACAACATTTGAAATGTAAGTAAAGTAAATATCTAATAAAAAAGGAAATGGAAAAAAATGAATGTGTAATCTTTAAGATGATAACAATTTCTCACAATTTGATCAGGATTGTTTGTGTTGTGATGAGCAGGCTAGAAGAAAGCGCGCATCTTATCGCTGTAGCTTTTAACTTCAGAGTTTTCAAGACCGGACTGTTTGGTCTGACTCAAACTTTGTGATTTCAGGTCTCGGAAGTGCAGAGCCAACACTTCATTTCTTAATGCGTTTCTGTGGAGTGGAGATGCTCCCAGTCCAGTGTGAGTTCTGAGAACCGCTAGCAAATTAGTAAAAATTCTAGAGGTAAGAGGTCTTAGTATTAATTAGTTCAAAGCCACAATGACTGCCTAATGCCTTCTTCATAGCCATCTGGCTTTCATCTGGATAAATTTTCATTTATTTTCACATGGATGTTGTAAGTTCAATGTCTCATGTGTTCCTACAAACAGTATATAGTGGCAAGCAATGCGAATGAGATATCATCTAGGAAATCCTCCATCATATCTCTTAGAATCCTTGCCCCTAACCTCTCATCAGTCGGGATCTGATATACCATTGCTTTACAGTAAAGGGACTTGGAGAAAGAATATACAGCATTTGGATTCTGTATTTAAAGATAGGACTTAAAAAAAAAAGATTTATTTATTTTATGTATGTGAGTATACTATCACTGTCTTCAGACTCACCAGAAGAGGGTATCAGATTTCATTACAGATGGTTGTGAGCCACCATGTAGTTGCTGGGAATTGAACTCAGGAACTCTGGAAGAGCACACAGTGCTCTTAAACACTGAGCCATCTCTCCAGCCCAAAGATAGGCCTCCTAACTTAAAACTCACATAGATGAATACGAACAGTTGTCTTTAAATACATCACTACAACATCTATACTCAAACTTCCTTCATATTGACCTGAAAGCGACCAATTTGAAAAAACAGAAAACAAACAACAACAACAACAACAACAACAACAACAAAAAAAAAAAACAGGTTCCATGCTGTCAGCCTATTTCCTAGCAACTTTCATTACAAATCAGTTGTCTTGAAAAATTTGAACTGACTCAGAACTACACTAAACGGTTGGCCTAATCTGTTTAAATCAATGCCAGTTCTTCATTTTGACCTCAGCTGTAAGAAAGAAAGCAGCCCCAATGTCTAGGAAAACCACACAGGTTACAGGGTATGAGTAATTGTCTTGGTTAAGTTGGTCTGCCTTCTTTGGTACCTAGGCTCAAACATCAAAGGAACTTAAGAAATTTCACTGGCGATACCTTACGGTTTTGAACTCAAGATTTCAGCTACGTTGAAAAGAAGTGCAGGTTTTCAGGGTTGTCTTAGTGGGTGTTCTATTGCTGCGAAGAGACAGCGTGACCACAGCAACTCTTACAAAGGAAAGCATTGAACTGGGGCTGACTTTCAGTTTGAGGGGTTTCATCCTGGCAGTCACAGCAGGGAGCAACGTAGCAGACAAACAGACCTTTTGTTAAAGTAGTCCAGAGTTCTAAATCCAGGTCCTCAAACAGCAAGAAGAGAGAGAGACACTTAGCTTGGCTTGAGCTTTTGAGAGCCCAGAGCCCAACCACAATGATATCCTTTCTCCATCAAGGCCACACCTTCTAATCACTTGGAAGTAGCACTGCTCTCTAATGATTAAGCATTTCCATATATGAGCCTATGGGGTCACATTCCTATTCAAACCACTTCCAGGACTATATATTGTCGAGTATATTATCTAAGTATAGATAGATATCTTGGGATTTTTTTTTTAAATAATGCATTTCTTGGTGGAAATGGCATATATTTGAAATAAGTCTGGGGTCCTGAAGAGTTCAGTCACCTGTGAACTGGCCATTTGAGATTTCTTTCTTTAGGTCCTCTAGTGACATCAAAGGCTCCAGGTTCCTCTTAATCTCTTATGCATTTTTTTTTTATTATTATTTTCTTAGTGTGGCAAAGAAGGGAGGAACAAACCGCCACTTTTCTGAACAACAACAACAAAAAAAATTTCTGTCAGTTGTAAATCACCTCACTGACAGGTGCACCAAAAAGCTGGTGACTTTGATTTAAATAACAAGGCTATTATATCCATTCGGTTTAAATAACAAGGCTATTATATCCATTAGGTATAAATTCTATGAATCAGTAGCTGGATAGAGTGACTAAGCAAGTAGGGACTCTTGTCAAAGTACATGTGTATAGAAAAGAAGATTTTGGACCTAGACTCCAACAAACAAACAAAAATCCTCTGCAAAGATTTATCTGCGTTTGAAGTGTGAATATTAATGAGTGTCATCCATTATTTTGAGCATCGCAGAGGAGAGTTTTCAAAGTTAAAGTCTTCTACTCCCGCATCCAGTTTGGGGGGGGGGGGAGGGAGGCAGGGAGGAATTTTTATCAGTCTGGTGTTCTTGTGGCATCAAAGTAATATCCATTTGTTCCTCCCCCCACCCCACCCCACCCCCTTGTAGCAGCCTGAACTGGCACGTTTGGCTTTGTAAGCAAGATGCAACGCTGGCCTGATAAATCACCTGCCACTGGAATCAATGTAGAATGTAGACACTAATGGAGCTAAGTTGAGGACAAGGACCAGGATGGGAAGATGATGAGCAAAGAGAGACTGTGTCTAGGCAACTACACAGGTCAGACCACGTGATCAACTCGTTTTTACTTGACAAAAAGCAGCGAAGCAGGAAGCTCTCCAGAGTACACTCATTTCTTCTCTTTCTTCCTTTGAAACATGCCCCTAAATTTATCTTTTGTACAAGTAACATTTTGCTGGGATTACGTCCTTATGGACCACACCAGTTTCCCAACATTATCTCATTAAACAATGGCCACCCCATTCTGGAGTGTCTGTCACCACACTGTGTTGAACAGTGTTAGGTATTCTACCTGAACAGTTATGTTTCTGAGGTAAATTATGATGAAATTGATAACTTGTTAAAATATCATTCTATTGCTTAAAAAAGTGGACCTCCAACTATTTTGACAGACTGAATGATCTTGTTTGCACTTTTGCCACTTGTAGCAATAGTCGAATACTTTCAGAGTTTCTCTGTATGGATCTGGGGAGATGACTTAGAGAGTAGATAGAACAAGTGTTCTGCAGGCATGAGATTCTGAGCTCAGATTATCAGTACTTATATGAAAGCCTAGAATAGCATCTCATGTCTGAGAGGGCCAGAAAAATGATTTCCTGCAGCTTGCTTGGTGGCTAGCATGGTCAAACCACTGAGCTTCAGGTCTAGTAAAAAACACTCAAAAAACAAGTTAGCCTTTGAGGGAAAGGTCTGATGACGGACCTCTGACCTCCACACATAGGCATATACGTATATTTTTGAACATACATTGCTGTGTTTGTGTATAGCTCCACATTACCAGCAGCTATATTGAAACAGAAGCTACCAAGCTGGTTGGATAGGTAAATCTCTGCCCTCTGGATGGCCAGAGGAATTGGAGCGGCTGCCAGCAGAATGAACATCCACAAACAATGGTTAGGACTTGCTTTTGCTGTCCTATACAAAAAAAAAAAAAAAAAAAAAAAAAAAGTTTAAAGACTGGATGTGTTTTCCTGCACAGCTTGTGACAATATTGTACAACTGAAAATATATTGTATTGCTGTAGTTTCTAAACATCGGTTAGTATCTGACATAACGGTTTTAACTAGTATCAAAATGTTAAAGGTGGGGATTTCCAGGGGCTTTTGAAATGGAAGAAGAAGAAAGTGAAATTGGGAAGCAGTTTCAATTCAATTATGATTTAAGGAAAAAGAAACAAGCAAATCTCACTACAGACACATCGGTCTTTCCATGAAGAGAGGTCAAAAGGGTTGGTAGAAAGAGAAGCCAGTGAGAGTCTAACAGTTCCCTCAAGGACAAAATTTTTGAGATTAATGCTACACCATATCCCATAAGGAACACAGCATTTTTCTATATTATGGAAACCCAGCCTTCCCTCTACTTGCTTAGATAGTCCTTTCAAGACTGCTATAAGGGTGCCTGCATTTAGTGTAATTCTAAATTTCAGAGGCTAAGAGGCTATATTATCCTCTTTTAAGATTCATACAAAATATCACACATAATTGTATGTGATGAAAATGTTTAGCAAACACTGGAAATTATTTATAGATTAAATTATTATTTTTAGGTTTTATGCTAGAGAGGAAGGAGTATTATCTTTTACATTGTGGGTGAGTAAAGGATTTTGAAGAAGCAGACAGTTTTGGAATCATTGTTGCTACTATAGAGAGTAAAGGTGAGATAAACGTATAGTTCTTGCATATTTCTCTTCCAGCTAACAACAGAAAGAGTGGCAGTGATAAGCAGACTAAAGATGATGTTCACTAAGGTGAAAAATAGTTCAAGAATTAGATCGAAATGGAAGAAACTATATGCCAAAATCTTCTTTACCTCCAAAAGAATTCTCAATGTCATTTCATTTTATGGAAATAAAATGAAAGTAGGGGAGCAGGGCAGGGGGAGGGTATAGGGAACTTTCGGGATAGCATTTGAGATGTAAATTAAGAAAATATCTAATAAAAAATTGGAAAAAAGACTAAAGATTATTTATAAAAATTATCCATGGACTAGGAAAGTGTTGTGATAGATAAAATACTAATTTCGATGCCTTAAAGGAAAATAAAGACAAATGAATGAACATGAGCAATGCTTTCAAATTTTCCAAATAAAAAGATAAATATAACACACATATGTACATATATAAATATATTATAATATAATGTCTACTCAAAATTTTAAAACTATCAAATCTTATTTCTTCAAGAACTTATAGTATCTTCTGGTGAATAGTATAAAAGTGTGAGCTGAGGAAATTCACAGTTGCTAGACTCTCACTGGCTTCTCTTTCTACCAACCCTTTTGACCTCTCTTCATGAAAAGACTGATGTGTCTGTAGTGAGATTTGCTTGTTTCTTTTTCTGTACAATTAAATTGGATTTAATCATTACTTTATATATAACACATCCTTTTGCCTTCATCCCCCCATTATAAACACACACACACACACACACACACACACACACACACACACACTTTAAATTTAATTAAAATAACTGAAATGAAACTAGAGATAATTTGTTTTTTAAATAGACTGCCACATGCCCCATTTACATAAAACCCATTAGTTTGCATTAAATACAAATTAGCTGCTGATATGAATTAAATCACGTATAAATAGTTCAGAATAGCCGGAGAACCAGGCATTCTAATTAATATAACTGTTAACCAGATTTATTTGTAAGGTAATCAAGACTCTTACTCATTTATTCTCCAGGACAATAGGCCAGGCGATGCTGGCTGTTCTAGCACAAGCCATCGTTTCTGTATGAATACAAATCCAAGAGGAAGATGGATGAGAATTATTTCCAAGTGAGCAAGTGATCAAGAATTGCCAGTTTGGAAACTATGGCATGAGAGAAAATAGATGAAAACTCGACTCAAATAATTAACTCATACGAATAAAGGTTATTGATGACCTGAAATACTCAAGTTTTTCTTCCTTCCATATTTAATTGTGGCTTAATTTAAAGCAAGATTTTCAACAGTGTGAAATAATTATTTTGTTGTTATTCTTATTTTGACTGTTTCATGCATCACTAATAAGTGTTTCATGGTTAATAATCATTTTTCAGGCTAATTAGAATTTAGAGTTTGGCAAATGTTTCTGAGCTCCTCAAGATGCCTTTTGTTATTAGTAGCCTAATGCCAAAGCCACTGAGTACTCATGGAGTCACTTGTTTAAGGGCACAGAGATGGAAAAAGCTCATGCTTCCTGAGCACAAAGGATGTAAGGAGTTCACTAGTCTACCTCAAGCACTGTGGTTCTTGCTGCAGATGGCAAATGAGTTCTGTGTGCTCTGGAATATGCTCTGAGCCGGAAGCGGGGTCACCCTCCAACCCCATCTGAATCATGGGAATTAATAGGAGGTAGAACACTTTGATTAAATTAAATACAGCTTTCTTTCCAGATAAAGGATAGAAAGGAGTGTATTGGTTTGGAGAAAATGTAAGCATGAAAGAATGAGAGAGAGGGGGAGAGGGATATGGGGAGTGGGGAGGAGAACGAAGAGGAGGAGAAGGAGTTGGAGATGGAGAAGGAGGTAGAGGAAGAGGAGGAGAAGGAGGACAATTAGGAGAGGAGGAGAAGCATGTACACTCAGGAGAACTATGTACTATTGCTACTTTCCTCAGCCAATATATATTCTAAACATTTTAAATACTAATACTTATACCCATAGTTAAATGAACCTCTCACTTCTCATTAGAAAGCTTTCAGTTTGTAACAAACAGAGGTCTCTAGAGATCCACAACTAGTCAACTGCTAATAAGTAGCTATATTGTATCCATCGCCTATTGGTACAGCTACTATGCAACCCTACACCTAAGGTTCACTGAACACTGCAGAAGTAGGAAGACTGTGAGAGCCAGAGGACAAGCAGTCCTGCTGCTAGATAGTATCTCCTAGACCTTACAGGGAAGCAGCACCCATGCATGAGTAGTATGGTTGCCTAAATAACAGCTATACAATGACAAGACCAAGTCCCTCAAGGTCCCATGCCCAGATAAAGAGCTAAAGGTAAGCACTTGCTGTCAAGAAATAAAGAACCCATTTTCTACAGGAACTAGCACTGTGATAGGTTAAACCATCCCATGTACTTAGCCCTAAACATGTTTATGTAAAAGAGACACTAAATAGACCTGTTATGCTTTGTAACTAGGTGTGTATGTGTACATAATTACAAGAGAAGTCATGATTTGAAAGACAGTGGGTGGGAATAAAGGTGCAGTTAGAGAGAGGAGAGAGAATGGTAGAAATGAATGAAATTCACCATGGATGGTATATAATTTGCTTTTCTTTGAAAGAGCATGGACAGCCATTGCAAAAGTATGATCCCTCTTTGCTTTGATGGTAAAATCTCAGTCTTCTCCAACATTTCCCCTAGGCACCCATTTATCAATGCTGCGAAATATAAAAAGAAAAGAAAAGAAGAAAACCAAAGGCATGCAATCAATATTCATCTGCAAAAAATCCCTGTGCAAGCAACCACAGGACTTCTAAAGGGCAGCAATGGATATTCAGTAAAGTTCCCATATAGAAAAGCTTTCAATGGTCTTAAATCATGCTACACGATGTACAATGTTAAAATATGAATGCTGCATTATATGTGCACTCGAACTGAAGGTTAGACAGGATTAGGGAGACAGGTTTAATTGACTGTACCACAGGTCCTAGACAAACATAAAGGGAAAATACCACTTAAGTCATAATGTTGAAACCATGACATGACCAAATGCAGCATCTTGTTTTAGCTAACAAACCCAGAGAATTGCTTCTCTTCCCTGACCATTTTAGTAAAGGTGCTTTACTCAATTGTAGCATATTTCTCATATTTTCAAGTTTTATGTAATGTATGATAAATACTGAGGCACCAAAGTACAGATGCTATTAACCCCTCATGCACTTCGAGTCCCTGCAGATAAGTGATGAGTACTGACATCATAGAGCATTTCTAAAAATACCTTCAATTCAAACAATAAATACTTTTATATAATACAAAAGAAGCCAATTACACTAAAATAAAATTACAAAGAATTTTGAAACTATAATTCAGTAATGCATGCGCTTCTGCCTTAATATATTAAATAAAAAAGCAATGTCTTTCTAGCACAATAGATATTTTGAGATTCTATTGTTCTAATATGATATAAAATATCTAATTTTTCAATTGGGTAGAATGTCAGAAGAAATACTAATCCTAATGTGTTTTGTGGACTAAATTCACAATGGAAGGAAATGTAAATTTCAGCCCAAGGTTGCTGAAAATAAAGATGCAAATTTTTCCATCCTCATACATGGACTTCCTCTAAAGGACATTTGCTCATGACTGGGGTTGGGGATGCCCTGCAAATCACCATGGTAATGCATGCTATCCATCAACTCCTGAACCTATTGCAATTTTCTTATTCATCACTAGTTGACTCCCTGCCATATTTTCACAGGAGCAGTTCCAAACTTTATTACCCATTCTATCCCAATCTCTTCTCTCTGTGCCTAACTTAAGGATGGAAGCAGCCTAGCATTACACTCTTTCCTCCTGGCTCTAAAATATTTGTGAATATTCGTTGTTTCACCTTCTCCCTTAGTATTACAGGTCATAGAAAAATCGATAGCATATATTTGATAGTTCTTGAGAGACAGTAAGGAACATAAAACATCAGCCCGCTGCTAGGCAGCAGTAGGTGGGTGCTATTAAAGGTAAAATAGGACCTGCCATGCAATGTCCCTTTCTGGAAACACTTCTTCTCTGGGGAATTCCCTCGTGAGGAGTGCTGAGTGTTAGGCATGGATGTAGAACACAATAGCCACTCTAATGAAATATAGAGGACAAGATATGTAGCATAATGCAGTTCAGCGAGAAGCAGGCATGATGAGAAGAAGAAAGGTATTTGAATGATAGTCTGTAGGAGCCCATGGAAAAGTTCTGTCTCCAGCCCAGCCCAATGCCTTGTCTCTAGAGTGGCATCACCCTAGGGCTTGGTAATTTCCAGGTGTCCAATGTGGCTCATGAGGAACATTGTTCTCATTGTGATTATTTCTTTAGTCTTCTCTTTATTTTTACCAGACAGAGAACAAGCAATATCTTTCATTCAAACATATTTCTGCTGAGATTCAAACACTTCCAAGATTAAAAAAAAAAAAAAAAAAAAAAAAAAAAAAAAAAAAGAAAAAAGAAAAAGAAAGGAAGGAAGAGAGAGAAAGAAAGAGAGAGAGAGAAGGAAGGAAGGAAGGAAGGAAGGAAAGAAAGAAAGAAAGAAAGAAAGAAAGAAAGAAAGAAAGAAAGAAAGAAAGAAAGAAAGAAAGAAAGAAAGAGAAAGAGAGGGCAATTGGTTGTGATGGTGCTGCATTAAGAATGTCCATTACCACAATACCACAGGGGATTTCACTAATCAAATTCTCTTCCTTTAAAGACAAGGTTGCATAAGGAGTAACAAGAATTTGCCATGTTCTGGCTGAAGATAACTTCTGTAAGTAGAAGTAAAGCAAAGTAATTACTTTTAGAGAAATACTTAACATACTCTCTCATGTGACCAGTTTCCTATTCAATGACCTGTTTCTCAATGTGCTTGACTACACCTAAGGGCAGGTAGGAGGAGACATTTCAGGCCATCCCTCTCCTTCAGTGAGATTACAAAACATGCTGGTTTTTAACTAGGGATGTTGTGTGAGCAAGGTGGCTCAACAGGTTAAGTCAATTGCCACCAAACCTGACAACCTGAGTTTAATCCCTGGAACACAGGCAGTGGAAGAAAAGAACTGACTCTAACTGTCACTAGCTCTTATCTGACATTCATACAGATTGTGTATAAACACACACAGAGATGCCCATGTACACACCCATGTATGCAGGCATGCTCAAAAGGAACTAAATTCGTTGGTTTTTTTTTTAAAGTTTGAGTTAATTTGAATGATTAATATCCCTCATAATCTTGGGTATGGGATCACTTCATCATCAATTGGTGGTCATGTTTGGGAAGGTTATGGAGCCGATGAGAGGTGAGGTCTTGGCAGGAGTGAGTACATTCTTGGGCGGAGGCTGTGAGACCTTAAGGTCTCATTCCATTTCCTGTATATTTTCTCAATGCTCTTTCCTGTGTGGAGACAGAGCTGTGATCCTTCAGCTTCCCTCCTTGGCTCCCATCATTATGGACCGCCCTCCCACCTGCCTTGAAACCATGAGCCAAGGAGGTCTTTCTTCTGTTAGTTCCTTTTGGTTATGGTATTTCATCACCACCACAGAAGTAACCAATAAAAATTGTTACCAGCTTGGCTAGCGGCTGCTCCAACGTTAGTGCCTGTGAAAGGAGTCACTGTTGCTCTCTGCCCCAGAGTTCCACAGTTAAAGTGACTACATTATAATCTGCTCTCGCTTCTGTCTGTACCCCAAACCTTAGTCTAGACCCCATTTTCACACTCCTTAATCTCTTGTCTCTTTTCTGTCCTGAATGAGGAGCTTTATCGAGGGTGTTCAATGCTACTGGCCTCCTAATGACACCCTGGATTGTGCCTTCAGCATTATTGCTTTCTCCTCCTGTCTAAGGGACAACCAGTCTACTTTGAGTCACAGTTCAAGGTAGTGCCCATCACGGAGGAAAAATGAAGTCAGCAGGGGCTAGAAGCAGCTGGTTGCATGGCAACCGCAATAAGGAAACATGGAGGGCAAATGCAATGCCTATGTTCAGTTCTCTTTCTTCAATTATATGGGTGAGTATTCCAGTTAAGGCAAGGAGTAGGCTGGTCCTCCCACCTCAGTGAATGTGCTCAAAACCACCACCGCTGCAGAGGTCTGCTGCCCAGGTGACTGTTGATTTCATCAAGTTAAATGAGATCGAACCTCTCTCTCTCTTTCTCTCTCTCTCTCTCTCTCTCTCTCTCTCTCTCTCTCTCTCTCTCTCTCTCTCACACACACACACACACACACACACACACACANCTCTCTCTCTCTCTCTCTCTCTCTCTCTCTCTCTCTCTCTCTCTCTCTCTCTCTCTCTCTCTCACACACACACACACACACACACACACACACACACACACACACACACAGAGTCTTCTTTGACTATAACTCAATTTTGAATCTCACTGCATGGGAAATAGGCCAGTCATACACCTGAAAGTCTATTAGAGGGCTCAGTCCAGAGCACCTCAGAACATTCTGTGTAAAATTAGTATAGAATAAACGGATACTCCAGTCACTGGTTGAGGGAGTATTGAGACAGATTGACCTCTCTGTAGCATCTGGAGCTATGAGAAGCAGGGGAAGAAAGGAAGACAGCCAGCCAGCGCACATGCACCCTGCCTTGCTGGGGGTGCACAGCATGCTCTGGCTCTGATTTCTTCAAGGTTTTCCCTGCCCTCTCCAGATCAGTTTACATTTTACTGAGTGTCTGTTTTCTCTTGAATTTAAAAACATTCACTTTTTAAATATATGCCGGGCGTGACCTCTTCTGGATGCTACACCACTTGTTCTACACCACTTTTTTTCCGAAAATCTTGCAATATTGATATCTATCCACCCTGGTAACACACACATACACATAGATACCTGTATAATACACACACAAACACAGACACACACAGAGACATAATACAAGAGAGAGAGAGAAAGAAGGGGTGGGGGAGGGAGGGAGAGAGGGAAAGAGAGGGGGAAGAGAGAGAGAAAGAGAGAGAAAGATTTACAAAACTTGTATATGTATATAAATATAAGTATGTATACTTATGCCTTGGAAAATATCTATAATAAGCATTGAGCCGATATTTTTATTGTTTATTTGTTTGCACTTCAGTTTTCATTACAGAGTGGTTACTCTCATATCTCCTTTAAGATTTTATTTAATTTTATTATTGAGCTTAAATGAGTATGATTATCCTTCATTTAAGATTTATTTAAACCATGTACCCCAAGGCTCTGCTTCTCTGTGCTCAGACCACATGAAAAGGCTGAAATCCATTAGAATAAAGGATTATCTTATTCATCCTTTTTATCTCTTATGTCTAGTTTCCTGTCTCAGACATGGAAAATCCATTATAAATATTCCAAAATGAAAATGAACCTAAGCCAAATAAGTTATAATGGAAGCCTGTTTGGGAAAAAAAAAAAAACAATAAGCAAATACAAATAAGTTGATTGCTTACAATAGAAATAACCCACCAAATAGTATGTGGCTATTTAGCTATAAATAATCTTCTTTGTCTATATGTGCTTTAATATTCACTTATGTGAACATGAAAAAAAACTTGAACATATCTAGGATACATACCTCCAATGACCTAAGCATACATTTTTCATGTATGTTTTATATGAAAGTACATAGATACAATATTCATTTTTATCTAGATTAAATAGATTCTATGGATAAGTATGGATAAGTATAATTTCATTTTAAGATACAAATAATGTGAAGTTAATCACATGTAATATTTGTATGTAAATGTGTATGCACACACACACACACACACACACACACACATATATATATATATATATATATATATATATATATATATATATATATGTTATATATCTTTTCTATTTATATTTATAGCTCTAAATGTTATAGTTTCATGCTACAACAGAGAAGGTTTACAAATATGTGAGAACATTAACAGGCTAGGATTGTAGCTCCATGGCACAAGGATTGCCTAAAATGTGCAAGTCCCTTACCTAGAAATACAAAAAGGGTGTACAAGCCATGGTTCTCTAAAGTCACAGAACTTATGCAATGACTCTCTATATTAAGGGAATTTATTGTGATGACATACAGTCTGCAGTCCAACTAACCCAGCAATGGGCAGCTGTGGATGGGAAGTCCATGCATTTTATAGTTGCTCAGTCCCACAAGGCTAGCTGTTTTAGCTGGACTTCTATAGAAGTCGATTCTAACAGATGTGCTGGCAAGTGAGTCTTACTTCTTCCAATGTCCTTATGTCGGCTTCCAGCAGAAAGTGTGGCTCAGATTAAGGTGTGTGCCACCACACCCGAATCTGGGACTTCCTTTGATCCAGGCTGACCTTGAACTCAGAGTTCTCCTTGCCTCAGTCTCTTGGGATTAAAGATGTGTACTACTTTGCCTGGGCCTCAAGATCTCCATGTCAGAATCCAGGTCAGAAACTTATGTTTCCCAGCCTCAAGATTTAGATGACAGGTGTGCCCTCCAATTCTGGATTGTAGTTCATTCCAGATATAGTCAAGATGACAACCAAAAATAGCCACTACAAGGGGAAGGAAGGAAACATGAATATGAACTTTCTAGAATAAGGTTGTTTTATCATGCTTAGATAATACAGAACACCAGGCTAGAATAGCAAGTTTTCACTCAGCATAAGCACTAGGTAACAAGTATTGTGTCACTTTGGGGGGGGGAGTGAGCAAGAACAAGAGAGAGAGAGCAAGAGAGAGTGCAAGCGAGAGAGAAATCAAGCAAGCGAGAAAGAGCGAGAGAGCAAGAGAGGGAGAGAGAGAGGGAGAGAGAGAGAGAGAGAGAGAGAGAGAGAGAGAGAGAGAGAGATGTGCTTAGAGATATCAATCCCATCACGAACAACTGGCCTCCTCATGGGTCAGAAGAAAAATCAGTTCGGTTACAGAACACCCTGGCACATCATATCATGATTGTAGTGACACTAATGGTAAAGCAGAACAAAGACTTCAAGTGCTTTTAACCAAAAAAGAGGTCAAGCTTCCAGATGTTTCCACTGATTCACAAATGACTGACAGTATTACAGTTATATTGGGTTATTGTGTGACAGTGAAATTGGAATTTTGGGCTCATATTTGTTGAGATAGTATAAAATGGTCAATCCGTATGTAACAAAATATGTTTAAAATTATTTATTAGTAGCTACTATTGTTTTTTATGATAATTTATCTTCTTTATCTATTCATCTCTTTGTGCTCAAGACAGCAGAGCTTTGCAAATGATGAAGTTATTAATAAGTACAAAAATAAGGTATTTTTTTTTAATTCACAGATTGACTCTTGGAAATAGTTCAACTGCTGTTCGGCACACTTAATATCTGTGCACACTACCTTGCTCCTTCTAGTCCAGAAATGGACGCTTATTGTCATCCCATCTAAACTCCATTGTTTAGAAAAGAAAGACTCTGGCAATGATCAGTGTTTCTGATCTCTTCAACAGTTTTGCCTTAGCATTTGTCCTGCTTTTGACACATTCTTTGGAGTACAAACCATAATTAACATTTTGGTACTTTCTCCATTTGCCTTTAGTAATCATTGATAGAGCGTAGTTGGGGAAATCTACAAGAAAATGGAACCATACAACTTGAAGCAAAATTAGAGAACTTAGAAGCCAATTGACAGTATAGAAGTAGAAAGCAGAGGTATCTGAAGTAAGTTTGGCAAAATCAATGGCTGCATTGAAAGACAGTATAGCTGAAGGGAACTGGGCAACTTTAACAACAGGGAAAATGCCACAGGGCAAGAGCTCCCTCCCACAAAAATCAGTCAAGTATTTCAAATACACTTGGTGTACAATCATATGAATTATGCAGAATAGCATAATAAAATCATTTATTTTTAAATAAATTCTCATAGATGAATAGTGAATTAATCTATTAGATTAAAATAGATTGATGAATAGTGAATTAATCTATTAGATTAAAATAGAAGCATGGATGACCAGATAGCACATTACTACGAAAATTATGGTAATAAAGATACAGTAAGACCAAGAGTATAGAGTTTAAACCCAAAAGCTGGTCCATTGCCTAGTCACAGTACACAAATACATTCAGACTGGTAGTTAGGTCAATAACTGGTAGAGAACTTACCTTAGGCAGACATCAATATTGTTAACTGAAAACCACTTTTCCAATTTAAGAAAAAAAAAAAAAAAAAAAAAAAAAACAAAAACACTGGAACGTGGAATTGTATTGCCTTTACAGTATTGTTGGAAAGATCAGATTTTTTAAAAGAACTATAAAACTATAAAATTCATATATGTGTTGCTTAAACAGACTTCCTTTTCCTGAGGCAAGATAATGGTCTCAGGTAGGTAGACAGTATGTCGTGTCTAGATAATTGGAAAGGCATTTTCTTGTACTTTCTCTTACCAATATATCAAGTTACCATTTACATTGGTCTGGTTTCTCCAGAGAAACAGAATTAATGTCATATGCAGAAGTGATTTGTTCTAAGAAATTGGTTCATAGCCAGGCGGTGGTGGTGCACACCTTTAATCCCAGCACTTGGGAGGCAGAGGCAGGCGGATTTCTGAGTTCGAGGCCAGCCTGGTCTACAAAGTGAGTTCCAGGACAGCCAGGGCTAGCTACACAGAAAAACCCTGTCTTGAAAAACAAACAAACAAACAAACAAACAAGCAAACAAGAAATTGGTTCATGTAGTCAAGACCTATAGTCTATACCTACATGAGTAGGACCCAGGACAGCCAACGGTATAAGTCCATCCAGAGAACCTGGAGAAATGATGGTATAATGGCAATACTTAGGCCTTCAGACCTGAGATTCAGGAATAGCAGTTTCATTGTATCTCTCGAAGCAAGGGAAGGGAAGCAGGGTATGAAGATACTATGACTAGATAGACTGACTATCTCACCACTCTCAAACATTTCTGAAGAATTAGAATTGTTACACAGTAACCTCAAGACATTATCCCTAAGCAATCCTCTGACATACACAAAAACAATGTGAATTCCTTGGGACTTATTCTTGCTTCCCGCTTATTGAAGTTACAATTTCTGCTATATAGCTATCAGTTGTGGGATGGGTGTCAGGAAATGATCCAGTGAATAGAAAGGTCATAGGGAATGCTAACCTCTCTTAAATGACATGTGTCTCCAGTGCTGTATGACTCTAACACTGGGTTAGTTCAGATTTTCAAATATGTAATCTTTCTTAGGACATTGATGACATCATTGTATTATCCCTCTCTAATGTCGATGACCCTTCTCCTCTATCACATGCTATCTTAGTAGTCATCAGTCTCCCTTTTTCCTGCGATTCTTCATCTTTGCTCTCTAATGTTGACTAATTTGCATAATTTTCTGCTACTGCTTCACAAGTTTTCCATAATATACATTAAAGAGGTATATATAATGTGATATATGTATATGTGATGTATGTATATGTGATATATGTGACATATATCATAGGTATATACATATTTAATATATACATATTTAATGTATATGTATGTGATATATGTATATGTGTGTTCATATATAGCATATATGTATATAGGTAGAGAGTATGTCTATATGTATATATACACATATACACTTTTGTACAGTTGATTTCTGATTTCTATAGAAAGCATACTAAAAGAGCAAGAAGTCATTCTAAAAATTTTGAGCTGTGCAATGAGTGACAGAACTCCAGCATAAAAGATTTAAAGAGTCTCTTTATGAACTAAATTGGGCATTAGTACACAGGCTAACATCACAAATCTTAGAGATGGCATCGACATCATTAAACATATGCAGTAGCGTCAAAGAGATAAGTAATTTGCCAAGACTCAGGCAAAGGTTTGACCCCCAATCTTCCCATTAAATGCTGTTATTATATTACAACTGAGCTTCTCAGTTCTGAAAGTAGTTCCCAGGAAGTAATGGACACTAATTACATTTCTGTGGGCTTCATGGAGTCTGTATCAAGTTTCTCCTATCAGTGAAAACCTCAGAATGCCATGTTTTTATGTCTGGAGATTTAAAGCAGTAACAGCTTTGTCACCACACTTTTATACTCCTCTTCCACATTAATGTCATCAGCTTACCCATAGGAGCAAACGTGCCTCTGTAAAATGGCATTGTAGCTACACTTGCTTGGTTGTTGAACAGCAGCTACAGTGTAATTAGTGCTACTTAATGGGACACGTTACTGAAGTGCATAGCATTATTAATCATACTCCAGTAGAAAGCTGGCTACAGTAATAATGAGTGCAGTTCCAGGCAGATGAACTGTTAAACTCAAAGTTTGACCCTAACCAAGTTTCCTTTCTTCTACAAGGAGTAAAATTCAGAATGCTGAAAACTCTTTTTTTTTTTTTTTTTTTTTTTTTTTTGTGGGCCGGCTTGCTACACAAAAAGAACCTGAGAGATATTTCTTGTGCTTTGTGATAATTGGAGTTTGTAAACTTAAAAGATAGGGTCAGTTCTAATCTGAAACGGTCAAGATTTAATCCATCCCAGACTAATTGCCTACCTGACAATGGAGAATTGTGTCCTAGTATTTCAGAGTTTCACACATACAGAAATAAATCAAGAACAAAATGTCCATGAAGTCTGAGTTTGCCAAGAGGTAAATTCAAGTTCATAGAAAAACATTTGTTGTGTCTTCAATTGTGTTTGGTACAGTCCTTATGAACTTACTATACGAGATGAGAATACCGTTTCAAGTTGGCCATCTTCAAATCTATCAGTAATTATTTGACAAGCCTTGAACGGTGTTTGTAAATTTCAGTCTTAACAAGCATGATTGGAGCCTATATAAAATCCAATGCATTTAAGGTTTGTTTTCTTAACTTGCCTTATTTCTGCTCTGCAAATCTTCCTCGTTTTGTCTTGTTTTGTTTTGTTTTGAGACAGGGTTTCTCTGTGTAGTCCTGGCTGTCCTGGAACTCACTCTGTAGACCAGGCTGACCTCAAACTCAGAGACCCTCCTGCCTCTGACTCCCAAATGCTGGGATTAAAGGCGTGTGCCACCACCGCCCGCCGCAAATCTTCCTACTTAACATGTCTTTATGGACGGAATAACCTTACTTTTTCCAAGTAGCTATCAGAATGTCATTTCACTCTGGAAGCTTCCTGAAAACCTAGCTTTTTGGTTCAGTAGTCAGCTGGCATAACAATGGGTTTCCTAGTGGCCTTACAGCTACTTCATACCAGTCTGCTTTGCTGATTGGTTCCATCCTCCACCCCCATCTCCCCTCTTCCATGTCTCACTGGCACCCATTTTGCTCTATGTGTATTTTAAAAGTTATATTCTTACTTAGGAGAAAAAAAATTGTAGCAAGAAATCCCCATGCTTTTACACTAAAGAAACCTGGCTTTCTAAATGTTCAAGGAAAACGATGAAGTTACATTGGTTTTATTTGTTTTGTTTTGTTTTGTTTTTATCATGTGATTTGCAGTGCTTTGTCCAGAGTACTAGTTACTGCCACAGAAGAGATTAGAATCCATTTATTCTTTTCTTTTTTTCTTTTTTTTTTGAATCCATGTATTCTAAAGACTACTTCATAGCACTTTCTATCATTTTGGGAAAAAAGATATCATCTGTATGTTCTCTGTCTTAAAGAAAATTTTTAGTTTATTCCTAAACCAAGAATTTATTTACCACATTTTAAAAAATAGTTTGTTTGATATGCAGTTGCCAGAGAGTAACCTCTTCTAAGTAGCAGGATGAAAACGAAGCCTTGAGATTTCACTCCTGTTTGTCAAAGTAACTTGGACTTACACAAATATCTTATACAGTATCTTATACAAAATGTTATACAAATTACATTTCTATTACCTCTTATATGCATTATATGAAGCAATCTGATTTTCAACTTGTATAAATTTTTAAAAGCCATAGTGTTGGATATTCTTTTGCACAAAAGAATTATCCCAGAATAACTGACTGATGTGGTTATAAAATCAGTCCTGACAGCTAATGTTACAGTTTGACTTTGGTCAGCTGTAAACCCTAGTGAACTATAAATATAGTAGGCTGTAAGAAATCATGTTTTCTTTAACTGTGTTTCAAAATTACATTGTTCTAATCAATTCAGGAAGTTGTCATTTGATATAATCCAAATCCTCTTAAGCTATGCCGTTAAAATATTTGACAGCTCTACTTCCAGAGAAGGATATGTTGTCCAGACTTCCTTTGCAGGTTTAAATTTAGGAAATGCATGTTGTTATTCCTGTATAAAATTGAATTAATCACTGAATACACTACACCCAAGAATACAGTCAGGGTTCACAGAAGGTCCAAGGTAGACAGGCATCAGGATAGCTGTTCTTGAAATATGAGGAAAACACACTGCTTTACAGTTTTTGCTGTCACACACATGCCAGTCTAATCCAGCATAAATGTCTTGTTCAAAGCTTTTTTTTTCCTTCTTTTAATCAGACAGTAGCTTGGGCTTTAGTTGTGCCACATTATAGCAGGGAGGACTCTAACAGGAAGAGGCTCATCTTACTGATTTGAGGCACTCTGGGTAGATGTGATTTGCTCTTTTCTCTTAGTGTCCCAAATTCTAAAAGGCAACACTTTTGTTCTCCTATTTCTTTGAATCAAAGTCATTTAATACTCGCCACTGTGCCAAGGATGGTGTACATCTTAGTGTTGTCGAGTGATGATTTTATTTTTTTTAACAAAGCGTTATATCATTATTTGTATTTTCCTTGAAATATATAAACATTTTCCAAAAAGTTTTCTGCATAGTACATATAAATAATATAAGAAAAATAATTGTCAACTAGTGGTTAATAAAATCCTCCTGAGTGCAGAAAGAGGACTATTGGCAAGAGGGAGGGAGTGGAGTGGTGATCATATTTTCAAGGTAGGTCATACACGGGCATAGAAATGCTCTCACAGATCACATTATGTTGCTACAATTGATGAATAATAGTTATTTGATTGTTGTCTTTACACCTGACAGAGGATTAAGATCTAAATTATGGAAACCATTTTAAAAACATGACTCCCACTATAGAGTCAATAAATGTGTTAGTAAAATGTCCAAACATCTCTCAAAAGATGAAATACAAATTACCTAAAAGAATAGGAAAAAAATACATAATCTCACTAGTTGGTAGAGAGGAGCAAGTCAAAGTTACATTGGAATCCATGGTTACTTCAGTCAGACTGGCACTCACTATGGGGGGAAAGCGGCAAATACGGGCCAGCATGTAGATAAATATGAACCCATATCACCACTGATGGGAATGTAAAGGTGCCCGTTACCTACAGAAGTCAGTATGTATCCTTCTCAGGAAAGTAAAATAAACCCACACACCTATGGTCACTTTAATCTTTGACAAAAAAGCCAAAATCATAGAGTGAAGAAAAAGAAAGAAAGAAAGAAAGAAAGAAAGAAAGAAAGAAAGAAAGAAAGAAAGAAAGAAAGAAAATCATCTTCAACAAATGGTGTTAGTCTAATTGGTGGTCTGCATGAAGAAGAATACAAATCGATCCATGTTTATCTCCTTGTACAAAGCTCAAATCCAAGTGGATCAAGGACCTCTACATAAAACCAGATACACTGACTCTAATAGAAGAGAAAGTGGGAAATAGCCTCGAATGCACTGGCACAGGGACAATATCCCCAACAGAATATCTATGGTTTAGGCTCTAAGATCAAGAATTAACAAATGAAAACCTCATGAAACTGTAAGGCAAAGGACATTGTCAATGGGACAAAAGGCAACTAACTGGACCCCTCAGAGCTCCCAGGAACTAAACCATCAACCAAAGAGCATAACCGGGCTGGTCCGTGGCCCCTGCTCCATATATAGCAGAGGTTCCTACCTTGTCTGGCCTCAATGAGAGGAGGGTGTGTCTGATCCTGTGGAGGCTTGATGCCCCAGAGAAGGGGGATGCTAGAGGGGTGAGGTGGGAGTGAGTGGGTGGGTAGGAGAACAGCTTCTCAGAGGCAAAGGGGATGGGATGGGGGCTGGTGGAGGAGAGGACTGGGAATGGAAACAACATCTGAAATGTAAATAATATAATTAATTAAAAGTAAACATTAATATACAACTCTAGGGTATTTACCTAAAGGCTTTAAGCCAGCATATCACAAATATTTCCATATTTGTTTTTATTACTGTTCTATGTACAGTAGCTAAATTACAGAACAAAAAAGTTGTCCAACAGAGGAAAAGATAAAGATGTGCCATTTATATATGCCTGGGAATTTTCTTTTCCAGTAGGATTTATTTTCAGTCAGAAAGAATGTGATTTTATTATTTAAAGGAAAAATAATTGAAACCAGAAGCAAATTAAGCTAGTCTCATAAAGAAATATAGTGTATATTTCATATGATGTGGGGTTCCCAGGTATTATATAGATACATAAAGTCAAATATCCATATGCCACTTGAAAGTAAAGAAGAATGAAGGATACTAATTGGCAAGAGAAACACAGAAAGGCATGGAAATGAGAAAATAAGCTCAGTCTATAGAATATATTTGTTTGAAAAATTAAATATCAAATACAGTGTCACATCTTTCTTTGAGAAGATGAATAGATACTCAGAGGAAAACAACCTAGAAGTTTTATTTGTCCTCTGTTCCTAGTGTCATTGTGTTAACAGAGACAAATTTCAAAGCAATAGCCTTTGCCTCTCATCATAGAAAATAAATCACTGACCAGCCCATGTCCCTGCTCTATGTCCAACACAGTGATAGTTTTTCAATCCAGTTCAATGGAAAGATTGTAAGGGCCAGAGGGTGTAGAGGACTGCTTTGTAAGAGTGTTTTTTTGGACATGAGAAGGCCACTGTCCACAGAAAGTCACAGCAGTTGTGACTGCATACCCAAAACCTGTCCAAGGTCAAGATTGCCAGAATCCCAGCATGGATGAGGGACACTCTTATGCAATTCTACTCCCAGCTGAGGAGCTATCAGCCATTGAATGCTGTTGGGGAACAGAAAGGAGGTTTTCTTCAAAGACTTATCCTCTGCAGGTTGCTGGTTCTTCGGTGGTTGCCCTTATACCATGTATATTCTGACAGCAGTAAATTAATCCAGTGTTTCAATAGAAATAGTACATGAAGTTGAAAAGGAGAAATAGCAGAGCAGATAGGAGAGGTAGGGAAGGATGTCATGCTTGGATTTTATCAAAACACATTGCACACATACATGGAATTCTCAGGCAATAAATTTAAAAATACAGGTTAATAACATTTTCTCTACTTATGTATTCAAAGGAATAATGTCTAGCAGCTCACATGTCCAGTATTTTCCATGTCATCATACCAATACAGGTAAAACTATAACCAAGGTCTTTTGTTTCCCATTATTACCATTTGCAGATCGAGAATTTGGTAAAAACAAACAAACAAAAAACTTATTGTACTTTCAACAAACTTTAACGATTAATTAAAAGTCTAATATTCATTTTTATAAGGATACAAAATTGCATTAGTTATACAAAATGGAGATTATAATTATTTATCTAAATTTAGGCTGTTTATGACTTGTCGAGTTACAGGGAAAAGGAGGGGTGCTTTTTAGAGAATGTCACAGGAAACACAAGGCAGAAGAAGGGAAAATGATAATCAACAGTTAGAAATATTTATTTTATAACAAAGTACTACATTAATTTATTAGAGAAAAGAATTTTGTAGCTGAATAAACACTAAGCTTGGGGGGAAAAAGGAAAACTAAATATATCTAAAGAAGTACTTCTTATCTTTGTAGCATATTTCATAATGAACCATTCTCATGGACAGTAATTCCTCAGCAAGCCCCACTTCTGCTATATTATACCATTAATAAGCACACAATATCAAAGCAAATTTTGAAGTAAGGAAAGAACACTGTATTTTATTTCACTTTTTGAAGATTACATACAGAGAATTATCATTTTCATTTTGGTTATTTTCCCAACTGACTTTGGTGTTAAATTCAATTATTTTTTTAAAAAATAATATTAATAACAGCATGACCCATGAAAGCAATTTTCATCCCAGGAAAAAAGTGAGAGAGTGGAAATATAAACGACCAATGAGGAACAAGAAAATTGCAAAATGAGGTTTCTGACTCTTTATTTCTGGGATGTACATTCTTTACAATATAAAAGCCATCAGTGCAAGAAGGTATCACTGAGATAAACTATAATTGTTGTTTGAAAACTGTACCAATGGAAAAATATTAGCATCCATTGGACTAGTATCATTCCAATACCCCTCATGATATACTTAGATACATTTGGGGAGGCAGCCTCCTCTTATGGTTGAGTGAGAAAACCATGTGCTGCTAACTCCTCTTCTGTGATTCATTCCATTTAATTTTCCAGTTAGGCATTTATTGAGTCAGTACTGATATGTACTGAGATAATAGAAGTGCCACTGAAAGTCTTTGTGAAGGGAGAAGAGAAAACTGAATTTTTAACAGTCTCTCTCTCTCTCTCTCTCTCTCTCTCTCTCATTTCTTCATTTTTATTACTCTAGCCAATCAACTAACACATTGTGGTTTTGTTATACCTTCTTACCAATATCTCTTCATTCTGCCAATTACTTCTGGGTCCATACTTGTAATTAAAGCCATTCTGAGTTTCTTGTAAACATGCCTGCACAGTAATCAATACAAAATTGTAACCAAAGAAAGAGACAATATGTGTTGTTAGTGAATTTTTGCCTGTACTTGTACAAATAAGATTAGAAGCGTCATGTAGAGTGAGCTGCGGGTACATGACATTTTCCCAATAACTGTTTTTCATTATTTGGAAGTGTGTGGAGAAGCCCTGCCATTCTGGCTCTTCTCAGCCTTAGCTACATGTCACAGAAGAATCAGCTCTGATGCCTGTCTCTAGAACAGCACAGACTAAGTAAGTAATAAAGAATAGAGATTTATTTCTCACAATTCTGGGGACTGGATGTTCAAGATCACTGCCACATGGAGAGTATCTTGCTAGCTTGTCATCTTGTGTTAGAAGGTAGAGACACAAGGTCACAAGAGAAAAACAACAGGCTGAACTCAGCCACATGCATCTCTTAAAACACTATCCAGTTATAAAGGTCGTTATGATCTAACCAGCCCCGGATGTCCCTCTGGTAATTTCCTTCTGAACTGGGGGTTAAGGTCCAACATGGACCATTGGAGGGCTACATTCAAGCTATATCATTGGTTCTTTAGCAACTTAATACAAAAATGAGTGTTTTCCACTTCCTGTTCCTACTAGCCTAAAGTAACTGATTAAAAAAAAAATCAAAGATTCTAGAAATAAAATAAGTTCTCTTGGCATGAATATTGATATTATTCTGTGAAGATATTGGTCAAGTAAGTTTGGAGAGTAGAGAAACAGTGATGTTGGGGTACATTTTTCCTGTGTCCTTTCTTTCCCAAACTGTAACCAGACACTCATTCTGACTCTGTATGGCAAAGGATATCACCATTTTGACAAAAGCTTCAGGCTATAGAGGAAGAGAGATCTATACCAATTATACATTCAATAGAGAGCTAGAATCTAAAGTACACAAACAATTTTTAAATACTGAACATCAAGGAAACAACCATCTAATAATAGAGCACAGAGCCAAGCGAAGAGTTCTTTAAAGACAAACACTAAGAGCTGAGAAACACTTGAAGAAACATTTAACATCCTTGGTCATCAGAGAAATGCAAATCAAGACTATTTTGAGGTTTATCTTATACCAGTCCCCCCAGAAGAAACCTAGGTTAATTAAATAAATGACATGCTGGAAAAGATGTAGAGGAAGGGGATACATACCCATTGCTGGTGGGAGTGAAAATGTTTTAAGCTACTATGAAAATTAGTGGGGCAGTTAATCAGGAGGCTGGGAACAGATCTACCTCAAGATCCAGGCATACATGCAAAGGATGCCAAACCCTCCTTTGAAGACATTTGTTCATCCATATTCATTGCTGCTTTACTCATAATAGTTAGAAATTGAATAGGACCTAGAGGTCCACTAATGGTGAGATGGTTAAAACATGGTACATTTATACAATAGAATATTATTTACCTGTTATGAAAAATGACATTATGAAATTCATAGGCAAATTGATGATACTAGAAAAAAACCTCATCTCAAGTCAGTTAGCCTAGATAAATATGGTATGTATTTTCATATATGGAGAATTGGAGGTAGACTGTAGCGGAAGGTTAAATGGAATGTATGCAAGGAAGTGAGGGATAAAGGAGAGACTATGGGGAAGAGGAACTCACACTAAGGCCATTTGAGGGGTCATATATAATATATTGTATAAGTTTCTTACAATATATACATATATGAAAGAAATCTAAATGGAATCACTAAATAATTGGGAGACAAGGCCTCAACTATACATCCTTTACCACCAAGTAAACTCTCCAGAGCCAAGAATGAGTTACATCTAGTTGAGCAGTTGGCCAAAAGTATCCATGGAAACCACCAAAGATCTCATGCTATTGCCAGGAGTATTTGCTGTTCTATACAAACTGGTAGTAAGGTCCCATTGCTGAAGACAATATGTACATATTTCATCAGACATGGTAAGTGGAACTGTGACTTCTTCATCCCGACAGATTAGAGTTCATGGTTACTGGAAGGTACTCTGCATAACATCAGAAAATTTGTAATAAGTCTGCTACAGTCCTATAATCTACAACAGTCAACAATCTGCATTATATGCTGGAATGATAGTGGATCAAATATTGTGGGAGCATCTAAGCACTTCCTGATTTGATATAAAGCCCACTCCATGAGATGGAACCCACAACTGATATTGATCAGATGCCCAAGAACCTGAGAGTAGAAGGCCTATAGGCTTAGAGGAACCCCAAATACTAGTGTTCTTCTAAGGCTACATAACAATAAAATGAATCCTAATGTATTCTGCTATAACCATAGACCTGTACCTTGTTCAGCCACCATCAGAGAAGCTTCCTCTTGAAGTAGATGGATGGAAACTGACATAAAGACACACAACTGGATGATGTTCAAAAATTGAGAGACATCAGAATGCTCTGTGCTAAGTGGAAGAAATTGGGGATAAGGATTTCATCATCAGAATACATTAAAAATTAAATAAAGGTGTATAAATATCCATGTTTCATTCATACATATGGATATATACTAGTTTTAAATTATAAACGTGTGTGAAACACACTTAGGGTCATATGGACATTTCTCCTACAGAGTTTCCTGAAAGAGACTAATGTAGTTAAATACACACAGGTTCTGGGTAGTTTATTCAGTGAACAAACTGCTGATATTGAAACTTACCAGTTGTTTTCCAGCTAGGAAGGGTATATTTTGCTATTTGTGAAATGCAGAGGACTATTTCAGATCAACTGCATGTGTTCTATTTCTATAGCAGGGATGACAAAATACCACAATTCTTTTCGTTTTGCTAAATTCTTTGTCATATGAGTGAAACATAATACAATACTAGTTTTAACAATACTAAATTTTTCTTTCTACACAGATTTTTGAGCTTAAAAATGATTCTAAGACATTGCAGTTTTTCATTTCCAGCTTCATGGACATCACCTTTCTGACCAACTTATAGGTTATTGTACTTTCATCTGTGCAAACTATTTTGAACTATCCATTGTTTATCCGTGGAATTGGTAGAGTATGTTTCACTCAGTTATTTGGTCCATACTAATGCTAAAGGTATTGTTTTCTTAGACTAAAAATTCAAGTAAGTATTCTAAACTTCATTTGATGTACTTTGATCATATAATGCTTGATTTAGAAGCAAGATTTTGGGGTGATGTTTTAGAGTCTGATTTAAGACATGTTTTTGTTAATTTCTGTTGCAATGGCATTGGATACAAGCTTGGTAATGCTATGGAAGATAAAAGAAAAACTAAAAGGACAAACCTGTTTAAATTATCAAATCTTTTGGTTATCTGTAAAACAAGGGCAGTTTTTTAAAATAATGTCACTTTTCTACTTGAAAAGGACAGTGCCATGAGGGAGAAGGGATTGCTCAGGAGACAGTTAATGAGATACAGGCCTTTCATTGGTTTGAACATAGCCCTAGGTGGTAGCAACAGAAAGTTTCTGCCATCTGGTACTGATCAGTGGCTGATGTAAAACTGTTGATTTCACCTAAAAACAGAGAGAGGGAGGGAGGGAGAGAGAGAGAGAGAGAGAGAGAGAGAGAGAGAGGGAGAGAGAGAGAGAGAGAGAGAGAGGGAGAGAGAGAGAAGGAGGAGGAGGAGGAGGAGGAGGAGGAGGAGGAGAAAAAAAGAAAAAAGGCAAATAACTAGTGTTCTTGAAGAAAAGTAATTTTACTGTCTCCTACACCTCTATAACCTTGAACAAGCCATTTCTCTTTCCCTTAATTTCTGGATCTCTGCAAAAAGATAATGTGAGAGTAACTATCTGTTTATCTGTCCTTGAATTAAAACATCATCAGGTATATAAAAGAAAACTTTAAGACACTATATTTTTGGAGACTTAGTCTGCCTTTACTTTGGAAAACAGATGCATTGTATAATATGAAGTTAGAAAGAAAAGTGCACTCTGGATATTTAAAAGAGGCAGGTGTTAAATAGTCAGGAGCTTATATGTCACACGAGTTGATTGAATGTGTATTCAGTTTGTTAATTAGAAAGGCTCATCCCTTTCCAACTCTTTTGTCCACACAGGTAGTTCCTCTAAAAAGAGAAGTGCTGGGTTTGTAAAAGAGAACGTGGACTCATAGACCATACTAGCTTTTTCATGCTAGACAACCTTAGAGAGTCACTATACGAAACTCTTAGAAACTCTAAAATAGGTAATATAATTCTTGGTTACTGTTTATTGAAATAATACTTTTTCCTCTAAATATTAAAAGGAATGGCAGCTCTTTTCCTGCCAATAATTTAGTATTTGATACAGGTTTAAAGTGCCACTTCCTAGTTTAAGTAAGGTGACAAAAAGAGGAAGACAGTAGAGAAAGGGCACTGGAAGGGCCTGGTGTTCCACGGAAGTATTGGCAGCCTGGCATTTCACGGAAGTATCAGTTATGAGTCTGCAGTACGAGGGGCCAAGGATGTCTCTAGGCAAACAGTAATGAATTGACTCAAGGAGAGTATTGTGTTTTCCCACTTGGGATGTTAGACTCTAATCTGTGGATCATAAAAGTGCTGATACTGCTAGATTAGAAGAGACAAATAATAGAGGTCAAGGGAACTTGAAGTCAAAACAGAGTCAGACCAGAAATAAACACTAATGATAAAAAATGGGACATTAATATGCTTAATATACGGGATACACAGTCAGAAGACAGTGGAAATTTAGTCATGGGTAAAGGAATCTGTCTCGTGAGTTTACATATTTCATGATTCTGTAGACGTGGTTATCAATCTAATGTTTGAGAACTCAGAAACATGCACAAGTATTTGAAGAAAAGAAAATATGCTTAGCTTTTACCTACCATCACTGTGGATATGTCAAGGTTAACTATTCTATATCAGTAATTCCTAAGAAGTCAAGAAGCTAAAAATAAATACAGGCTACAAATGGGCTGAGGAGTTAAGCTAGATGAAGTTCTTATAATCCACCTCAGCTAGGACAATTAAATATAGAGACATACCCAGGCAGACTTCCAGAGAACACAGAGAACTGGAGCAGACATCCTGGAGAGTCTATACTCAGAGCTTCTAAAAACAATGCTCTGAATGGGGGTTTGAGGGTGGGATGAACCGACCAGTGGAGCTATTTAATCTCCTAAAATGGGGAAGAAATAGAGAGAGAAAGCTGCCAGAACATGCATCAGATGAAGAAGTTGCCAATTCATACTAAAGCAATTACTTGAAAACAGGTGTTCTCTGTCTTACCTTGAGACATCCACGAAGAACGAAAAACCAAGTCCACCACCAGTAAATCACAAGAGCCGCAGTCTTGATGGAGAACACATGCAAACTCTTTCTACATTGACCTTGAAGCTTGCATTGGGTGAATTTGCTTCTCAGAAGCTACAGCAAATGCCAAGTATTGCTAAGGTGGCTGGGAAATACAGTTTTTAGTTTTTCAACCTCTAAATAGAGTTGCTTAAAATTGAATTTGGAATGGTTTTCAGTAAGTAAATCTGCCCTGAGGTAGTATGGGGTTAAAACTCATGTATAAGGAGGTCATGGTACATATAAGTGAAAGATAGCATGTGGCATTAGAAGAGAAGTAAGCATGGAAGTGAAGAGAGGGTATCTAAAACCAAAACCAAAAAACAAACACCAAAATGCCAGTATTTAAATAATATAAGAAATAGGAGGAGGTAAAATGACTGAAATAACAAAGAAATTCTAGAAGGAAAAAAGCCATTTATGGTTTGTTTATCACACACATTAACATTCATACACACACACACACACACACACACACACACATTTCTCTCTCTCTCTCTCTCTCTCTCTCTCACACACACACACACATGACATTTTCAGAAATGAATTCCTAGCTTTTGTGCTACCTAATAAGATTCCACAAAGCACTCTATATGTCTAGTGATAACTTTCTAGCAAAAGTTATCACTATAGAGAGAAGACACCATAAGGTAGATGTTTAAAAAATGGACTGGAAGAAAAGAAGGAAAAAATAAGATAGAAGTGTAAGAAAAGGTAGAAGATGGGAAACACAATGTTTTCCTTATTTGAAATACAGACATAAGATAGAAACAGAAATTGCAGTGTCCTGATGCTCACAGGAAACAGGAAGTGATCAAGAACATTGAAAGAGACCAAGAACACAGGAAGTGACTTCTACCTCCACAATGAGACAAAAGACAGCTGAGCATGGGAGATGAGGCAGGGTAAGCTCTAATATCAGTACATTGGCGACAGATGCAGGTGACTCATAAATTCAAGGCAAACTGGGTCTACATAATCAAACAGTGATGCAAAAGAGAATAGCTTTTAGTGGGTACAGGTTTAAGCAGGAAATAAGAGGGAAGGAAGTGAAAGGATTTTCCATGATAGGCTTCTTTCTAGTGGATAATTATTCCTGTCAGAGCCTGAAATAAAAGGAAGACCCAGGAACATATACAGACATTGTTCTGTGGTACAACTGTCTAAAAGACTCAGTTGAAGGCTGAGCTGTCCCTTTGTATAATTCAGTTATTCTATCCACATTGTAGGCATTGTGGGGTAAGATGAACTGTCTCAAGGTTAAGAGTTAGAAGACTTAACATACAAGAGAGGGGAGATATAATGGAGGCGTTCATCTAGAAGCTTAATATCAAACACATCAGCATATTTACAATGGGTACAATATGATGAACATGATGTTGAGGGTCTTACATAGTGATCATGGCTTTATATTGGAAACAATTGACTGTAATGAATTAGAAATATCTGTTGATGATGACATTCTAAAGAATGTAGATGAAATGCCATGGAATATTTATTATTTCCTACTCTCATGTCAAAGTGAATGGTGACATGAGAAGTTCTCTTGCACAAACCTGACAAATGATCAGCTTTTCATCATATAATCTTGAACCTAAGGTTTGAACTCCAGGGATGCACTGATTTCTACCATTCTCACTATCTTGGCTATGTTTCAATGAACACAAAGGAGATGGGGAGAAGAACCAGCCTAAACTCAAGGCTACACATACCTAACATTTAAAAAAAGGTTAGTACTGTAATCTACATCTAAATTAACCAGCTGTGTAAATATATTTTAAGGAATTTCGAAGGAATACACCCCCCTACACACTCCCCCACACATTCTATGTTCTATGCATTTTGGAACATGGATGCCCAAATGAATTGTGCTTTGTCCATGAGAATCATAAGGAAAGAGAATACAGACTTTCCTCCCATTAACAGGTTTTTGTAATATAAATTTGTTAATTCTTTGAGAGTTTTACATAATGTATTTCCATAATATTCAGCCCCCACAATTTCCCCTACCTCTTCTTATATCTACCTACCTTTCTGCCCTCACATTCTGTATTGTTTAAACACCTCATATAGTCCAATTAGTGCTACTTATACACTCCTGGGTGCAGGGCCATGTAAGGGAGTGTGGTTTATCTAGTTCAGTAGTAGGTCTACCTACTCTTATAAGCGTATATTGGTTATATCCTTACAGGAAACTGACTATTCTCCCTCAAAAGTCATCAATTATCAACTGCTCCACAGATCAGGAATCCCTACCTCGTCAGGGTTAGGGAATCATGAGCAACTCCCAGTTCCATGATAGACTACTGACCACCTTGATTTTGTGCCAGTATTGTGCAAGCAACCACAGCTGCTGGCCATTGATGAGTGCAGTGTTCCTGTCATGCCCAGAGGACATGGTTTCCTTCTGGTCACCCCTGATTCTGACTCTTACAATCTTTCTGTCAATTTCTCTGTCTAGACCCAGCACCATGGAGCAGAGAGTGAAGGAGATGTCAGAAGTGTGGCTTTAGCACTTATTTTCTTCACTATGGGCAGCTGTGAATCTCTTTATCAGTGACCTTCTTCTACATAAAGAAATGTCTCTGATGAGTTCTGAGAGTTGAACACATCTCTGGGGAGAGAATAGGAATGCAAAGTGTAGTTAGAAAGCATGACTGGCACTTTTTTAAAATTTTTACTTCATAGAAATGTTTATTTAAGGCAACACAATAGACATTCATGTCCAATGAGATGTTAGATTTCATTCTTTCTATTTATTTCATAATAGCTTTTACTATACTATGATCAGTGATAATAAGACAACTCTTCCTATTTCTTGTTTATAATGCTTATGAAAGAGATAGTACTTCTCCACCCATCCTACACCATGGTGCCAGGGCAGCTACATACCTGTTTGAAGGATGGAAGATTCAACTGTACTGTCATGCCATGAAACAGCATGATCTCTTTGACATTTATCCTGATAGTATGGTCCAATAATCACCTAGATAATACTTTTTATCTACTTGAGGAAGAGAACTCAGTGTTTAAAGTATCCTAATTTCAAAATGAATTTTATTTCAACCAGATATCTATGTGCATATAATTCAAGGCATCAGTTAAAAAGTTAGTACTCAGAGGATGCTTTTTACCAAGTCTGAAAAATTAATATTTGCCACATCATTCCTCTTTTGACATGAACTAGTGATGAATATTGCTTGTTCAATTTCTTTCTAGAAAGCCAACTTATAAAAATGAAATTAACAGTAGCACACAATATTTCTGTATGTCAAGAACTTCATATATTTTCAGAGAAGTATCACAAACATTATTAGTATTTTTCTGTGTTTATGAAGAAACTGAGGCACAGAACCATTGAGTAAATCTGGGCAAAACCGAATAGATAAGTGGTGGAGACATGAGCCAAACACATACCCTGATTCCAGAAACCAAAATATATGATGAATATCTAGATACAATTTCTCCTAGTATGTTAATCCTCATTTCTTCTTGGATAAGTTGATATAAAGGAGGGAGTAGTTTAAGACATATATTCTTACAACCTAGAAAGCAGGAAAAAAAAAAACAGAAGCATAAGATTAAGACATCATGAATACCCTCATCTTACAAATATTAAATACCACCTGACTCCCCAAAATTTGTCTATTGGTCTCTGCATTTTGTCTGTGTAAAAGCTAGTTTTTATTATCTGTGACATGTACATCATTATAATGTTCATAAAGTTTCCTATGTTTATGATGTTTATGTTGGGTCAGCTATATTGCTTATTAACTGTTGTTTGCAATGCCTCCCTATTTAGCACTAGCTGCTAAGTTTCCACAATGTGCTATTCACAGATTCTTTTTTGAATCCTCAATAAATGATAAATGCTAAAAATGATCAGTTTAAATACCACCTTCTGTTGCACTCCCCCCAACACCTCCTACAGATTTGGTTCATTGCAATTTTCTTCCTATGATTTATTTATATTCAAGAAGCTAGTTCGAAATCCATATGATTACTTTCACACCTACCTTAAACTGCAGTTGACTTAATAATTCACACTTTTAAATGATGGTATCATTTTTTTTTCAAATAGGTCAAATTATTCTATGTCTATTGCACTTATCGGCATATCTTTTCAATAAGAAAAAGGATTGACAAGAATATTTGGTCAATCATTCATAATATCCACTAAATGTATACTATTTATATTAAGTAATAGAGCTAGGGGATTTTATGGAAGGCTAGAAAATCACTTTTTAACTTATATTTAACTAAAGGTTATAATCGGAGAAAGGTAATCAGTGCCTAGAATAAGCTGAGTACATGTGAGGATATAACATACTCAACACCAGCCTCTAATCACATGAAATGAGAAACCCCTCACCAAATATCTGTTCTTAAAGTATGGATATAGTTAATAAACGAGAGAATGGTAAATTTACATAAATTGTGTGCTCAGACTAGGCTGAGATGGGAAATAATACCAATGCAATACTATCTAATCTAGAGACCAACAGACAGCTATCTGGGTAACTTTCAAATTTCTTGAAGTGGCTTCTTTAGATGGGTCATATCATGACAGTAGGGTTTTTTTTGTTTGTTTGTTTGTTTTTTGTTTTTGGATACTTTCCTCATTTACATTTCAAATGCTATCCTCTTTCCTAGTTTCCTCTCTGAAAGTCCCCTATACCCTCCCCATGCCCACCCACTCACACTTCCTAACCCTGGCATTCCCCTGCACTGGGGCATAAAATCTTTGCAAGACCAAGGGTCTCTCCTCCCATTGATATCCAACTAGGCCATCCTTTGCTACATAAGCAACTAGAGACAAGCCCTAGGAATACTGACCATATTGTTGCTCCTCCTATAGGGTTGCAGAGCCCTTTAGCTCCTTGGGTACTTTCTCTAGCTCCTTCATTAGAGACCCTGTGTTCTATCCAATAGATGACGGTGAGCATCCACTTCTATATTCTCCAGGCACTGTCATAGCCTCCCTCCCAAGAGATAACTATATCAGGGTCTTGTCAGCAAAAACTTGCTGGCATCTGCACTAGTGTCTGGGTTTGGTGGTTGTTTATGGGATGGATCCCTGGGTGGGGCAGTCTCTGGATGGTCCTTCCTTCCACATGACAGTAGTTTCCAATACTCCATACTGTTTTATTTTTTAAATTGCAACTTATTTGTTAATTAACTTATATATTTATACATGTGTGTGTCTGTGCCTTCTTTCTATGCACATTAGTGTGCCATGTGTGGAGAGCAGAGGACAACTTGCAGAAGTCATTTCTGCCCTTCCACTGTGAGGGCACCTGGGCATTAAACTCAGATCTTCAGGCTAAGCGCATCTGCCTTTGCTTTACGGCTGAACACCTCGCCAGCTTTTCAACATTTTTTTATGTACTTTTGAGAAACAGTTTTTTTAAAATGTACCTTTCAGTAATACATCATTCTTTTATTATTTGAATGCATTATTCAAGAGTGTTTGGGAAATAAAATATTTGCGTAAATGAAGAGGTCTTGCATAAATAAGAAAAAGTAAGCAATTAATTGTAGCCAAATAGATCTAAATTCCAATTCTAGCAGAATTTCCAGCATTAAATGTGTTTTTATAATACAGTTAGAGAATATCACTGTACATTCTAGACATGTAGAAAGGAATATTATATAATTTTGGAAGTCAAACCACATAAGAAACAATGTGTGGATTTTTTTTTAGAACAAATACCACTACCTATCATTGATATAATAACCTACATTTTTCTTCAAAGTACGTACCACTATTAGAGACAATAATGTTTCTTAAGTTATTTGCTTAGTGTCTTCCAGCCTCGAGGAAAGCGTAACATTTCAGTGCTTCCAAAAATTATCTTAGAAACTCAGATTGAATAAAAAGTAAAATTGCTACATATCCAGCTGCCTTGTGTCAGTGTAGAGGACCTGCTTAGTATGTGTGAGCACTGACTTCAACTCCAGCACTGCAAAACAGCAGTCACAAAAGTATGTATGGCCCATTTCCACTAGGAACATAGACAACATTTTTGAAAAAAATAAAATATCAGTTGTCCTTTTTTTTTCTCTTTTACATATTTATTGTGAATGAAATCTGACATGCAACACTAAGAAAGAAAAGGTTAAGAATGATGTAATCCTGTGCTCACTCCACCTGGGTCACCTTCCCAAAACACTTCAGGTCCAAGTGGGTAACAACTTTCTATTTTCTACACAATACAAGAGTTTCAAGGATGAGAGAAAGTAAAATCAGAGAAGATACAGTTTAAGTCCATCAGATCGCCAGCCATGGTGGAAAAAAATATACTAACAGCTGAGAACTAGAACTGACTAAATTTGCAAGGATTTTAATGAACAAGAGATAAGAAAACCAGTGAGGGAGGGATACATCTGAGTGAGCAGACAGCATTCATACCCTGTCTACTGGCAACTGTGAAACTGTGGATCTATCTGCTAAATAAAGACTACAGCTGTAACTTGAATAGTTTAACATATCTTATATAACTTTATTTGATAACATTCAAACATTAACAATTCTGTTAAATCATGAAAGATGAATTAAAACTGGGTGAGTGGTAAAATTGGCATATTTACTGATTTGAAAAGATATATTGCTCTGAAATAAAGTAAGAGGCAAGAATAATGCTGAAGAAATGGAAATACAGTGAAACTTATTAAATATTTAACAGAACATGGGAGGTAAGGGTAGGGGGCTTTATTCCACAAGCCCTTGATAGGAAGTACTACAAGTTCTGGCATTCCAGTGGGGCAAAAGCTACCTGAAGCCACGCCCCAGAAAGTGCTTATGTTTTGCTCACAATGTCTTTAAAAAAAAAAAGGTGCAGTTCAGACTTGTATCTGATCGTTGTATCTGGCACATAGCATGAACATATGAGTAATGGGATAAATATATTTTAAGTGCTTCAATTATTTCAGCATCAACATAAAATCATTGCCACAACAAACGCTCTCCATACTTGTTATTAAGCAGCCACATAAAACTCACGCTTCTGTGCTTCCCTGGCATTAGAAAATAAGTCAACGCTAGAGCAACAGCCTTTCCACCAGTGAATTCTCACAACATTATTAAAGAAAACACATACAAACTGTCTTATGTCTACAGCACATCCTCTAGGACTGGGTATCAGCATCGAACGTTACTATATTTACTGAAAAATAAAATGGAAACTTACAGAAATAAAGTGTGCATTTACAGCATCCTTTTAGAGCTACATATTCTGAGTCTGGCAGGTCAAGTCTCTCTAAGTGATGCTCATTTTTCAATTAGGCTAGCTATATATTGAGAACCAGTCCTCCTGAAGTTAAGTCTACAAAACCTTTGCATTCAAACTCCATGTTTTGGAGGGTTAAGCATTTTAATTGAGGCATAGCGACAAGTTTAAACATTTTTTTTTTTGGCATGATAACACTATGTCCCAATTATTTTGATTCAAATTCTAGTGGATCATGTAATGCAGACATTTGCTTTAGTGGAAATGTCACTAGGTATGACTGAAGAAAGGAGATGTGAGTCGTACCTTGTGCAGTGTCTTTAAAGGGAAACAACTTCAAATCGGCTCCCATTAAGATAATGAGAATCCACAACTCCATCTTTCTGTGGAAAATTACTATTAAAATAAAATGTTAAATTGACACCGAGAAGCATGAATGAAGACATTTGCTTAATTTGAGCAGATAATGAATTTCTAATATGAAATGTTTTGCCTACACATTATACAAAGTGTTACCTTATCTAAGTTTCTTTGATTAAATGGCAGTAGAGAGTATTGGAATTGGTTTCTGGCCAGTTCTATTACCATCCCTCAGAACATTAGGAAATGTATTAGATATAGTCTCTGACCTTTTGAGCAACATATTGAATTCTAGAATGCAGCACAGTATGAGCAACAATAATATTCTTTTACATCATTTGAACTATATTGCATTTCATTTTTCTTTCATCCTGATGAATCCTTAGAAAACCGTACATGCTGTGCTTAAATGACAAGGAGAAAACATTTCTCTTGAAGATACAACTCTCACAAATCAATCTCCCAAACATCAGTCATAGAGGAGGGCCGACAGTTATGTGTAAGGGACAAAGTGACAAAGAGTTGTGTATGGGATTTTCCACAACTGGTTCACCACGTTTAGGATGCACAGGAAAACCATCAGATTCATCTGAAATATAAGATTGATTCAGAAGGTATAGGGCATCAGATTTTTCCATTTTCTGGCAAATTTTCAATTGATGGTAATGTTTTTGATGAACCACTTATAATTTGAAAAGGGCCAATTTCAACCAACTATATTTATCCTGGGTGTAAGCCGCCTTTAAACGACAGAATAAACAGGGCTATAACTTTTTATCTGCATCCTTGAGCTGACATGTTATTCATAACCACTATGAAAATTTTCACAAGCAGGTCAATCCCAGGGAAGAACTCTATGAAACTTCTCTCTCTCTCTCTCTCTCTCTCTCTCTCTCTCTCTCTCTCTCTCTCTCTCTCTCTGTGTGTGTGTGTGTGTGTGTGTGTGTGTGTGTGTTTAGGATACAGACACTTTCTCAACCTAAGTGAAAAAAAAATGCTAGGAGAATCATTGTTCATAAATACATTGAGAATTGAGAATAGAAACACAAGACAAAAAGCCCAACGGAAACCTGCTCTTGGATTCTTAAAGAACACTTACAGAACTACTCAAAGATGGCAGCCATAGCTAAGATACCTTTATACTCAGCGTTAATCTTAACAGGAAGCATGATGAAAAGAGTGGGGTACTAATGAGAAGATACACACAGAGGACACTGGACACCAACAGCAGAGGAAAGTTAAGACTTGGCTAAAGAGTAGAGTGCTTCTAAACATATCTTTAAAAATATTTGTTAATCATTGTATCATGAGCCTTTTAGGCCATAGTCTTTTCAGATACCCCGTTCATTTTGCAACAATGCATTGGCAAAGAAAGACATTAGAAGGACTTCCTTATGAATAGGCACTTATGATTTTTCAGATCTCTTCCATACGCCAAAAATGAGACTTTGTTAAGCATATGCAAGTTCCCATGGTGTGACAAAAAAGGTTTCCAAGAGGGGTACAAAGATGGCCTTGCATTGACTTAGAAGAAGCCATGAGGCCATCACTCCTAGTGACAAAACTGAAGGTCCCTGTGGCCTGAGGGAAGTGTTTTCACATGAAAGAGGCCCCAGAAAGATTGAACAGAGGGAGTGAAGCCTGATGTTGTGTGTTCATGTAACTCAGTGGCTTATTTGGGCATCTGATGATGGAATTCTGATGGACGTAGAGATCCAGGAATAGTGTTTTTGTGTGTAGAAGGCATAGATTGCTTAACATGGAAATGTGAACAAAGAGAGTTATAGTCTTGGTCTGCAGTGAGAAGGATCACAGGGTCTAGAGCCATGACAGAGCACTCACAAACAGCCACTTCCCACTGTGTGTCTCCAGAAAGCAAACAGTTTCAATGTGCTTCTTATTACTATAGTGGTTTTTAAGGCAAAATTTTGCCTACCTACTCCCAATTAAATATGCTCCTGTAGTTCTTAAACAAATTAGAAGTTCTTAAACAAATTAGACTTTTATTGAAAGGCATTAAAAAGAAGATAATTGGGCTTCTTGATACTAGGACCTGTATAGCTAATTGAGAGACTCAAAAAGAAAACAGCATAATTATATAAATTATAATTCCTTGAATCACAAATAAATATCGAGTGGTACAGAGAGTACTGAGTAGAGAAAGTAAGAGGACAAAGAAAATCAAAACTATTATTCTTCTAAGTTTTAATATATGGGAATTGTCTATAAAGCTGTTCTCAAGAGTTACAAAGTATTCGTTGTACCTGGGCCAAAGAGTTGCTGGATTGTGATTCACACAATGACTACCTGTGGCCAGACAAGACTAGAACATTACAAGTTCTCTATGCTTAGATTAGTGTATGCTACCATTTTCAAATAAGCAAACAATACCAAAAAAAAAAAAAAAACCCAAAACAAACCAAAACAAACCAGACATTCAGTGTAGGAAAGAATGGATCTATATGAACTGTTGGAGAAAATAAACGTGGGCCTGGGAATGATGATTATCAGAGAGATGGAATCTTCCTTTTCCATTCAGTTATGAACAATCCATCATTAAAGTATCAGCTAACATGAGGTATCATGAAGCATGTCTATCCATCACAGGAACACTCAGGCAGAAAGGGCAAGAGAGTTGCAAGTCCAAAGCCATTCTGGATTGCATAGAAAGAATTTGAGGCCACTATGAGCTACAAACCGAGACCTTGTCTCAGAAACCTCAACCAAATCAGCATATTCATTGTTCAGGGAAACACCAAATGGCAAAAATTTCACAGAGACAGCTCTGTCGTACAGTCCACACAGAATTTTAGTCATTTGTATAAACTATGCATATTAAACTATTTCATATTTACGAATATTTTTTTCTTTCTAAGGCTGCTGCCTTCAAATCATATCAAATAATTAGCGAACTAAATGGCAAGTTTCAGAGACATGGTTTATTGGCCACAAAAGCACTTAATGGGTGGCAGATCCTCAAAACTAATAGTACACTTCAAGCTAGAGTTTATCAAGTTTAAAACTAAATAAGTGCAGATTATCTTCTGGGAGTAGGATCCAAAACCAATTTTAGAGTCATGCAATTTTTCATTCTCCATGTCTGGTTTATATTTTCAAAGCATATCAAATGGCAGTAGATAAGGAGGCAGGATGTGTTCTTTGGGTAAAACATTTATGACTCGCCAAGTTTGCACTCAAGCTCAATGATGAACTTAAAGGAGTATGCTTACATTTGGATATTCAAACTCTATTCAAATGCAAAACTTCATCCTCCATTGTAAAGAGTATTTTACCCCAAAGTGTCTAGTAAATCACACAGACACTGGGAAGCAGGAGTGGGGGTGGGGGTGGGAGTGGGGATACAAAATAGGAGAAAGCTAAAGAAAACTATGATGTAGTTACTAAATGTATTCACTGATTAGTTGTTATCAGGAGATGAAGTATGGTAAGAATCCCTTTTCCCTGCCAGTAATCATTTGTTATCAGGACTGTTGGATTCAAAAATTACTTTGTTAAGTGACATATTCTAATCATCACCTCAGAAAAGGCTAACAGGACATTGATGTAGGCATGCATGTCTCTTTTGGCCCCTCATACATTCCAAGTATGCTCATGCGCTCTCTCTCTCTCTCTCTCTCTCTCTCTCTTTCCCTCTCTCTCTCTCTCTCTCTCTCTCTCTCACACACACACACACACACACACAAACACACACTTAGAATTAGTGAACAAGCTATTATTTGTTTATAGATTATAAAGCCTACACATTTTATACACACAAAATGATCAACAAATTTAAGCTGTGATCAGTTTTGAGTTTATGGGTTTCAATTTAATATTAAAGAGTTGATTTGTCTCATATGAGTTCATGTTCACCCTTAGAAAAACTAAGTTGTAGCAGGAAATGGTATCTCAGAGTCTGATTTCCCCCATATCCTGTTTATATTGCCCAAGTTTCTCTTAACTGTGAAGAGTGTAGTCTATATACTGTTGACAAGATATGTTTCCCAATCAATCAAGCATCATTGGGTTCAACACCTATGTAAGCAATATGAGTAGCATCACATAAATCAGCTAACTTGTGTCTTAATATCTCATCAATACAAAAAGAATAATCATGATTCATAAAGTTAATGACAGGGATAAATTGGTTAGCAACTTTGAAGCACTAACATAGCACAGAGTCTCTATGTGAGGAATGTTACACAGCTTAACCAAGTAACTCAGTGTTCTAACATGACTTTGATTTCCTTCCATCAAGGCATAAGCTCTGTACCATTTTTATAAAATTCTATTACTTTTTTATAGAAGATAATCATACTCAAAGAACAGACCCAAGAATTATGGTAGAGAATTTAGCAGCCAGATTCAAACGCCTTCAAAATATACATAAATTTCAGATCCAGCCAATTTGTTGCTAGTAAATATGCATAAACATCTATAAAAGTTTTCCATAAAGTTCTTTATAATGAAAAAAGTTTAGGAAGACAATTAGCTGCTCAACAATATGTGCCATCAAAATAAAAATGAAACACACTGCAGACTCTAAAGGCAGTAAAATTATTCAAAGAATCATTTTTGATGGTGTGGAAAACATCAATGATAAATAGAGGAAATAGGACAGGTGCTTTAATATTATCTCCCAATATTAATATAATAATCATCACTACAGATACACTCTTCATGAGACATGGTTTGCCTAGGCAAAAAGTATTTGTATTTATCATAGATGCGTTTCTCTGTTTCCAAAAAACAAGATTGTATTATTATTATTATTATCATCATCATTATCACCCCAGATAGCTTTTAGAAAAGCATTGTTAATTTTTGCCTAGTGGTTTTAAGAACGATTCCTAGAAAGCTGTGTAGATTTATTCAAATTCTGAACTCAGTTACCCCAAATCAGCAATGTTTCTTGGTCTGGTTCATTATTAATAAAGGTAGCTGGAGTCTAGTATCACATTATTTTCAGCATAAAATAGATTTTCTCAACAGATATGGCTAATGCTTTTCTCACCTAGACTCCACAGGAAATCTTTCATTGTGGACATTTTTTCTAACAACTATTATAATTTCATTTAATCAAGATATTCCTGTTTCCTAGTTAAGCTGTTTGATGTTTCCATAAGGTGAATATTTGAGAACTAAGGTAAAACAAGTTAAGCTATATAGAAAGTCACAATAGATTTCTTCTATTTTTAAGGGCTCCAAAAAGTATAAAACTCTGCTTTCCTTTGTATTACTTTATCAGATAAATTCTTTGACCAAATCCTATTTCCTTGGACATCTGACTTACAGTAGCTGGGATTCTTCCTTTTGGTTCCTCAGTCTAGGTGAGGTGCATTCCTATGGGGAACAACAGAGTCAAATTTTGCAGTACATCATGACCACATACATATCCTATAAATAACCATATCAATAGTTAGCAAGGTTTGGATCCACATACAGAATGACTCCATTAATACACTGCTTTAGATTAACAGACAGCTGCCACAGGCTTGGTACAGGAGACCTCCTTATCTTCCGACTTTTTGCATAGAGACCCTTGAGAACACCCTTGTTTTGTGACATTTAAACCTATTTCCAAACTGCTACTCTATTTGGGAACTATCCTATGGCAAAGTCACTGCATGTGTTGTGTATGTGACCTGTCTTGCTTTCAACTCCATGGGCATGGAGGACTAATCCTAGCAGTTGCATAGTTGTTGCAAGGATTGATACGGAACATTATGTAACAAGCACAGTTTAGTCACTAATAAACTGGTTCCTAAAAAGACATCATGCAAGATAGTACTTCTCAATGAAGTCTGGATTGTAGAAAGTGTGATAGGAATATATTGCAAATTAAGCAGTACTAGAACATTGGTACAAAGTACCCAGTACAGCAATAAATGTGTGAAGGGTGTGGTCTTAACTATAGGATTTAACTCAATATCTGGAAAAGGATAGATAGATAGATAGATAGATAGATAGATAGATAGATAGATAGATATAACCACACAGTGTCTATGAAGAAGATGGTTACTATATATAGATCACCTGAGATCAGGAACTGTTTATTCCAAAAGAGAATGAGTCATGTACTTAGCCACACAAGTATTGCTGGTATGGGTGATTTTTTTTTAACAGTGGTAAGACATGGATTCATCATTTATCTGAAGATTCAGAAAGCAGATCTGGGAAGCCTACCTATTTACATAAGGTTTTTCGCCAATCCTAGTATAAGCAAAGGTAAATTCCATAACGTGAATGTCTACGCTCTCAATAGGAACAGCACAGTACCTCAGGATCAAGGGAAAACATTCATTCTCTCTACTCAGTTCTTTAACCAGAGATTCTGCCTCTGGGGAGGTAAAGTGCACACTTATGTAACATGAACATTCTTTATTTTTAAAAGTAGCTATTATGTCAACTACTGATTAGAAAGCAATTGTAAACCCCACTCAATCTGAACATGCTGGGTAGTGAGTTCCAAAGGGAATGAACTATTCTGAAGGAGCTCCAGGGTCCCTGGGTAAGCACAGCTTTGGATATGAAGAATACAAGGTAGAATATGCCTATCTGGTTTGTAGACATAGCCCCTTGCTGCCTGTAAATCCAAACTTGTAAAATTCACAAAGAAAAGTCAAGTATACCTTATAGTTATACATGGACAACACATACACACTCACAAACACACATATGACATGTTACTGCAAAACATATTTGGATATGACGAGTACATAAAGTAGAATTTGATGGGTTGTCATCTCAGAAGTTATGGAATTGGTTAGACTCAGGGCCCATTCAACATATAAAAGTCATCCCTTTGTATTAATCTAGGAAGCAGCGGCATGACTAGCAGTATCTGAGTATCCTTGCCTCTACTAATCTCCGTGAATTTCATTGTTAGAGAATTTAAACATGATCTTCTCATTAAATAGACAGCTAGAGCTATGTTATACAGAGAGGATTATGTGAATAATGTTTACTCATCATATTTGATAATAAAAACATTACAGATGAGAGTGTGCTACATTTTATACTCTGGAAAGCTGTATAGTAGATTAACTGCTTTTATTTAGAGATGACGTCTGATTTCTGTTCTACTGAATCCGATCTTTACAACAGATACACAATTATATGATTTACTTAAAGGACAAACTTTTAAATCTCGTTGATAGAAACTAACCTATAGCCGAGCGGTGGTGGCACACACCTTTAATCCAAGCACTAGGGAGGCAGAGGCAGGCGGATTTCCGAGTTTGAGGCCAGCCTGGTCTACAAAGTGAATTACAGGACAGCCAGAGCTATACAGACAAACCCTGTTTCGAAAAAAGAAAGAAAGAAAGAAAGAGAGAGAGAGAGAGAGGGAGGGAGGGAGGGAGGGAGGGAGGGAGCTAGGAAGGAAGGAAGGAAAGAAAGAAAGAAAGAAAGAAAGAAAGAAAGAAAGAAAGAAAGAAACCTGTTCTAAAGAATAACCTGCCAGGTTTCTGAGTTCGAGGCCAGCCTGGTCTACAGAGTGAGTTCCAGTACAGTCAGAGCTATACAGAGAAACCCTGTCTCGAAAAAACCAAAAAAAAAAAAAAAAAAAATGACCTAAACTTTCCAAGAGTTGCTAGTATTCAGATTCCCAGTGCAAACCGATGAGGACAAGCTCACCTATACTCTGAAGAGTACTTCTAGAACTTTGAGGTGATGGATAAATGTCATTCTGCAGTGTCTGCCTTGCTGCTGGGATGCAGAAGTGCTGCAGGCAGACCACTTCAGTGACACCAGAATGAAGACCAAGACAGGGGGTCCAAGCCTATGTTTCCCTGGGTGAGAAAAGTATAAAAATATCTTGAAAACCTAAGTACTGTTCCGGAAGCCGCCTCCTTTATTCATTGCGTATGACTTGGAGCTGGGGCTGGCATGCAAGCTGCCTGAGCCATGGATGGAGGAGCAGCTGTCTGGCCAGACAGCATGCTCATCTCTACCTTGAGGGAGATGCTGTTACTGACAAGGCTGAGAGACACACAGAGGGAGACACGCACAAGTCTGGATCTCAGCCAGGCAGTTCTTCTTCTCCTGATATCAAGTGAATGCTAAATTACTACTTGCTGAATGACTGACTAGTTAAACGAGATGTAATTGAAGAAACCTTAGACACTGCAACAGATGTACCTCTCTCTTCCGGTAAGCCTTGGAGAGCTTCCTGATTTCAGACACCTGCCTTGCACGACACAATCCCATGCTTTGGACCACACATATGCTCAAATCTAATTGGTTTATGTCAATGTCTGCTATCAGTAAAAACACTCAGGTCATGTCCACATCAGAGTACTGGTTCCACACACAGTGGTGTTAATATAAAGGTTACAGGCACAAAGACATTTCTCCACGAGGGAGAATTCTATCGCCACACCAAAAAAGGAAAGTAATCAGGAATTCGAGGAAGACATGATTCATTCACATACATTTCTAGCCTCTTAGGCATAAAATTATAAATTCTGTTTTGTTTTAAATTTTAATTTATTTTTTTAAAACATAGTTTAGAAGTGTGCAAAGATGAGCAGACAATTCTCTCATTCACCTGGACCTACCTTTATACTGCTATTATTTATGTGTGAGTTAATATTAGGAAACTCTTTCTCAAGATATAAAACAAAATTTAAATCAGTGCTTTCTTCTGTAATCTCAACAACATATACGTAGGTAGTGCCTGCAGTTGCTTAAAATGAGGAAATTAAATACTAACCTGCAAGTGAGTAAAGAGAAGCTGGTGTAGGGACACATTTGCTGAGCAGGACTTGCCAGTACTGCAGCACTTAGCCAAGAATGTCTGAGACTCCCTGACACTGTCAGATAAACACATTTGTGTAGGCTGCAACCAGGGTCACATAGGTGTCATTTCCTTCAAATGGCACAACTCAAACGAATGTTTATATTACTACTAGAGCTACCCGATCCTGCCCCACCTGAACCTGTTCACCCTGGATAAGAGCAATATACACATAACTAATGTCATTTCAATGTAGGTAACTAATGAGAAGGCCCATTAGAGTCTCTCTTGCATATAAATTTCCATGGGATTTACATTGAGAAAAGTCATATTCTTTCAACACTTTAGAAAACCCTAAATTCCATACAGCTTTCAAGTACCAGGTGTTAACATAGCTTCTACTTTCTCTACCTGTTCTTGAAACACAATGAGAGGGATGGATACCTTTCTATTCTATATTCAAATAGCAACGGGGAAATCTTGCAATACATGTCTGTATCAAATTTAGTGTGACAATGTGCTTTGTGGAACTTGTGAAAATGCACATTTGAGGCATCTTTCTAAACAAGACCATGTGGAGCACATTTTACACCCACCAGGTTCTTATACTTCATCTGTCTAAATGACAGCATATGGATTTCAGATCAAATTAAATAAAATGTGTGGCTTTCTTTTCCATGCATTCTAAGATGTTATTTTCAATTGGAATACCAGAGTTTAACGTTGAATTTCTGTGTGTGTAAAATGAACTCTGTGTGAAAAAAAAATAACATAAAATATGGTTTGTTTTGCCATCCATACCACTAAAACAGGAGAGACTGGTTTCAGACAAAAATATAAGAAACTACTAGACTTCATTCTTTAGAATCTACCTATCACATACAAACTAAGAACTCCAGGAGTTTGAGGTGGTTGGCTTTTGTTTCTATCTTCTTGTTGACTTCAAATAACTTAAGTATCAAACAAAAAAAATGTAGCAAAATTGTTTATACTAGATAATGTACAAGTATCTCTATGACATTAATTTAGAAGAAAATTTAGATGAATGTTTTTCTTTTTTTTCTATTTTTTATTTTTATTTTTTATTTTTATTAGATATTTTCTTCCTTTACATTTCAAATTATGAATGATTTTCTAATTGTTTGTTTAAGATTGATATTTTTATAAGATTTTTAGGTGCATTCAACAGTGGCCAAATCTGGTTATACCCAGGAATGGGGATACAATTTGGGAAATTCAGTTCTTCCAAAGCAAAAAAAAAAAAAATCAAAGTCAAATAAGGACAAAGGCTATTTTGCATTTCCAATTAGCTATGTGCAGACAAGTGTCTGTTTGCCATCCTCTTCAGAGACACATTCCTATTTCCACTGTGGAAAAGGGATTTCTGCTTACAAATCACAGCCAGTGGTTGACTTCAGACAGAGGATTATGAGAGAGGATTTCCCCATATAAATGAATGGTCCTATATTCACAGTTCATGTGAAAGGTAGGTTTTCATGGGTGTCAATCAGCATGAAGGCCCCTACTCTTCTGAAGGGCACAGCTCAGCACACTGTTAGGGCTAATAATTGATATCAAGATTTTGTAAGAGAACAGAGTCAATGGAATGAATACATATAATGAAAGGAGATTTATTAGACTGGCTAAGGAGTTGGGGCTATAGTCGAACAATGGCTTTTTTACACAAGAGGCCCTGAGAACCTGTTCATTCTACAAGGCTGATATCTCATCAGTCCCAATTTGACACTACAGAAGAAGCTGAGGAGGAGGGCAACCCCATAGGAAGACTAGCAGTCTCAGCTAGCCTGGACCCGTGAAATCTCCCAGACACTGAGACACCAACCAGGCAGCATACACCAACTGATATGAGGCCCTCAACACATATACAGCAGAGGACTACCTGCTCTGGCCACAGTGAGAGAAGAAACACCTAACCCTTAAAAGACTTGTGGCCCTAGGGAGTGGGGAGGCATAGTGGGGTGTGGGAGACGGTGGGGATGTGGGAACATCCCCTTGAAGGCAGGGATGGTGGTGGAAGTGGAATGGGATAGGGAACTTTTGGAGGGCAAAACAGGAGGGGGATAAATTATAGACTATGAGGAAAGATTAAAGAGGAGGAGGAGGGGGACCATGATGATGATGATAACAATAGCTGGTGCTCTTGGGTCTATGTTAGAATTCTAAAGAATTTGTCTCTAATAGCAGTGAAGGGACACTCTAGTAACAGGATAGGTAGATGGACTTGCCAGTGAGAATAGAGGGTAATAACGCTCAAAGCAAAGTGTCCTTCCTTCTTTTTTTCTGAGCTGCACCAAGTGCTGTGTGCTGCCAGATTTATGGTGAGAAAACCCATCGCAGGAATGTCCAGCAGCTTGTATTTTATTTAATTCCACATACAGTCAAGTTGACAACCAAGATTTTAGCCATTACAAATGTTACTTGCAAGCAGTAATGTTTATCACAAGACCTGAATTTATATCTATCTGCTCCTTCATTGGGTAACTCTTATTAAGTAAAAGTGATGGATATACCAGTTGGGGCTTACATTCCCAGTTCTACTCTATTCCTCCTTACTTTGATTATTATCCATAGCTTTGACTATTAACTCATAGCTAGTAATAAAAGATTCATATTCCTGACCCTCTGCATTTCAATTCTTAGTGAAATGTATATCCTTTATCCATCTATATATTTAATGGAATCATAATATTACAATCCAACATGATACAGTACATGCATGGAGTAAAAGCCAAGGAAGAAACTTTCAGCTATAGGACAATTAAAAACAAAACCCAGTATTTATTACAAATGTTAAAGCATCATTGAAATATACTCCCTTTCTAGTTTACAAATATGCATCAAATATCCCATCCCAAGATCTATGTCTTCAGTGGACATGCTGCTCTTTGACATATCACTCCACAAACCCTTGTATAGTTTTGCATATATTTTACTCTGCTGTTTCACAATATCCTTCCATGTTCTGTATAGCATTTGTTCATATAACAGGACACAGAACCAAGTTCTAAGCCTGTGTGAAATAACTGCATGATGACTATTTGGAGTGGTTGGGTCATCTGCACTGTTCATTTACGTGGATGTTCTAACTAAATATATTTGTTTTATTTAGAGTGAGATAAACAGCTTGATAAGAACTTGATATGTAATGAAACTCTCGTGTCAGTCCTGTTTACTAAAACAACAAAGTATAAGTGACTATTTGCAGACATTTTAGTGGCATTGTGTTATAGATAAAGTTTGCTAAAGCGGAACAACGTGAATCTAATTCAATTTTTAACTTCAGGTTTCAGTAAACAGCATTATAGGAGAGGGCAGCAATACCATTCTCAGCACAGTGTGAATTCATAAGGCACTACAGACAGAGCCAAATTTGAGGGTAAAACAGGTTTATTTTTATTTTAAGTCTTATATAAAATCACTTCACTTTTGTCAACACTGGTCCTCTTAGCTGCCAGCTTTTCTCTTCACTGCTGATCTTAGACATGTGGCTTTTTCAACATATTTCATCAGTATACATTATTTTATAATGATTAATTGCACAGAGACATTCTTTGAAATATGAACATGAAATATAATAAAGACAAATTTAAACACAATGAGTATACTCAAAATTCCTTCTGTCTGCCTCTGCAGTATCTCTAAAAAGTAGGTGATGGGAGAATAGCAATTTTAGTTTTACAAATGATCTAACATGGAACTTTGAGTGGAAGAAAGACTCATTTTTATATTTAACATTATATGACCCTCTCTACCTTCATAGGCAAGAAATTCACCAGAACAATTAGAATACTTAATATAACTTTTAAAATGTAAGATATATTACTACTTAGAAACCTAAAACAGGTTCTAGAATTTTTAGCTTTAACTTTATAATTCTTCACTTTAAAATACATTAACCTAACCAGCCAACAGGAAATAAAAATTATTTTATAGTTTCCATGGAAAAACTATGGGGAGCTACCTTATATATTAGGAAAAATTATTTAACACTTTATTAAACTTTTTAAATTGAGAGGTGTGGATAATTCTCTTTTATCTACATTTTCACAAAGAACCATTCTGTCATTTTCAAGACATAATAAACTAGTATTATAGTGCTTTTGTGAATGGATGTATTAATAATAATATGCCATTTATATTCCGAGCCTAGCAAACCTCACCTTGAGGGACCTTTGTCTCATTTACTTGATTCATTATTGGTCTAACTAACAGCATTTCAGTTTCCGTGTATCACTGCCCTATTTAGTTCTAATTTGTAACATCATAACCTTTGCTTAACCTCTCTTTCAGGAAAATCTTGCAGCTCCTCTTCTACACCGAGAAACTGCATAAATATTTAAATGTTAATTCAGAGTATGTAAGAATGATGTCAAAGTATCCCTCAAAGACAAATTTCCATGGATTTTCAATAGTAGCATTATGAAATGACCTAAAAAATCAAGAAGGTGCCAATTCTTCCTCTCAGTCTGAAGCACTGTTTGTTCATGAAAGAATTTGAAAATATCTCAAAGGTCTAAAGTTGCTCTCCTTTTAGCCTTTTCATTTTAAAGACAAATGGGAACTTGTCAAACGGCTCTGAAAACTGTGCAAATAATTATGGAAACGCCAGTCAAGAGAAAGCACTTCCTCGCTTCTCAAACTGTGGCTTTGATAAGTCAAAAACTTTCAACCTGCTTATCTTGTTCATTCTGCCCACAAAAATCACTGAACTAATCATAACTTATGAAGTCCTGTTGTCAAAATAAAAAAAATTATAAAGGTATATATTCTTGATATTAAATTAATTTTGGCAGTCATTCAAAGTAGCAATTTAAATGCTGAGCTGAAGATAAATGCCCCCATTATTAGGTAGATATTTTATTTTAAAAGACCAGTAGGATTCTTGACATACCACGAGACTAAATTTAAAATACCATATATAAGGATTTAATATTTGAGAAGATCACATATTCCATGATAAGCTGACTTACCACATGAAATGTCATTCCATATAAAAACGATGTTGAACTTATCGATTTACATCTTTTGTGTGATAATTTGTAAAAAAAAAAAAAAGCCTCCGGGTTAGAAAAAATGAAGGTAACTCCTGTTCCGTTTTTTATTTTAAGGGGTTATTCCTCTGAAAGTCTCATTGAGGGTAGTAGATTCTACTAAACTAAAGGTTTGCAACTTTGAGCACTTGTGTGTGCTGCAGTGTGCTTTTGCTCTCTGTGAGAGCTGATACTCACTGAAGCACACTGTCACGCTCATAACTGAAAGGCAGATTTTAATACACAAAGAGTGATAAAATAATATTATGTATTACGGTATTGTGGGGAAATAGGGGAGGTGGAGTGTCTGCCTCAGAATGAGATGCAAACTGAGCAGTAACTTAGGAATTCTATTTCCTACCACAGCTACTTCCCAGGATATGCCCAGCATCTGTGCAGGAATATTATCATGATTAAATCATTCACAAGTGGTTTCCTTTTGAGAATTCTCTGCAGCATGTTTTCTGTATTGTTCATATTTAATAATAAAAATGTATGTGAGTTATTAATGCATACTTAGCATTATAAGATTTTAATCCTACCCAACACACATTTGAAATAAATATTTATTTTTCTCCATGAAAACTATACTCATCAAAATTCATTTTATAATTACCAATAACGTCTGGTATAACTACGGTATGTTTCTAATAAACTGGTAAAAGTTTGGGCAAAAACTAAAAAATACTTTTAACAATTTCCAGCCCCCAATGTCCAGTCATAGGAAAAAGGAATGTAATAAATTTCTATAACTTAAAAGTAAAAAAATAAAAATAAAAAAAACAGGTTCCTATGCCTTCAAACTACATATGCAGCACTCTGATTTAATACCTAATTCTCTAAGAAATTAAGGGTAACAAAAGGCAGCTTAGAGCACAGGCTTAATTTGTTTACTTTTGCCTATAAATATCTCTGTTATCTGGGGTATCGGGAAATGATGTGTTCTGCTTAATAAAATATTCTGGCTAATAGAGTATTAGTCTACTTAATTTCGTGTATAAATCACTGATTATGAAAAATTAAGCTGCAATCAATCTCTTAGCATAGAAGCTAGACTCAAGTTATAGTATCAGCTCTTTTTGGTGATGTGAAGGCAGCATCTTCGCCTCACATTTCTCTCCACAGACAATAGTCTTGATGGATGGCAGCTCATACAGATATCATTTTCTAGCTTTGTTCTGCTTTGTTTTTCTGGTTTGTTTTACTAAAAATTCCCAGATCTGTCAGATATAATGGAGCAATATTTTAATATCAGCACTTGAGAGGCAGAGACAGGCAAGATCTCTGTAAGATTGAGACCAGCCTAGTTTACATAGTAAGTTACAGGACAGTTGGGGAGAAATAATAGAGGTGACTTGACTCAAACAAACAACAAGACAATGAAATTGTCCAAATTTAGTCTTAGAAATAGAGAGAGAATGTTTTGTTTTTTTTTTTATTTTTAGTAGAGTATATTTTTAATTTTTTTTTTTATAAATCATTCCATTTGTTTACATCTCAAGTGATATTCTACTTCCTGGTTACCACTCCACAACACCCCCATCCCACATCTGCCCTCTCCTCCCTCCCCCTTGCCTCTATGAGGATGCTCCTTCACCAACCTACCCTCTTCACTCCACCACTCCAGAATCCCCCTACTCTGGGGCATCAAACTTTCACAGGACCAAAGGCCTCCCCTCCCACTGATATCAGGCAAAGCCATCCATATGTATCTGGACCCATGGATACTTCCATGTGTACTTATTGCTTGGTTTTTATCATATTTTTCTCTCCTCCAATTCCTCCCAGATCCTTTCCACCCCTTTACCCACTCAACTTTCTATTCTTTCTATCTATCTATCTATCTATCTATCTATCTATCTATCTATCTATCTCTTTATAGATACATATCTCTATCTATCCCTCTATCGCTCTGTCTGTCTCTGTCATTTAACCCCCTCCTCAAAAGAACCCACACTGCCCCCGACAAAATGAAAATCTAAAAAAAAAAAACAAAAAAACAAAAACAAAAAAACAATCCAATAAAACAAAAAGTGACAAAACACAAAAAACAAAATGTCCACAGAAATACCACCTAGTTCTTTTTTGTATTGGCCAATTATACATGGTCATGGAGCAGGGCCCGGAGTGTAGTTAATATACCCAGTGAGATTCCATTGTAGAAATTAATTTTCCATTTTCCAACAAGTATCAATTAAGACCACTTCTTGATAAGAGCTGGAGAACCATATCTATTTCCCCCTCTCAGTTCCAGAACTGTAGCTGACTTAAATCTGTACACATCTCCGGCATGCAGCCACAGTACCTGTGAGCTCATAGTGTTGGATTTTGTCAGAGTCCTCTCTACATCCAATGAAATAATCATGCTATTTTTATCTTTAAATATGTTTATGGGGTCAAATGAATTCATGATTTAAACATGTTGAACCATTCCTGCATCTCTAGAATGGAACCAATTCAATCATGGTGTATAATTCTTTTGAAGCATTCTTGGATTAAGTTTGCAAGTATTTTATTGAGAATTTTTAGATCAGCATTCATAAGTGATATTAGTGTAACAACAGTCTCATAAAAATAATTATGTGTAGGGAGCCAGTCTACGGCACAGACTGCCTCAGCTGTATTGGCATAAACAACTCCTAATTGGCATTAGGCAGTGTCGGCTGTTTGATCTTGTGCCCGAAACCACCTGGTGTATGAGCGAGAGCCACAGGGCAGCTCGTGTGGTTGACCAGGACAGGGTTTAAATAGCTGCTCCTGGGTTGGCTTGAATGGCCCCCATTCCATTCTACCACTCCACTCTGTTACTCGACTCTTGACCCTTCTCGGCCCCATTCCGCCATTGCACCATTCTCACTCTGTAACTGCATGCAGGACCATTCTGCATTGCCATTCACCTCATTACGTTTCCTGAGTAAACTGTCCTGAGAAGAAACCTGGTTTGTCTAGCGTATTATTCCCTGCTGGCCGGAGAAGTTGCTCGACAATTATGAGCCGGGCGTGGTGGTGCGCGCCTTTAATCCCAGCACTCGGTAGGCAGAGGCAGGAGGATTTCTGAGTTCAAGGACAGTCTGGTCTACAAAGTGAGTTCCAGGACAGCCAGGGCTATACAGAGAAACCCTGTCTCGAAAAACAACAACAACAACAAAAATTATGAAATGTTTGTCCCATTTCTTCATTATGGAAAATGTAAGGACTATTAGCATTAATTCTTCTTCCGGAGTCTGATAGAGCACTGAGCTGAACCAATATAGCCCTTGGCTGATTTTGGCTGAGATATTTTTAATTTACTTTTAATATAATGCTTCTATTTAAATAGGGGTTCTGAGACTGTTCAAAGTGGTTATTTGATTTTGACTTAACTTTGGTAAGTAGTATATAAAGAAAATCATGCTTTCTTGATGTAATAGCCTGAGTTTTAAGAATTTCCCCAGGTGTATTATCTGATGCTTATTATTGGATGTAAATAATATATAATAAGCTGGGTGGTAGTGGCACATGCCTTTAATCCCAACACTTGGGAAGCAGAGGCAGGCGGATTTCTGAGTTCGAGGCCAGCCTGGTGTACAGAGTGAGTTCCAGGACAGCCAGAGCTATACAGAGAAACCCTGTCTTGAAAAATAAAACAAACAGACAAACAAATGAAAAAGAAAAAAGAAAAAATATATATAATAAAAGTGTACTGGTTTGAATGTGAATGGCACTGATAGGCTCACATGTTTTAATGATAAATCTATAGTCAGTGCACTATTTTGAGAGGATTAGGAGCCTTGTTGGAGGTGTGTCACTGGTCACTAGGGCAGGCTTTAAGTTCTCAAAAGATTTACAAAATCTCCACTATTGTGGACTCTAACACTCTGAAACCATAAGCCCAGTTAAATATTTTCTCTTATAAGTTGCCTTAGTCCTGGTGATTTGTCACAGTAATAGAATAATGTCTAGGACAAAAATGTATGACAACCCTGTATGCAACGGCATTGCTACTGTGTTTCAAACCAGATTGTACCTGAATTGTGAGAAGTTTTATAAGCATATGGGAATCCTCAAAAATATTATATTTACTCCTATGCCCTAGCTTTCCAAGATATCCCTAATTCTTTTCTTTGAAATACCAAACACATTATCAAGCTATGTTGTTTAAGTACAGACACAGCCATAGAACAATTTTCATAGATCTCTATATCAAGTGCTTATTTGAGTTCTGAATTGGACACAATTAACATTATGTTTTATATGATAGTATTTTGGAAGTTATTATAGTATACCATCAACTTTTTGGTAAAACAAAAACTCCTGCCAATGTCATCAGAAGTCATGCTGTAAAGAGTCTTTGAAATTGTTGATTTGAAGTACCTTCTGATAAATTATCTAGTGTTTCATGGTTCCATGTCATTAGAACATTACATTTAAAGCACACAAGTTATGTCACATAGAATATAACTTTCAGTTTAAAGCAGTGGACTGTCATAGATTGCCTGTCATGTGTTGTCTCTAAAGTAACCACCTAATGGTGATAACATGGGATAGCCTTGAAATCTCATAGAAAAAGCTACTTCAATATGTTTACACCCTTCTTCCAAACATGTAAACATTTGTGTTTGCTCTGAGTAAACAAATACTCAACAATTTAGAATCTATAATGTAGCATCAGTTTTAAACAATCTGTTTAAGCCTATACCAAAACCTTTTGATCTCTTAATGATTTATTTTCAAGTATACGATGTAATTATATCTTTTCTACCCTTGCTCTCCTCCCTTCAAACGCAACCCACTTTAGTGTCTTTCAAATTCACAGCCTCTAATTTCATTAATTATTTTTCCATGCTTATTCTTGAGTTGAAAACACTTTTCACAGTGAAGCTTTTTCTTGTTCAGAAGCTATAATGGAAGATTAGTAATATTGTAGGAAATGTAAACCTCCCTCCATGCTTTAAGACGCCCCTATTTGTTTTCAGTCTCAGAACTTTAGATGTTTCTTTTCTATGTGATTTAATGAAATGGACATGAGATAAATTTCACTCCAGAAAGAAGAAGCAATATGAGACACTTCAGGAACTGTTCTTCCCAAACCAAGATTTTTTTTCCTCCATTTGTTTTTCTAGTTTTTATCAGTATAACTATAAACAAGGTACTTTATCCTTAATTCCCTGTCCCAATCTATGTGGTAGTTGATATAACCAAAGTCAAATGTGCAAACACATAAGTTTAATCAAAATAAGAACTATGAAATTTAATAACTTTTTATTGTCTTTTTTTATTATGAAAATGTGAAATTTTAGTGTTTCATTTTGTTCAAATTTTGCATGTAGATTTGATAGGAGAAAGTCTCCAGAAGAGTTCGTAAAATACTGAAGATTTGTAATGAATGTATTTCCACTAAACATGTATAGTTCATTAAGTTATTCCACATGGTACCCAAATCATTAGTCTCCTAAATGTAGCAAGGAAGATTGTAAGCTAATGGTGGCAGATAAAGCTACCACAGCAAGAGATACTTCCCGTAGAATGTTCTCAGACCTCATCATTACTACAAAATCCATTTTCTTCATTTTCTTTCTTTTAACCAATAGTTCTAAATTGATTTTGAAATTTTAAACAGTTGTTGTACCTTTTTGTATGCATGCGTTGTGTGTGTAATCTTTTATTTTTACAAAAATGCATAGTGAAAACTGATTGTTAAACAATCCTATCTAGTTTATGCAGTACCCTGAATCAGTGTCTTTGCTTTCCAGATTAAATCAAACTAATTTCATCCTGGTTACTTGACTGTGAAGTCATATGACACCACTTTTAATTTGTTCATGCCATATTACTCATTACTCATTTGTTAAGAGAATATCTACCCATATGTTGTTCAGAAGAAAAGGTGGCTTCCATTATACACACATTAACATACTCATGATTCAAAGAGTCTGTCTTTGATGGATATATATTTCTTTCTGTGAGAAAGGTTCAACTTGAAATGCTTATACTAGAGACAGATCTTACTGCATAACTCAAGGATTACCACCTGCAAACTCAAGGCTATTTGTATGCTATGAACTTGTTAAGTTTTGTCAATACTTCTTTGAATCCTTTAAAGCAGAAGAGAGAGAGGGGCAATGTGAATTTATCATAGCTGATACATGACATGAACATCTGCTCATAATAATCTAGGCAAAATTAGTTTAAGTCTATCAGGCAGAAGAAGAATTTAAATGGCCTAAGACGAAGCATCCAGATTGATGATAGCTGCTGCCAGAATGTCATTGAGTTACATCATTGTTTTTTATCATCTGCTATCCATGTCCACTCTTCTGTTCTTAAATCCAGTGATGCGACTGTCAAAATGACATGTGCTATTCTTCTCTACACTCCTTAGCCTAGACACTGAATGCAGAAATAAGAACTGTTGTGAGAATTCTTTTCCAATATTCTTCTTGCTTTAACTCCCCTACTAGTTTTGACTTTTCCCCCTTTCTAATATAATCTATAATCTTCTTGAACTTTACCAAGGGTATTTCCACCAAGTCCCTCATTTTTAATAAAGGCTGCCCTATCAGAAAGTGACAGACAGTCGTAATTTGATTGGACAGCTTTCGACAAGCCACCCTGGTTGTAAATGTCCTCTTGTTTTATCTCTCCTCCTGCTATTTCATCTCTTCTACTGAGAGCTATTTGAAGGCAACGTCCCTCAAGAGGTTTTACATCCTCATAACTGAACTTACTAAATGTTAGTGATTATGGATAAACTATTTTACTTTTCTCCATCTTAGTATAGCCATCTAAAATAGAGAAAGTGACTACTTTATGAGATAATAGTAAGGAAAGAAAGTAATTTTGATGTAAAAAAAAAACCTTAAAATCCTTTGTATCATCACATCTGATATTTACTCTATACTGTTGTTGACTCTGAAGTCAATATACCTTTGTTGGATTTTTCTCATTAAGAATTATAAAAGATTCTCCTTAACTTACTATATAAAAATTGCTTATTATTATTATTAGAAATGATGAAAGAAAATTTAAATCTTCACAATTTCCTAAATATGGATATTTTTTAATTTAATCTTTTATTTATTTATTTATTTCACTCCAGATTTTGTACCCTACCCCAGTCCACCCTCCAACTGTTCCACATCTCATACCTCTTCCCCACCCCCTTGTCTCTACAAGGATGTCCCTCTCATACACCCTCACCCAACCAGATTTCTAAACTCCCTGGACCCAGACCTGGCAGTCCTCTGCTATATGTGTTGGGGGCTTCATATCAACTGGTGTATGCTGTCTGGTTGATGGTCTAGTGTTTGAGAGATCTCAGGGAGCCGGGTTAATTGAGTCTGCTGGTCTTCCTACATGGTTGACCTCATCCCCAGCTTCTTCCAGCTTTTGCCTAATTCAATCACATGGGTCAGCAGCTTCTGTTCATTGGTTGGGTGCAAATATCTGCATCTGGCCAATTAAGCTTTTTGTTGGTTCTTCCAGAGAGCAGGCATGGTATGTCCCTTTTTGTGACTGCTCTATAGATTCAGTAATAGTGTCAGGCCTTGGGACCTCCCACTGAGCTGGATCCCACTTCAGGCCTGTTGTTGGATCTGCTTTTCCTTGGGCTCCTCTCTATTTCCATCCCTGTAATTCTTTCAGACAGGAACAATTATGGGTCAGAGATATGACTGTGGGATGGCAAGTCCATCCCTCACTTGATGACCTGTTTCCCTGCTGAAGGTGGGCTCTGTAAGTTCCCTCTCCCTACTCTCAGGCATTTCATCTAAAGTCCCTCCCTTTGAGTCCTGAGAGTTTCTCATCTCCTAGGTCTCTAGTACATTCTGGAGGGTCCTCTCAACCTCCTACCTCACGAGGTTGCCTGTTTCCATTCTTTCTGCTGCCCCGCAGGGCTTCAGTCCTTAATATGAATGCCCAAGCATCTTTATATCTAAGTTTTCAAGAAGATGTGTGCATAGTCACCTGTTGGGACAAAAGCTAAGTCTCTCAATTTCTAAAACCAGAGATGCCTTCCTTCTCATCCCCCATTTTTCTGCCCCATTTAGTCATACACGGGATATAGTACATTTACCAGTGGGTTACAACATACAGACCTTCATGGAATAGAACAAGAAAATAAAACCCATATCCCTAAAGGCAAACTATCTTGCTCTTACACATTCTATAAGAAAACTTGATCCCTGGAGAGTTCTCACCAATATTTACTCTACAGCTGAGTGAGAATGAGATCAAAAATTATGAGATAAGATGTTTGATACATGAGCCCCAGGCGAGCACTCTGACAATGTTGAACAGAGAGCTCAGTTTCAGAACATCAGACTAGTGACCAGTTTCCCCAAATCAGCAAAAGCCAACTCATTTGTCATTTTCCTTAGTGTGCCTGGTGTGCACAGCTTCTTCAAGAACTTCATAGAAACTGATTGACAAGTGTGAGGGTAGCCAGGAGATGCTGGGCATTGAACCTAAGCCCTTCTTTTAATATTTTAACACTGAGCAACCTCCTTCCCTTGCTCAAATATTCTCTATTCCCTGAGGCTTACAGAGGATACTATATCATTCCCTTTGGTATTTATCAACATGTATCAGATAAGATTGTGACAGCCTCTTACTAAAACCAAAGAGTTATAAAACTAGGTATCATTTGCTATTTATATTTTATTTAAAATAAACTTTAAGTAAAATATATTCTGATGATGATTCACCCTCCCCCCAACTCCTCCCCATTTCTTCACCCACCCAAATCCACATATGTTCTTTCTCTCTCTCATTAGGATACAAACAGGAAAATCTTAACAACAAAAGATTTTTAAAGGTTTTCAGAACTCCATAATGGATGCTAAGTGAAATCAAATAAATGAGATTCAGAAGAAGAGTCAGCATTAGAAAATATTCGGTGTTCTATTCTGGAAATTTCCCCTGTGCCAATGAATTCAAGGCTCTTTCCCACGTTCTCTTCTATTAGAGTCAGTGTATCTGGTTTTATGTTGAGGTTCTTGATCCGCTTGGACTTGTGCTTTGTGCAAGGTAAGAAATGTAAGATTAATAATCAATAAATGGGACCTCGTGAAACTGAAAAGCTTCTATATGGCAAAGACAGCATCACTAGGACAAATTGGCAACATACATATTGGGAAAAAAAAAATCTTCACTAACCCTACGTCTGGCGGAGGGTTAATATCCGAACTATATAAAGAACACAAGAAGTTAACCTCTAAAAACCCAAATAACCTAATTAAACAATGGGGTACAGAATTTTAGAATTCACAAGAGAATAATCTCAAATGGTTGAGAAGCACTTAAAGAAATGCTCAAAGTGCTTATCATCAGAAAAATCAAAATTGAAATGACCCTGAAATTCTATCCACAGATGCTGGCAAGGATGCAGAAGAAGAGGACCATTGTTGCATTGCTGGTGGGATTGCAAGCTGGTACAACCACTCTGGAAATCAATCTGGTGATTCCTCAGAAAACTGGAAATAGTTCTACCTGAAGACCCAGCCATACCACTCCCAGCAATATCATATACCCAAAAGATGCACCAACATTCAACAAGGGTACATGTTCCACCATGTTCATAGTAGCATTATTTGTAATAGCCAGAAGCTGGGAAGAACCCAGATGTCCTTCAACCTAAGAATAGATGCAGAGAACATGGTTTGTTTACATAATAAAATACTATTCAGCTATCAAAAATGAAGACATCATAAATTTAGCAGGCTAGTAGATGGAACTAGAAAATATACTGAATGAGGTAACTCAGACACAAAGGGACATGCACGTTATATACTCACTACTAAGTGTATATGAGTCAAAAAAAAAAAAAAAAACCACAGAATACCTAGGATATAACCTACAGGCTGGAAAAAATGTAACAATAAGAAGGGCCCAAGTCAGCAACGGCTTGTGCTGTAAGATCAAGAATTGAGAAATGGGACCTCATGAAATTGCAAAGCTTCTGTAAGGCAAAAGACATTGTCAATAAGTCAAAAAAGCCACCAACAGATTGGGAAAGGATTTTTACCAATCCTAAATCTGATAGGGGACTAATATCCAATATATGCAAAGATCTCAAGAAGCTGAACTCCAGAAAATCAAATAACCCCATTTAAAAAATGGGGTACAGAGTTAAACAAAGAATTCTCAACTGAGGAATAGCGAAAGGCAGAGAATCACCTGAAAAAAATGTTCAACATCCTTAATCATCAGGGAAATGCAAATCAAAACAATCTTGAGATTCTACCTCACTCCAGTCAGAATGGCTAAGATCAAAAACTCAGATGACAGCAGATGCTGGCAAGGATGTGGAGAAAGGGGAACACACCTCCATTGTTGGTGGGATTGCAAGCTGGTACAACCACTCTGCAAATCAGTCTGGAAGTTCCTCAGAAAATTGGACATAGCACTACCTAAAGATACAGCAGTACCTCTACTGGGCATATACCCAGAAGATGTTTCAACTGGTAAAAAGAACACATGCTCCACTATGTTCATAGCAGCCTTATTTATAATAGCCAGGAGCTGGAAAGAAGCCAGATGTCCCTCAACAGAGGAATTGATACAGAAAATGTGGTATATTTACACAATAGAGTACTACTCAGCTATTAAAAACAATGAATTTATGAAATTCTTGAGCAAATGGATGTATCTGGAGGATATCATCCTTAGTGAGGTAACCCAATCACAAAAGAAGTCACTTGATAAGTGGATATTAGCCCAGAAACTTAGAATACTCAAGATATAACTTGCAAAACACAAGATAAGAAGAATGAAACCAAAGTATGCATACTTCATTCCTTCTTAGAATAGAGAACAAAACATCCATGAAAAGAGTTACAGAGATAAAGATTGGAGCTAAGACAAAAGGATGGACCATCCAGAGATTACCCCACCCAGGGATCCATCCCATAATCAGCCACCAAATCCAGACACTATTGCATATACCAGCAAGATTTTGCTGAAAGGACCCTGATATAACTATCTCGAGTGAGGCTATGCTAGTGCCTGGTAAACACAGATGGGGATGCTCACATTCAACTATAGGATGGAACACAGAGCCCCCAATAGAGGAGCTAGAGAAATTACCCAAGGAGTTGAAGGGGTCTACACCTCTTTACGTGGAACAACAATATGAACTAAACAGTACCCCCAGAGCTCATGTCTCTAGATGCACATGCAGCAGAAGATGGCCTAGTCGGCCATTATTGGGAAGAGAGGTCCCTTGGTCTTACAAACTTTATATGCTCAGTACAGGGGAATGCCAGGGCCCGGAAGTGGGAGTGGGCGGGTGGGGGATCAGGGTGGGGAGAAGGAATAGGGAACTTTCGGGATAACATTTGAAATGTAAAAAAAGAAAAAAAAATAACTCAAAAAAAAAAAAAAAAAAAAAAAAAAAAAAAAAAAAAAGAAGGGCCCAAGTGAGGAGACTTCAGTCTCGCTTAGAAAGGGGAAGGAATAATCACAGGAGGCAGCAGGAGGAAGGAAACTAGGTGGGAGAAGAAAGAGAGGGAAAGGGGAACAGGATCAGATATTGGGGGAATTGATAGGAGAGAAGCCCGGAGGGTAAGTAGAATGAATGGAAATAAGCAGCCTTGGGGAGTGGGAGGTAGGGGGACCCTCTAGAAAATACCAGAGACGTGGGAGATGAGACTCATTGGAGGGTGACCTTAGCTGAAATGCCCAACACTGGGGAGAGGGAACCCAAAGAGTTCACCTCCAGTAAATAGACAGGGCCTCAAGTGGAGGTATGAGGTTACTCACAAACAGTCAAAATTCCTGACCCAGAATTGTTTCTGTCTAAAAGAACTGAGAGGACAAAAAATAGATAAGACACCAAAAGAAAGTCGGTCTAATGCCTGGGGGGATACCAAGGCCTAACACTACTATGCTATGATGTCCTTCCAGATGGGAGCCTAGCATGACTGTACTCTGAGAGACCCTTCCAGCAGGTGACTGAGACAGCTGATACTTACACCCAACCATTGGAGTGAAGTCAGCGACCACTATGGTTGAATTAGGGAAAGAATTGAAGCAATTGAAAGGGAAAGTGACCCCATAGAAGACCAGAAATCTTAACTAACCCAGACCCCAAGGAGATCCCAGAGACTGAGCCAACTACCAGGAGCATACACGGGGTTGGTCTGAGGCCCCTGGCACATATATATAGCAGAGGTCTGCCTGGTCAGGCATCAGTAGGAGAAGATCCTCTTAATCCTTGAGAGACTTGAGGCCCCAAGGAAGGGGGAGGCATGGTGGGAGGAGCACCCTCTCAGAAGCAAGGGGGAGGAGGTATGGAATGAGGAACCATGAAAGCAGACACTAACGGGGAGGGTGGTAATGACTAGAATGTAAATAACTAAAAGAATTTAAAAACATATTTACTGAATACAAATACAATACAAAGATGTGTGACAACGCTAATGCCAATGTTTGGTGCTGAAATCTGGAAGTAAGTTAAAAAATCCCAGAATTCTCAAAAACTCATCAGCATCAATTTATCTAGTCAGAGTTACATTACAGGAAAATCAAGAGGAAGGACGAGAGTAGACACTGTTGGCTCTTGCTCTGCCCTATGTCAGCTGAATCTTCACACCAAGTCCTTGAGACTCAGATGGCATTTGGGGACTCCAGCTCTGCAGGTCCTTGAGACTCAGATGGCATTTGGGGACTCCAGCTCTGCAGGCAGGAGATGGGAAGCTAGAATTCAAACTTGGTGCTGATCGACTTCTAGGATTCAAATTTCTTTACTACACCCCCAGACCATCTCTAATGAACAGTTTTCAGTGGTTAATGCTTCTTTATCCATTAAATACATGAAAACCTTCTATCAACCCAAACAAGCTGATGGAAAGAGCAAGGCACACCAGGAAACACAAGCCGAAGATGGAGAAGTTGATAAACTTGAATCATTGTAAATCACCACACATGTATGAAACCAAAAGTCTCTGCAAATATGAGCCCTGATAACTGATAAGTGTAAGGTAAGGAGCGGAAGAAGGGGCAGTGCTGCTTGAGTAGAAGCTGTTGGCTAGGAAATTCTTAGACGATGAGTTAAATTTTAGTACTGCTGATAAATGAGTGGACTCGTTCCCTCTGTTTCGCAGCTGTAGAAGAATGGCCAGGAATATGCTTCCTCCTGACTGAAGTTTAAAAACCCAGCAGTCACTTCAAATTTAGATGCTTCTGCATATGATGACCACATGTGTCTGGGAGTCTTTAATAATTAAATGCAAATAAGTGAACGAGATCAAACTCTTCGCGAGCTACTTGGCTTTGATGGGTTGTCAGCACTTACTTCTGTTCTTTATAAATAGACCAGGCACAATGATTTCAATTTGGTGCATAATTACTCCACATTCATTGTGCACGAGGCCCAAAGTAGAGATAGCAATTATTTCACATGCCAATGGAGTACATAAAGGCAAAATATGTCAATGAATCTCTTAGGGAAGACTAACCCTGCTCCGAAGACTTTCAACTACAAAGAACAGTTCTTAAACATAAGCCACACGTCGGATGGGGAAGCAGTCTTCATCTGCAAATAGTTTGAACACATCTGCCTGAGTTCTTTAATTTGAGCTGCAAACTTTACTAATTGGCATTTATGAAATTATATCCTCATACATTTATATGTACTATGAACAAAAAAATGATGATGTGAATCTTATGAGTAATAATTATTTGTGGAAAAATAAAGATATTCCATGCACTCCCGATCTAATATACATGATCTTGTTTACCCAAACAAAATGTAATATAATTTTAATGTATTCATCTTATAAGAATTTTGTGTTTGCTCTGACCCGAAGGCCACACATTGTTATTATCTTGTTAATCTTTCTGCTTCTGAGCAATGTGGTTTGTTTTGTTTTGTTTTGTTTTGTTTCTGAGTTGCTGTTCAAAATCCTTAGGTTCATAGGATGGCTCTCCTTTTCAAGTATTTCTATTTGAATTTTTCAGAGACATGAATTGAAAATCATTAAAATAAATTCTACTATAATAACATAACTTAAATACTATGGTATTTCAAAGTTTTTCGAATACTCATTTTTTTTTCTAAATATGGGGAACAAAATACCCATGTAAGGAGTTACAGAGGCAAAGTTTGGAGCTGAGATGGAAGGAAGGACTATGCAGAGGCTGCCCCATCCGGGGATCCATACCATAACCAACCACCAAACTCAGACACTATTGCATATGCCAGCAACATTTTGCTGACAGGACCCTGATATAGCTGTCCCTTGTAAGGCTATGCCAGTGCCTGGTAAATACAGAAGTGGATGCTCATAGTCATCTATTGGATGGACCACAGGGCCCCCAATGGAGGAGCTAGAGAAAGTACCCAAGGAACTGAAGGGGCCTGTAACCTTATAGGAGAAAAAGCAATATGAACTAATCAGTACTCCCAGAGCTCCTGTCTCTAGCTGAATATGTAGCAGAAGATGGCCTACTCGGCTATCATTGGGAGGAGAGGCCGTTGGTCTTGCAAAGATTATATGCCCCAATACAGGGGAATCCCAGAGTCAGGAAGAGAGAGTGGGTGGGTTGGGAAACAGGGCGGGGGAGGGTCTAGGGGACTTTTGGGATAGCATTTGAAATGTAAATGAAGAAAATATCTAATAAAAAATTTAAATAAAAGAAAAAACTTTAAAATCGGTTAATAGATGCCCCAGTGGAAATCATTTAATCTTGAAGTATTCATAATGGTGTTTCCATTACCGAGAATAAGTGGAGATGAACAAAACAGGGCATAAATTATTATGCCATACCTGGAGTCTGCATATCAAAATGGCTCCTCTCTGAGCTCCCTTTACAGGAGTGTTGATAAAAATAAAAAAATAAGTAAAAAAGATTTAAGAATTACACTTGCTGTTTATCCCATGTTTAAAACAGGGGGAAATGATCACCAGTATTCCATCAAAGAACAGTGCAAAGAACCAAAATCAATGTTTACCTTTTAATTGATAGCTGAGAAGCTCTCCTCTGAAAGGTGGAAAGATGGCTCAGCAGTTAAGAGCTCTTCCAGAAAAGCAGGTTTGGTGTTTCCAGGAACCACACTTGGTGTTCCAAACCACATAGAACTCAAGCTGTAGGGAATCCAGTATCCTAGAGCCTCTGTGGTTACCCACACACATACAAAGAAGTAAAAATAAAATAGAATTTTAATTGTTTTTTTTTTCTCTGAATCATGTATGAAGAGACAGCCTAGGTCTTGGCACCTTCTATGACTTGAAGAGAGAAGAAACACCCTCCCTGAGTTTTCACTCTTTCCTTTTCTGGATAGGAAGCTACTCTTTAAACAGCAGATTTGTCACTGTGAGAAAGCCACCATCACAGAAAGCAAAGAGAAGTGGTATAAATTCTCCAATAAGCAAAAGTACTTGTACAGAAAAACTGGGGATGTCTTGGTTCTATTTCAGTATAGACCATATGATTTTTTTTTGAATTTTTTTACATTTATACAACTTACATTTTTATCTCTAGCTGAAAAGAAAATAGGGTACTGTTCTTTCAGAGCAATGGTTGTGTAGAGGAATGTTAGCGAAATTGATTCAGGCAGATATTTTTTCTCCTTAAAGAAAAGTCTTATTCTGGAACTGAATTCTGTGTACAGTAAGCAACCAGGCTGTTAATAACTCAATGAAATTCATGGAGGTAAAGAGACAGGGTCTTTCCATTTGTTCTATAAAATCATTGAGCAATTTGGCCTCAGCTTTTCCCTAATAGATGTCAATGACTTTCAAATTGTTTATTCAGAGATGAAAAATGGACCAATCACACTTCAGTATCTATATATTTTAGATGTTTTGTGACAATAAAAAGCAGGATACAGAAGCCTGTTGCACAGAACTGATGTTGTTTATTAGGCTTGATTCCACTTTTAGAGAGTTTGGTAAGGTGAAAATACAAATACTTGAGACAATATCACTTGAACTGTAAGGACAAAGGTCAAAATTCTCTGAGTAGTTCACAGCTATCTCTGCACTGGGCAAAGCTCTTCAGTGTCCCTTCAAATGACTTCATACTATTATACTTTGATGATCAGTACCTATAACACAATTCTGCATCTCCTTTGGTCAATGTGAGAACCCCACAAAGGTGACGTTCTCACATTCCAAAATAATTTACATCCTTACCCAATGTCTTTGTGGGATTTAATTCAAATTTACCTACCACAAAATCTGTGAAGACGAAAGGATGAGCTATGGTAAGCTTCTGGTCAGTTTCATAAGGATCTCTATCTATCAGTGTGTCACCTCAGCTTGAAGGATAGCAGAAAAAGTTTCATTGGTTTCAAATTTTACTTGATCTTTGAAAGTAACAAAAAAAAAAGTTATATATTGCACATATGTGCAACATCATCAACCCTACAGATAAGGCAAACACATCCATTTAGTGAGAGGATAGAGAGTACAATGGGGAGCTCCAAAGACTTTTCTCATTCATGCTCTTGAGCTTTAGCCCTTTGTGGGGAATTAAATATACTTGATAACCCCTCAGGCAAGAAGCTACCACAGATCCTGAAGCACAGTCACACTGATGCTGGAAAGAATTTCAAGCAAATTGCGAAATGGAAACTAAAGGAACCACAAGAGTAAGTCCATAGATCTAACAGCTCTCCTTCACTTTTTATGCATATGTATGAAAATTAACAAACATGTCACATTAATAAAATGAAACTATCTTTGGCCAATGAAAATTAAAGTGTAAAAAAATTTGAGTTAATCATAAATATACCTGTGCAAACAAACTAGACAGGCATAAAGTGCAGATAGAATCTATGTATCATTTAGACAATTCCATGGCTAGACATTATTTTGGTCAATCCTAGTAATGAAAGCTACTGTTAGTCTATCTCTCCCACCTCCTTGGAAGAAAAATCATGCCCAGTGACATAAAAGAAATCTCTAAGTTTGGCTTATACATATATTGAGGGAAATAATTATCACAAGAGGATTTGTGGAAGTAGAAGGTGAGATGTAGGCCGCTAATAATTAAAGCAATTAGAGTAGGGCTTAAGTCACAGAGTCCCACACAGCATAAACACAAACGCCATATGTAAAGTTTCAAACTCCTTCCACATTAATTAGTCTTATGTTTTTTATTGTGATTTTCTTAACTTTTTCTCTGCTTAATTGAAACAAGCCTTTTCTATTTGACCTTTGTCATAAGATTCCTTAACATGTACCTCAATGTACTCAAGTCAATCTGCTTAGTCTTCAATTTGCCAATGAAGAGAGAGCCCAAGAATAGACTGAGGTGATCTGGATTCCAATGTAAACCTGGCTATCCAAGCATCTCATTAGGACATACTGGCTATAAAAATACAGCCCATAAAGCTTATAAGCCTAATAGACTCTTCAGAATTATTTTCACAACGAACTTTTAAAGGTTAGAACAAAATAAAAGTAAAAATAAAAGATTACATCAGTTGTTATTTTGCCAAAGTACAAAGAGAGTTGGATATGGCAGAAAGCTTGTTCCCATAAGTAGAGAAGTCTCAGTACAGGTAGGAAAAAAACACAAGATAGGAATTATTCTTCCCAACCAAAGCCAGGCTACCCTGTGATAACATGGAGACTTCAACAGGAGTTGAGTTGGAAGAGGTTTGGCTACTGTTCAAGAAAATATAAGCTGGAAATTACTGTTACCGAGGATGATAATGAATTTCACACTAATGAAGATCAATATTCCACTCTTTTATTTCATTTTGATTCATTTTTGGTCCTGTTCAAGGAAAACTATGTCATCGCTGAAGAACTAACCACAATGTTAAATAGATTTTGTTTGGCTTTGCCTTTGGAGTTTTTCAGACAAGCTTTGAACTCAATAACATACAACCGCAGCCTCCTCAATGGTGGGACAAAGATACACACCATCACGCTCTACCTTAAAATAATTTAGGGAGAAATAGCATCTAGACAACATACCCCTTTTGCATTTTCCTTTAAATAGGTAGCTAATGTTACATACAAATGAATGTGTAAGTTTTGAAACTTATAAATAGACAACTCGTACAGGTTTTTAACCCCAGGTCAAGAGCCAGATTTATTAAGTGCAGAACTTTTAACTTTTAAATTATGCTTCTGCTGAAAGAAATCATTATGTTGACTTTTGGAAATTTGCTTTACAGATATCACCCTAATTTTAAAAAAAAACGACATCATAGGCAACATTATGAAGAAATCCCATGATTCCTAGACTGCTTTCCTTTGGAGCATTTGCATAATCTTAGCATTCAAGACCTGTTGAGGAACAGACTGTTGAACAGCAGTGTTAGAATCTTCAGCACATTTCCGGAAATGATTGACAATCTCTTTTCTTAACTACAAAGCAGGATGGAGATGGTGGCAGATATTTTTCACTGGAACTGCATGTTCTTTAGGACTGAGTTGGAAGTGACTATTCTGGGACAGTGGTTTTCATAGCTTCCTTTCTGGATTAACATCAGCATTAGCAAGAAATTGTCAGAATGGAAACTTCTAGTGTATTGGACATATGTAACTCCAAAAATCTGTTCTAACAAGCCCTCAAGTTAATTCTTCAAGGTACTTATGTGAAAATTTAAGTTTAAGACTCACTAGTCCCTTGAAAAGACTGTACATGTTTCTGTCTTTAAAAGCATAATGTGTTTTGTCTTAGTTTGATTTACTAATTCAATTATCTAACATTTATAGACTTTTTGTAGCTAACTTTGTGTAAGGACTGCACTAGATGCTAAGGTCCCTTGAAGAAAGCAGCCAGTGTCCCTACATGCAAGGATCTCTCAAAAATAACACAACAATTGGGCAATAAAATAAACAAAGACCAAATACAAGAGATGGTTAGAAAGCTTACACAGGTAATGTTGAGAAATCTGACATTGTATAGAATAATCCGTCTCCTTAAGGAAAGGACATCTGAAAAGATGAGAAGCAGGAGTGTGTGCATGCTTCGGGAAGAAAGAGGGCATATACTCACAGGAAGCTGAGTGTGAGTGGAGCCAAGAAAGTAGAAGATACAGTATTTGGAGTTGTTTTAAAGATATGAGCTTTTCTTTATTTAGCTTACCATTGTTCGTGTTTTAAAGAAATTTTATCATAGATACACCAACCATGATATCAAAGATCATCTTGTTTTGCAAAGGGAGCGATGATCTAGAAGGAAGTCCTTTGTGGGGTAAAGCAAGCATGTAGGAAACTGCTGTGCTAGTCCTGCAGAGGAGTACTGATGCTGAGCTGGAGAGGAGGTAGGGAGGAGACTGACAAATTTGGAATTGTTACTCACATGAATGTTCCTCTAAGGAGCTTTCCAGCTACCACTGATTCAGATCGTTGGGTTGTTGGAATTCTTGACACAGAATAATCCAGTTAGCTGAAATTATCCAAGTGCTTATACCAGAGATGAATGTAAAAGTGGGAGAACCACATTTTTACAAGATTATCAGATTGGCTTATTAGAATGAAGGTTAAGTGAGTTTGTATTCAAGAGCTTAGAAGTACCAATTTTGGGAGATATGTATTCTCATCAACTAATGCTTTTTCATTACAAGGAACCTTAGATACTTGCTCTAGCTAAATGTTTCCTGCCTTCCAAGATGTCAGGTGAATTGTGTCGTATTCTTTATTTATTACAATATAGTTCCTTGTTCTCCAGTAACTTTATTAGCATACATGTTTGGTGTTTAAGCCAAAGATTACAGAAATCCAGTTAGCTAAAGTTTAATTGTCCCTAGGAATTTATCCAATGAGAAGACTTAATGATCATCTTTAAGGTCTCAGAAAGCTAAGAACATGGAGAGTTCAATCAGGAGTTGAGTTGGAAGAGGTTTGGGTACTGTTCAAGGAAATACAAGGTGGGATTTACTGTTACCAAGGATGATAATGAATTTCACACTAATGAAGATCAATATTCCATCATTTTATAACATTAAAATAAAAATTTTCCTTGCTCATTTTCAATTCTTTAATACCAGTCTACTACACCAAAATCTACAATTGATGTTGGTGAGGTGTCTGGCATTTATCAAAGCTGAGGTAGGTAACTCCAGCCTAAGTAGACAGAAGAATTTGGTTCAACCCTCTACTAAACTCAGAGGAAATGATACCAAGACGATGTCCGTCCCATAACAAATAACAGTAGCTAGTCACAAAAACGCCTTGGCTCTGATTATCATTGGCACAGAGCCATGGGGATCTATATGATAGAGTCCCTATACCATACCTCTTTTATTTCAAGTACTGTATAGATGCAGCATATACAGAAGGTAGCAAGAACTGATGGACAAGAGAGAAATGCTATGGGGGAAGTCTGTCTTGCATTGTTTACCTTCCAAACAATAGGAGGTCACAATATTTGTTTCTTAAATTTTCCAGGTAAATATAGAGCTCAGACCTTCTTCTTTTTGTGTGTGTTTGTGTGTGTCTTCTTTGTGTGTGTGTGTGTGTGTGTTCTTTTTGTGTGTGTGTCTTCTTTTTCTGTGTGTCTTCTTTTTTAAATTTTTTATTAGATATTTTCATTTACATTTCAAGTACTATACCATAAGTCCCCTATACCCTCCCCCCGCCCTGCTCCCCTATCCACCCACTCCCACTTCTTGGCCCTGGCATTCCCCTGTACTGGGGCATATAAAGATTGCTAGACCAAGGGGCCTTTCTTCCCAATAATGGCCTACTAGGCCATCTTCTAATACATATGCAGCTAGAGACATGAGCTCTGGGGGTTCTGATTAGTTCATATTATTAGGAGGACTATTTTTAGTCATCATTGGGCACAAAGTCCAGCATTGTGTATCAAACCAGTGAGTAGCTTTACTCCATTGTTTCTGATTCAGTTCTTGACTTTATATTTCTGCCTCAAGTTTCTCTCCCGACTACCCTCAATGACAGGTGGTGACATGGAGTTGTTAGGCAAATCAATGCTTTTCCTCACAATTTGTGTTTGGTCAGTTTTAATTATAACAACAGAAAAGCAAACTTACAGAAAGAGCTGCTTTATCATTTGAAAATAATCCTGGCTTCAGAGGCTATGTTGAAGTAACCAACCTGCTTTTACAGAAATGGATTCCATTATTTATCCTGTTTCCTTTAAGTTTTATAAATATATTTAGGTATATGCACATAGATCACATATTTGTAGTACATCACGCATACATATTCCCATAAAAATGATAATTATATATTATGATTCTTCATCAATTCAGTTCTGTCCACTCAATGGAGCTGGATAGTAGAAATATAGTATATTTGAGTATCTTTTTTTTTTTTTTTTTTGGTTTTTTTGAGACAGGGTTTCTCTGTGTAGCCCTGGCTGTCCTGAAACTCACTTTGTAGACCAGGCTGGCCTTGAACTCAGAAATCCGCCTGCCTCTGCCTCCCGAGTGCTGGGATTAAAGGCGTGTGCCACCAATGCCCAGCTTGAGTATATACCATTTTTACTTTAATGATGAGAGGAATCTCACAGAGTGTGTCCAGAGAAATATAAAATGAATAATAAAAAATAAGACATAAATACAACTTTATACTTCCTTATTTTATAGCAACAACAACTCATCTAAGTAAAAACTAAATGTTTTTCTTGATTCATTTTATTCTTTATTTCATGTCTAATCTATCATCACATACTAAAACTCAAGATATAAAAAGCTATTCCTAGTGAAGCATTGTGGCATATGCTTCTAGTCCCAGCAACTTAGGAGCTTAAAACTTGGGAGCAACTGGAGCCTATGTGGACAGAATAATGAGGCTTGCTTCAAATAACAACGGAAAAGTAGACCAAGCAAATTCACCATTAGGGATGAGGATATATCTCAGCAATAAGGAGCTTTCTTATCATGCAAGAGGCTTGGCTTTGGTACACAGCACTGAAAAAATAAAGTGTGTGTGTGTGTGTGTGTGTGTGTGTGTGTGTGTATGCATGTGTGCATGCATGTGCATTTGTGTGTGTCTGTATAAACATTTATTAGATGTATAATTTTATACCATCTATTTCCAATTCTAATTCTAAATATAGTAAATCACTATAGTAAATCCCCATGAGGTATTATTATGCTATACTACCTGGTCTCCTTTCTCTTTCTCCCTGTTTATGTTTCACTCTCCTCTAAGCAAGCAAAATACTATATTGAGATAAAAACCAGAACATGACATGTCCCTACTAAAATATTCAGATAACTCATAACCCACTTGGAATACTGGTCAAGTGCTTATATATTTTATAGCCTTTTTACTGAGTCTTTGTGGATTTCACATCATGTACCTCAATCCCACCCATCTCACCATCCCTTTATATGCTGGCCACCCTTGCAACTCCCTTCCCCCAAAAACTGAAATAAAAACTTGTCATGGAAGCTATAGTATGCCAGAGTGTGTCCCACACTATAACCTTTTCCCCACATATTTTACCTGCAAATGTTCATTGCAATAAGCCATTGTTGTGTTTCCAAGCCTCTGGCTTCACTGAACTTTCAATACTGGATCATCACAGGGACTTCTCTTGGGTACCCTCTTCTTGCTCTATGTCCTGGAGATCCTGCAACTTTGGATCTACATAACCAGCCCTTCAAGAACTCTAACAGGTGATAGATGGGATATATGTTGGGGTGGGCTATCTCAAAGCCATGAATCTGAGCCTGGGGGGTAGCTGAGCTGGTCAGCCTAATCAATCAGCCCAATGAGAGTTGGTGAATTGATCAGTCCTTGGCCTGTGCTACCAACACTGCCCAGACTACCTTACCCAATGCTGCAGTTCACATTGGGTAGTGTCAGCTCTTCTGCCCTCATGACCTCGAGGCCAGCTCATACACCTGTTACCGACTATAGGCGAGAGGGGTGTCCCTCACCCAAGTCACCCACAATGGTCCTTGCAGGATTGGCTTTCTTCATTGTTTTTCAATGGCATCGAGTCTCCAGTTCAACCTTTCCCCAAAGTATATGAACTCCTTACGTTCACATTCTCTTCTATTTCCCCAGCATATACTCCATCGTTCATGTCTTCATCAAACATCCTTCCATCATAATGAAGCCCATTGTCAGGTTATTGGGTGTCTTGTTCCAGCCCAAACAGCATGGCCAGGACAAGCACTTGGGTGTCTTTTTTATGGCCTCCCTGGGCTGGCATGGGTGGGGGGCATGTATTAATTTTTTCCAGTGTTCTATATGATCCAGTTCCTTCTAAATCTCTGACTCAACACTCCCCTTCCTGCCCAAATTCTGCCTACACTCACTAAGGGCATATGGATGTTTGAATTTCCATTTTAATTTATCAAACTAGCACTAAAAAATCCAGTTCCTTGAGTTACCCTAATGTGGTGGTTTGAATAAGAATGACCTCCATAGGTTTATATATTTGAAAGTTGAGTGTCTATTTAGAATAGGTTAGACTTGCTGGAGGAAGTATGTGACTGCAGCTCTTAAAAGTACATGGCATGCCTAGTTTCACTCTCTTTTTGCCTTCTACCTGCTGATTAGCATTTAAGCTCTCAGCTACTGCTCTAGTGCCATGCATGCCACCATGCTCTCCACAATGGTAATCATGGACTCACCCTCTGCAAATTTAAGCAAGCATCTGATGAAATGTTTTCTTTTACAAGCTGTCTTAGCCATGGTGTCTCTACAAAGCAATAGGTCAGGATCTAAGACCAAAGTTGGTACTAAGGTCTGGGGTATTGCTGTGACTGGCCTGACTATGCTGTTGTTTGGAAATATAGGGGGCAGGGGAATGAACTTTGGACTACACAAGCAGTTGAATATTGTACATGCCCCTTTTAAGATTCTAGTAGATCTTAAAAGACAGTAGTATTGAGAGCAAAGTAGACTGTGGAGGCCAACTTTATGAGGCTTCAGAGGGGACTGATAGTAGAGTCCATTCCTGTGGGGTTTGGCAAAGGATGAGACTGCTTTCTGTCCTTGTCCAAAATATATACCAGAAGCTATATTGAAGAGTTTTGGAGTAACATAATTGGCAGAGGACATTTCAAGACAGCTTGGTGTTGACTATGTTGTGGTGTTACTAATAATCACTATTATGCAGATTTACAATGAAAAAAAAAAAAAACAAATGGAGCCAAAAGAGATACAAACTGTCCAGTTTTAGGGGAAACGGGAGCACCAGGGAATGAAACATTGGAATGACACCTCGTGTTCAAAGTGATGAAAAGTTTAAAGTAAGTCCTCATGCTAAATGGAATAAAGGGAGTGGTACCCTCAGAAGAACACACCCAGCTCATCCTGTAACCTGAGAAAGGAAAACCCCAGAGAGATAACCTTTCTGTAAACAACATCAGTAACAAAGGGAAGTCTGAGCAAATGTAATTCAAGAGAGGGCCAAGTTGCAGTCCAAAGAGCCAGCAGAACTTGGGAACTTTGGTCAAGTGGTTCTTCTGAATTTATGTTCAAGAAAGATGTAGAAATAAAGGGGCTCTGTAATCTTCCCCCTTGGTTAAAGAAAACTGCAAATCTTCCCCCTTGGTTAAAGAAAACTGCAAAGACCAGTTTTGTGTAGCAGGGGTGTGCTTGCATGGAGGCCCAGAGAGGCCATCCTATGAAACCATGAGGGTGAAGCCTGGGATGTACTGGAGGCTAAAGATTTTTTTTTTTATTAGATATTTTCTTCACTTATATTTCAAATGCTATCCTGAAAGTCCCCTATATCCTCCCTCATCCCCTGTCCAACTCCTCTACTCGCCCACTCCCACATCATGGCCCTGTTGTTCCCCTGTACTGGGGGATACCATTCTGTTCTCTCTAAAACCTACCAAAGGCATTTATTTGCAGACAGAGTTTGGAATAAGCCCAAGGATAGAAGTGTGCTACAGTCAGCAAAACTGGAAGGTAAAGGCCGCATCAGGCATGTAGTTGTGGAACTTGGAATTTGCCCGGATGGTTTTAAGTCTTGCTTTGGTCCAGCATCTCATTGCTTCCCTCACTTTTGGAATGGTAATGTGTATTCTGTGCCATTATATGATGGAAGTATGTCATTTGCTTTTTTTTATTTTAAGGAGGGTTACCATTAAGAAATTGTGTTGAAACTCAGAAAAGATTTTGGGGCTTTTAGAATCTTGAGACTGAAAGACTACAGAGAATGCTGAGAATAGATATAACACATTTTGTTATAGGTCATAGGTACCAGGGAGTGGAATGTGCTTTGAATAAGAATGGCCCCATGGTCTCACATGTTTAAATGTTTGGTTTCCAGTTGGTGGACTATTTAGGGAGGATTAAAAGGTATGGTCTTGCTGAGAAAAATGATTCCCTGGGGGTGTGTTTTGAAGTTTCAAATGTCTATGCTATATCTAATTTCTCTCCCTCCCTCCTCCTCCTCCATCCCCATCCCCAGCCCCATCCCCCTCCCCCTCCCTCTCCTTCTCCCTCTCTGCCTCTTTTCTACAAACTGGCATGAAAGCTTGCAGTTACTGCACCAAGACTGCCTGCCACCATGTTTTCTACCACGATGTAATACAATACCCTGAAACTGTAAGCAAGCTCCCAAATAAATGATTTCTTTTATAAATTTTCTTGGTCATGGTATCTTTTCCCAGCAATAGAATAATAATAAACAAAATATCTTTCAGTATTCATGTTGTCATAAACTCGTGTGGTTCATGAACTACAAAATGTTGGGCAACTCAAATATCTCTTTTGTTGTTGTTGTTAATTGAGGTATAGTACTTGTAACAGTGTGACTTCTCTGTATAAGGAATAATGATTGCATCAAGGTACCATGCATTTGGATCACCCCCACTTTCCACAACTTCTCCTTGATATGTGCATTCAGAAGCCTCTCTTCTATTTTGAGAAGCCCAACACAATGCTACCAGCTGTGTTCACTCCACTTTGCCATGGAACTCAGACCTTACTCCTTCCATTTGAACACAGCATTTGCACACTGACCTGCTCCTTCTCCCTATTCTCCACCTTGTGTCTCTAATCTCTGGGAACTATTATCCTCTTCTCAGCTCTTTTGAGATGAGTTGGTTTTTTTGTTTGTTTTTTTTTTGTTGTTGTTTTTTTCAGATTTTTACATATGAGTGAGATCATGTGGTTTTTGTTTTTCTGTCTCCAATTTGCTTCACTTAGGATAATGTCCTCCAGCTCCATCTGTGTTGTCGCAAGTCACAGGATTTCATTGTGTGTTATGGATGACTGTTCACCTCACTGTCGAATCATACTGCATTTTCTTTATCCATTCACTCATCGAGGAACATTTAGGTTGATTCCTTGTCTTCGTTATTGTAAATAGTGTTTCAATAAACATGGGAGTGCAGGTGTCTCTTTGACATGCTGACTTCATAATCAAAGACAGTTCTAGAGAATAATCCTTAGACAAACTGACTCAACCCCTCTGTTTCTTGAGTATGTCATGTTTATTCACCTCACCAAGCCTTTGTGGCTCTTTATAGAGTCTACTCTCCAATCTGTGTGAAGTTCTTTGCTGATATCTCATTCAAGGAAAAAAACAGGAAGCAGTGGCTTTGGCAAGGTTCATGGTTGCGAGCCCTACAGCAAAAGACAGACTAACAAGATAAAAGCATAACAATTTATTTAACACAAATGTCCTGTCAAAAAGAGCCTATGGAAAAGAAGACTTGTGCAAACAGTAACTGTGTATTTTCCAGTCATGCAAAAGTGTAATTAGAGGATAAATGTTAAGATCTAATTGCACAAAAATGGAGACCTCAGCAGGGGCTGTCTGTCTAGTCTTCTTATCGTCCTTATGTGACATTCCTTCTCCATGCGTGTGAGGGAGGATATGAGCTTTGTGAGAGTCTTGAAGGAAAAAATGGAAGGAAAAGTTTATGAATGAATCAGGTTGCATGATCCAGTGCAAGAAGGAAAAAAAAATTATTTCTTCTACTATTTCTCAAATTCCAATGTATCAAATTTTAAAATGCACGCCCTAAACCCTGCTGAATCTCTCAGATCACTCTGTATAACCACTACACAGATACCCTTGTTCTACCATTCAATTAAAATTTCTGCACAGGTACAGCTATCTCCTAGGCCACTTACTCACTCATAGTTATTTATCTCCCTGACAGAACTTGAGTTCTAAAATGCTGAGACCTCATCTGTCTTTGATCCATGGCTATGTTATCTGTATCTCCATTTCTGTCTAGCAAGTAATAGGCACTCCATAAATACTTAAAGAAGGACAGTAAGCAGGGGATAGATATCACAGCTCACAGTACATACAACTTCAAACTGCCTCATAGAAATAAAATGTAAGCATATACCGTGTACATAATAATGAGTTCAGTAAGCTTGCCTTCTCTTAAATTGGAAGACCAAAGCTCATTTTTCAGTTCTGTCTCTCTATTGGAGAAATCATTTGGCTTCCTTCATCTTTCTTAGGAAAGAAGAAATTCATACTGGAGTTAAAGGTTAGCTATATTTCCTAATTCCAATATATTTATGAGAAGCTTGAACCCAAGAGAAATAGGCAGTCATTTTAATATACCTAGAAAATACTTGCTCCTGTACCTTCTCTTCTTACAATATTAAGTGAATGTTTATTCTTTGTTTTAAATCATCATAATATCCCATGCTCTTAAGCTGCCTAAATGCTCATAATATTTTTAAGAAGCAATTTTAATCACATAATATTAGAGCCTTTCTCTTATAAAGAAACCAACCTACTCATTAAATTGGAATTTAGAGATAAATCTGCTTAAGAATATCAAACTAACCACAACATAATTGATTGTTAAGCAATTGATCAGATTAAATAAGAGAAATCAAGATCCTTCCACTATCCTGCAAGAGGTCTTAAGGTCATACAGATACAGCCTAAGTGGCAATGATCGCCAGTGAGATCTTCCATTAGAAGTTCCTAAATATGTGTGCAGAAGCTATATCTCGGGTACTTTATTGGTCAAGCAGGAAAGAATTCATTTGAGCTTTTATGTATCAGGTCATTGGAACCATTTTACATTTAAAAAAGTAAATATCCAGAGGAACTTACTTAGAAGGGCATAAATATCCTAAAAGAAAAATAGGTCCCATTCTGAAAGATTCCAGTGAAGTTTATTCATATAAAGATTTACCTAAGTGTCTGTAAGCTAGAACTTCTGGTTATTCATTTCCATATCATTCATAGGATCTAAGAAACTACACGGAATTTTTAGATGAACAAGAAATATTTAGGTAAATCATTTTAAATGTGAAATGATATAACATAGCACAAAATTGCCTCTGCAATGTATTATAATACATTAATTAAATGAGTGGCTATTCATAATGTCATATACTTATTTTTCATTTATAACTCTAGACATGAGGCCACTCACGCTATGTTCAGAAAGAAACACACACACACACACATGCACACAGGTACACATGCATGCAGCCATGTATATAGCATCTCACAAAGCAATGTCTCCAAATAGAAGTTCTGTGATGAGCTAAGCATCGCCTCCTTATGCAAACTGCTGAATAAGAGCAATCATCAAAACACAGGAGAGGCCCACACCATCAAGACAGTATGTTGCTGGAGCATTGCAATACTTGAGATTTACTGCTTATTAAAATGTGGGAGGCCATTACTTCACCCCCAGAACAAATTTTGTGAACAGAGATGAGCCCAGGAAGCTTTTAGCCTATTTCCTGAATCATAAACAAAAAGCCCCATACACAGCAACTCGGTGAGATGTAAAGGGGAGTGTATTATATGATCCTCATTGGATTACTCAAAGCCTCTGCGAAGCTCCCTTCAGAACTTGTATAAATCAAAGCTAACTGCTTCCATAGAAAAGCAATCAAGTTTTTAAGAGAATATCTTTGTTCCCTGAGGTTGCACAGTAAGATTTAGATGCTTCTAATAGGACCTTTGCAATGGAGCATCAAGTAATTATAAAAACCCAGCCTGGAAAAACACCTGGACAGGCTCTAACAGGAATTAGATTTATCTTTTGGTTTCAAGTTTTAGATTTTTTAGACATATTTCTCCAATTATTCTCTAAACATTCACACTAACGTATACACACACAAACATGCATACAGACAAACACACATACCTCTTGTCAATAGTAAACAGCTTCATTAAACATGGAAAGTTATCGTAGTTTTATATTATGTTATCATATTACTACTAACCATTACTGCATCCTATAGAGTTTTGGGTGTGTTCTTTATGTTCATTTAGAAAGGGCTTAAATTTGGGGTGGAGGGACCATTAGCTCCCCCCAAATTTGTGTCTTTGGGAATGTTGAAGGATATTCTAGAAATGAAAACTCATTATTTCTTCAATCACTGACATTAATGAAAACAGGTTTCTTTGCTGTTACTAAGACATATCTTTAAAACTAGACAAATGACAGTAGTACTCTGCCTAAGTAATTTGTTACATGATGTTTAAGTCCTCTAGAGATTGCTCCCCGCAAATGATAAAATATTTAACAATAACTATAGATTTTGGAAATATATACAAATCCTTTCTTAGAGCTAGTTTTTTACTGCATAAATATTAATAATCATACACTGAAACTTCAAGTCAAAAGAACTTTTTGTTTATACTGAAACTTTGGGAAAATTAAACGGTTTCTGACATTTTCAACTTTCAGAAACATATTTGCAGAATTAGATATGAATTTGCCTTTTCCAGGAAGTTTCTAAGACTAAATGATTCATCTGTATTAAAATGTTAACAAGGATTATTTTTTTATGTTTACCTTGAACTCTACTGGATTATGAAGAATGCAAAATATAGCATCAAGGAGCTTAAATTTTAGTGGACTGATAATGACATAAAATATGCGAATAATATGAGATAATAAATGTGTTAAATTCTGTGACAAGATTATAGGTGCTGTAAGAATTCAGTCACATAGAAAATCAATAGAGCTTATCGGGCTTGGAGATTTTGGTGGAAAAAATGCATCTTAACTTGGAAGGAGGGAATTTAGATTTGATGTGATAAATTGTTCAGAGTAATTGTAGGTTCTGGAGTGGGGAAGTGACTGATGAAACTAACACAGGAAGAAAATTTATAGAGCATCAGTATGCAGGAAGTCTTAGATGATAGAAGAGGGTATGCTAACGAGAAGCCGAACATAATACCTTGGGGACAATATGATAAAGGCCTGAGCTGTGAGGTGGCTTCTGGGAATAGAAGATTGACATCTGGAAGAAAAATTGATAGGTCATCATAACTAAGTGGAAAAAATAGGAAGGGGTTGTTACTTATAACATGTATTACAAGAGTTAACAACCAGACACCCATAAAATATAGTTGCACTATTTTTGTTGCTATAAATATCAAGCAACCCTAAGCATGGACATATGACATTGATTTGGGACCAGGGGAGTCCTTGGAAAGAAACAGTGAGTAATATTCAATAATTAGAGAAAGAAAAAAGGAAGCCAGTAAAGGATATCATTAGTGGGATAGTTAGCAATGTGGATGAACAGGGCTCATAGTCATTAGAGATTATCTTTGTTACTTTCCTACTGCTGTGATAAGACATCATGACCAAGGCAACTTATGATAGAGTCCAAAATGGCATAGCAAAGGCATGAAAGACAGGAACAGCTTGGAGTTTACATCTTGATCTACAAATAGAAGGGAGAGAGAGAGAGAGAGAAAGAGACAGAGACACACAGAGACAGAGACACACAGAGACACACAGAGACAGAGACAGAGATCCAAGATTGCAAGTCTCTTCTGAAACCTCAAAGCTAACCTCACTGATATGCCTTCTCTAATAAGACCACACCTCCTAATCATTTTCAAACTCTTCCACCAACTGCAGATCAAGTACTCAAATATATGAGCCTATGGGGCCCTTCTTATTACAAACCACCACATGGACCTTCAAAAATGCCATGACCAACACTTGCCAGAACTGTGCGCCTAGAATTTACACCTCCTCCACTGATATCCACACACTCTTTGGTGTTCTCATGGTTCTTCATTGGTGAGCAATGAGATGAAGTCTTCTATCTTGGAGAAAGTTCTTAGGCAGCAAAGCAGAAAGGCTCAGTGATGTAGGCTTGATGCCAATGGTAATGACAACACTTAGTAACTACAAGGGGACTGAATTTGTGAGGGTATAGAGTGTTACACCAAGATGCTCTGTTATCGCTCCTAAAATTACACATCTCATAGACAGATGGCCAAAGAGATAGATGTTAGTAATTAATTAATTACTTGGGTTCTAAACTCTGGGGAATTTACTGGTTTTCTGTGGGAAATTCTAAATGTGTAGCTCCCTGTCTTGGTTTCATTTCCCGTTACGATGCTACAGTGTGCAGAGGGAAGTTACTTAAGGGAGAAAACAGCTTTTGACACAAATTCCATCCAGAGGAAGTCATTAAGGCAAGAACTTGAAACTGCTAGTTACATTATATCCATAACCCAAACCAGGAGGGCTGGGCAAGGTGGCACAAACTTTTATTTTATTTTATTGCCTATGAACCTATGTTTCATTTTTTATTTAATATTTTTACTAAATATTTTTCAATTTACATTTTAAATGCTATCCCCTTTCCTGGTTTCCCCTACAAAAATTTCCTATCCCACCCCCCTTCCCCTAGTTCTACGAGGGTGCTCCCCATCCACTCACCAACTCCCCACCTCTCTGCCCTCACATTCCCCTACACTGGGGCATCCAGGCTTCACAGGACCAAGGGCACTCCCTCCCATTGATGCCAGATAAGGTCATCCTTTGCTATACATGCAGCTGGAGCCATGGGTCCCTCCATGTGTACTCTTTGGTTGGTGGTTTAGTCCCTGGGAGCTCTCAGACTCTGGGAAACAAGCAGAACTTTGTGAATTCTAAGCCATCCTGGTCATTTGTAATGATTTCCAGGCCAGACAACACTACATAGTAAGATTCTGCTGTAAAAAGAAAAAATAAAAAGAAGAAAACTAAGCATTTATAATTAATGCTTGCATATCTGCTAGTTATTAGCTCACTGACTCCCTTTTAGGAAAGTTGCTGCCCACAGTAGGTGGGTATTCAACCATCACTTAAGGTAACTAGGATAATCTTCAAAGACATTCTAGATGGCTCTTTATCCAGATTTCAGATTATGTCAAATTGAAAACTGAAAATACCACAATTTTCTTCTAAATTTCTTCAGACTCCTCTACTGATAAATGATGAGAACGAGTTGACTAAGCTTATAAAGTAAGCTAAAAATTGTAAAGTCACACAGTCACTTAGGAATCCTGCCTCTGTACCATGTTTTAATGAATTTTAATTTAATTTCTTAGGAAATTTTTTCAAAAATTCAAATTAGTAATGATTGTCAGCATAGGACACTTAAAGTTCAAATAAGATATAGTATGTTTCCATTTTGTCAATTAAAAACTAAATGAGAAATGTTTAATGTAGAATAGATATCTATATTTTCTGAATAATAATTTTTCTATAAGTATTTCCACATTACTTGATACACCAATATATAACTTTTATTCATAATATGTTATTAGAAGTATAAAGAAATAAATCTGGTGACTAAAACTTTTTTGAAGAGTGTTACACACTCAAAAATAAAGCTAAGTTCTCCTCCACAATACACGGAGATTGCTGCTTTCTGTGCTACCTAACCGTTCTATACATCTTTTATTGGTACTAAATAAAATACAAAATACTATTTATCCTATATGGTAATGAAGAAGAGAAAGAGGAGGAGAAAGAGGAGGAAGAAGATGAGGAGGAAAAGGAGGAAGAGGCGGAAGAAAAATTAGAGAAAGAGAACATACTAACAATTTTGGGAATATATATATCCATAGATAGATAGATAAACATATATGCAATTTAAATTAAAATTGGCATCATAGAATTAAAAGCAACATCACTGTTTCCCTGTATATATAGTATTTTATTCTTACTGTTTCAATAACATCTCCAACTGTCCATACACCAGAGATTGCTTTAGTAAGAAATAAATGGGCTGGAGAGATGGCTCAGTCAGTAAAGTGCCTGGTGTGCAATCATGAGGTCTTGGGTCACATTCCTAGCACTAATGCAAACATTGAGGCAAGGAAGCACACAGCAGTAGTCCTAAAACCGATTAGGAATTGATGGGAAATCTCTACACCTCACTGGCCAGTGAATCTTGCCAAGTAGGTAATATCTCCTGGTGCAGTAAGAAACTGTGTTCCCTCTAGCTGCATATGTAGCAGAAGATGGCCTAGTCGGTCATCATTGGGAAAAGAGGCCCCTTAGTCTTGCAAATTTTATATGCCCCAGTACAGGGGAACACCAGGGCCAAGAAGTGGGAGTGGGTGGGTAGGGGAGCAGGGTAGGGGGAGGGTATAGGTGACTTTCAGGATAACATTTGAAATGTAAATGAAGAAAATACCTAATAAAAAATTGGAAAAGGTTTAAAAAATAAAAAAAGAAAGAAAAAATTCTATGAAAACAAAACAAAACAAAGCAAAACAAAACCTGTGTTCCGAAAGTTAAGATGGAAATCACTAGGGAAGATCTAAATATCAAGTTCAGGTCTACATGTGTGCACCTGTACCCATTTACACACATGCACATACACATACATATATCATACACACATAAGTAGAAATGTAAGTTTTTGTTCTAAAATGAGAGTCAAAAATAATCCTAAGGGAATAAATTAATATTATTTCACATTATGGAACAAATGATTGTTAGAAGAACTGCTTTGAGAGCAAATGTGGACCAGAGATATTACCAAGAAAATGTTAAGTGTTTCATGGGATCAATGCCCTTCTTAAGCCACAGGAATTATTCTCAAAGTACAAATTATAAAAATGTATGACAAACCAAGATGGGACATACTATAGAGGACTAACTGACATAAGTCAGCCTTTGTCTTTGCTAATAAGCTATCAATAAATTCCAGCTGAGGTCAATAGAAATTGCAGGGCTGAATCACGAAGTCCCATAGAAACTTAGAAATAATGAAGTCTGACTACATCCCCCACCCAGACTCCTTGCCAAAGAATTCTGATGAAGGAACCATTCACATTTTGAAAGGAAATCATTCATCTTTCAGGTAAAGAATTCACTATTTTTTTAAAATAACTCATCCTGTTATTAAATATTCAATATTTAATTAATTAAATATTAAATATTGAAATAGCTCATCGAGTCTAAATAACAGTCAATTACTATTAATTTGAACATTCTTCATCTGCTCTTTGAATTCATCCTTTGAAAGACAAAGGGAAGTCTATACTCCGAGAACAATGTTAGGCCTTCATTTGTCTAAAAATTAAAGATAAAATCATCTGTTCCTAAGACTCTACAATCTGTGGTTTCTACTTTCATCATTTCCTATTATGTGACCTTTCTTCTTAGTCTTACAATGACAAATATCCTACTAACTAGAAGAATTGTTTTAAGCTAGTTCCAAGAACTGACCATTCATCCAAAATATTATTCAATCAATACTTCTTTCAGTAGGAATTACTTTCATAAACATGATGTCATATTTACTTGTGTATTTTTAATTTAAGAGTTAATTATTCTTCATGTGTCTCACAAGGAAAAAACATGCGTTAGGATCACTTTATGTTCATCTTTATTTGCAAATTCTTAATATCACCTAATTTTCATAATGCTACTGCAAATTCCATCTAGCAAACTTTAGAACATTGATGAACTGGAAAAATGTGTCCAAAGTGAAAGAAAAAGCCCAAACTGAAGGCCATATACTGTAATTTAACTTATATCAAACATCCCAACTTAAAAAGAATAGTTATATCCATGATCATATCACACTAGAAAAACACTAATTGAATTTTATACTCTAAAACATAATTATCTATTTTAAGTGACACATTTTATGGTGAATTTTATTAATTTAGTCAGAATGCAATAGGGAAAAACAAGGACTCAAACCCAAATGGCCACTATGTACTAATTAAGTGCAATAATCCAGAGACACATGGCAACTACACCAGTGTTCAGAAGGCAGAGTCAGAAGGATTGAGACTTTGAGGAAGATTTGAGCTGCAGAGTGAAACCCTGTCTCAGAATTAAAAAAAAAAAAAAAA